>JADANN010000342.1:0-51817 GCA_018806985.1 Angiostrongylus vasorum | reverse complement strand
CCCGATATTTTAGGACATTAGCGTTCATGTGACGACAATTTGGTTCATAAGCAGCAGAAACAGGGAAGGAACACAGCGGACCACAATTTACTGCATCTTTTGCACCAGAACGATTGCTTGCCTAAGAGAGATGTGGTACCCAGGACTATCTGATGAAACACCTTCTACTTATTACAATTTACAAAAAAAACTAGTTATCTGACGTGTCCTTTTTACCTTCAAGACTGCTACGACAAATTATCTCCTTGTCGCAGAAGTAGGGCAACAAAGGGGCTGCTATGACCGTTGATCACGAATTTATATGGGCAGTGAGGATGAAATGCAGGCGTTCTAGGCGAGCTGAAGGAAGTAATCCTATAAATTCGCTTTTGGAGGAGACTTAATGTGGAATAGGGAAAGAGAATAAGAATGGAAAGCGTATTGCAGGACTCTTGCCCGCAGCAGCTCTCTTCCATAGGAGTTCATTTTTCGAGAAGAAAGGAATATGCCGATGGACATGGAACTCACTCTACGACTCGACTTACGCGGAGATCCACCACATTGTCACAAACAAGAGAAGGTGTCACTTTGACAACTTTACGTTGCCATCATTCCCTTCTCGAACTGACTACCGTCTTCTCCGTGCGAAGATCCGATTCAACAATAATGCCAAAAAGGACTGTTCTCAATTTGCAAGGAAAACACGACAAGTCGCGTAAGACGAGAAAAAAAAGGATTAAGGATAAAGCTCTCGGTGTTGATTAATTCTTCAAGAATGCGCTATGCATTCGACTTCATTAAGCATAGTTTGGAGGTGAAAGAATGCATATCTGGCCTTTACAGTGACTCACGGTGGCTTACCGATGTATCGAGCCAGTGCTGCTACCCTCCAAGACAAGTCTGGTACCAATTTGCTGACCGCTGAGGGATGGAAGGCTTGGTGGGTCATGGGCGTGGGGATCGACTCCACGTGTGTGTCGCACTGGCGCCTCCAACCACTGCGCGACACGACGAGGATATGCTCACTAAAATCCTGTCGTCATATGAATAGCAGGTAAATGATGACACGACCGAAGATCACAACCTCATTGTCGAAAAACATAGAAGTTGTGCGAAACTCCCTCTCAGTTCCCTAAACAGGATGACCAGATGAGACCTTCCATTACTATTAAGGAGGCACTCGAAAAAAGGGAGACTGAAGCTCGATCCTGGTGGGACGCAAATAACGCCGCTAATAATAAATACCAGCTGTAGAGCACTTTTTCCAGGAGGATTTACATCGGCACAGGCAGAAAAAGTTCCTGAATGTAGCTAAAAAACGATTCATTCTGAAGAAGAGTAGTCGGTATCAACTGTAATGTTCCACTAACCCCTTGATGAACGATGATGGGGCTATCACCACAACGGGCCACAATATGAAATTGGTAACGGGGAAGTTCTGTAAGAAGCTTGTCCCTTCGCGAATAACAAGAACTTTGGATGAGACACAAATAGTTGAGCAAGCAGGATTTCCCCCCAAAGATTCTGTTGCATGTACCACCTACAAACCGTGTCACGGATCATAGAAGCAAGCCTGGATACCATCTACCTCTTGTTCTAACCTTTATCGACTACAAAAAGCGTTTGACAGCATGTTGTCGAAGCGAATTCAATCCTATCACCGTTCAACGACCAAGGAATGACCTCGTCCTATGTACGAACATTAGCTGACCGTTATCGAACTTGCAGCATAAAAACAGCTTTTCCATCGGACCTGTACCATACCTATAGGAAAAGCGGTGGGAAAAAAAGCGACACCACATCGTTAAAGCAATTCACTGCCGCAGGGTAGTGAATAATGATGTCGTTCTATTACACGACATGGACATACATATTGGTGGGAAATTCCCGCTAAATCTTCGTTTTGAGACGAAAAAAAATCGAACTCGAAGGTTCTTCGGCTTTAGGATCCACTTATGAAGAAAAGAATTAGATAGAAGGAGTGGCATAGCCGCAGCGGGGCCTAACGGAGAAGTCAGCGAACAACTAGCGGACCCAGAAGTCCGCACTCACCTTTTCAACTCAGCAGACCAATCAGCGCTCTGTTATGCAACGAAGAAGTAGATTGATCCTTCAGACGTATTAAGAACTCTGTCCACCACTCACACAACGCTTTAATGATGTGCTCCAAAATTTAATCGGCACTCACATTATCGAGGTGGAATGCGGAGCTGAGATCTGCGAAACCTATCTCATCCTTACGATTGAAGAAAATATAAATCAATAGCAAAGCACAGAAAACGCGGTCACATAATACGAAAAACAGATGACGTATAGACGAAAAAAAAGAAAAACAGTGGAGTAGTCTGTAAGATAATGCAAGCGTCCTCTTGTACGACCACAGAGAAACGATGGGCTGACCTGTTCATGGCTAATGTCACCACCCGTTTTCGTTCCAACTTCTCAGATAGGAACGATTTCAGGACTGCGGAATGGGCATCGGAAACATCACCATATGCAGATTACTGCCATGAACAACGACAGAGCGACAGAGAAATAAATAGACATTGTGCTCGTGTCCGCGCTACCACTGAGAGTGGGCCATACAAGCGTCCAACTAGGTAGGCATCCAAGTAACTACCATTTTCGTAGACCTCTGAATACCTCTCCCAACCTTCTATCGCATGACTGGTTTGTAGATTCCTTCCCTGTTGTTATTGGACACGCTAATCAGTGGGCTTTTGCTATGTGACAGACTCACAGCTAATAATACTCCAGTATAGCATATATCGATTCATAAATGCTTTCTTTCGTCCAAAATAGACACCCATAAGTCTCATTACCTCCAAACCAGGCACACTTCGAGCTCTGAAGACGTTCTTAAAATACCACAATATACATTGAAAATTTAGAACAGAGAGGATGTCCATGAAGAAGAAGAAAAGTAGCGGTGTTAGGAAGAAAAATGCACAGAAAAAACTGAACAACTGAGCGCAATAAGAAGAACGGCACAATTTTCTTCGATGAGGACAACACGAGCACTATGGGTCGTAAGCGACTCATAGTAGGCGCGGTGAAATGTTGGACACATTTCGCACACGAAGAAAATAGGAATTAAGATAGCAGATGTGTTAAGCTAAAAAGTGTAATAAGGAGTAGTGCACACCTGATCCACTATAGAATCCAGTATCGTGAGTCCAAGCTTATCGGTCGCCGTTAAGCACATTTAACACATCTAAACTACAGAAGTGAAAAGTTTCTTCGAGATTGCTACCATCAACTGTTACTGGTCGTCGACCATACAAACCCTTCTCCAACTCAATATGTATCGAATTCTCGGTCGCGAGATGCCAACATTGAGCGCTGCTAGCAAACATACTTATTTGCAAACCTAATCAACTTAGCAGGACATTCTTACTAGAAACTCAGTTGTACGGCATAAACAAAAAATGTAACCAGTATATGAAACTCACTTCGTCATCACTGGGACGGCAACTCTGACTGCCATGCAACCTGATAATAGTCCTATTAACCGATTGGAAGATTAACAACACTGAGTCAGACAACAACTCATCGAATAATCCTCCATAGTCCGGCGAAGTCCACGCTGATGTTCTAAACAACACCGGTTCTACAGTTTCCCTAGCAAACCCAGACTTATTTCGCTAATAAACCATTCAACGGTAAAAAGCCGAAATACTGACTTAAAATGCAGTGAATTTCAGCACGTTTACCAGAACAAGACGGTCCATGAATGAGGAGATGGGGGAAAACCGCTGGTTCTCACCCACTCAGCAAAATCTCTATCCTGAAGACACCAGACCCTTATGACATCACATCGGAAAGGACAAGACTTGAAACAAAACAACACGACGATAGGCAGTGAGAGCTTAGGAACCTTCCAGTTACTTTCTTGACTCTAAAACGAACACCCAATCTGCCCTGTCCTTTACTTTGTTTATGAACATATGTTTCACTCCTCAACTGGATCATATTGTGTCCAAGGAACCCACACAGCCATGCACAAGAACTATCATCAGTTGTATAGGCGTGCTAACGCATAGAATTACGTGGGTTCCAACCCATCTCAATGTTGCTTAGGTTCATTCCAAACCCACTACCAAACACCAAAATATTTAGACCACTTACGGTGCGCGCAACCAAACGGCACGCGATGCATTGAGCTATTCGATGTTACTTTACTTTATAATTCAACGTGGCCGAAGGACCTCGCAAATGTAAGTCATTCTCGATCTGCTCGTAGATCACTAAAAAGAAAAAAAATGTATGGCTTTGTCCACTGAGCAACTAATTATTCTCTTAAACAGTATCTAGTTGTTCAATCTTAGTGGTCTGGAAAAGATGGCGCAATTTGAGGCTAGCCATGACGGCAATTACCATCAAGCCTCGCCATCGTTTCATCTCAAAGAGTGGAGCTCCAGTTTTGATCGCTGACGTTCTTCTCTACCATCATGTAATTGATGTCAAGTTAATGCCCTGTTCCACACAAGAACAGACAGATTACTGCTTTGACTATTAAACATAGAAATAGGTATATAAAATCACATGAGGAAACTGACCGAAACTGCCTTCCATTCCTAAAGATTGAAATAAAGCTCTCGGGAAAGTGGCTCTATAACAATGCAGCAACGCAAGCCAAGTAGTGAAATACATCAGCCTACCGCTTTCCAAAAGCACTCATAGAAAGACGTACCGAACGGCCGAAAAAGGCTGAATTGTTCCCCAAAATAAGGTTACAAACGTACAGTCCTTGTTAACTCGGTCAACTGGACCAAATAAGTACAACTTTGAATAGGCCTTCATGAAAGATCTGAAAATTATGTGAAGTGATTACATGACCTTCCACTGAATACCCTAAGACGGCTGGGGTTAGTTTCGCAATAGCCTCTCATGATTGTTTCATGCAGCTGTAGGGATCTGTGTATGATCCGCTCTGACGGAGACGGAGATAGCATGAGTTCAGGTACAATATGCCTGATCTCAAGTCGGGCGTGGTGAGGAATACATTGGGGAACGTAAGAGACTGTGGTTTATATCCAGAGTAAAGAATGAACTAGATGGGAGAGCCAAAACGCGCTAAAGAACTTCTCTCTAGGCACACAATAGGGCAGGAAAGTGAATGGCTGATTTGAAGCATGTCCAGATCTTAGTGCAGGAATCGTAACATCAACGCAAACTTTGAGGTGTTGGACACCCAAAGATCCTCAAAGCTGGAAAGACAATGCCTCGATCACGTGACCTGCGCCTAATTTAATGATGACTTTTTGACTTGGCTATTTGGGTTTCGCCATCCTTAATGCAAAGATCAAGAGACGCGAGTGAGTCCCACTTGCAGCTCAGCACACGGTGAGTAGCGTTTACATTGGCTAAGGCGTCGATGGTAAGCTTGATCCTATTGGCACTAGATTGCTTATCGAATATAGTGCTGTTGTTATAGCGTATTTTTAATCTGATTGAAGACTGCACCACAAAACATGGGCTATTGACAACAACACCAACAATAGCCGACAACGACAAATGAAACTCAGCAAACTCTCAGCAATCAAACCAAAGCAAAGATCAGTTTGTAAGACCACAGGCAATAAACAAAACACTATATACAGAAGAGAAACATTGGAAGCACAGCGTTGTTATTCATGGGCATCGAATTTTCGGCCGTGGACCCATTCGACAAGCAATGAAGCATCGCCAAATTTCAATTTCGTGCAGCGTAGTCCAAACGTGTACAATCCAGGAACCAAGATATCGATCACACCACGCTACCGGAACACTCGTCGGAGTAGGATACGTCCTGTCTACTTTTCTAAAGCTTTTCCAAAAAATCTTTGTACGCAAGGTTCATTTTGACTTCAGACTTTCCAAAGCTTGGAAGAACAGTAGTGCTGTCCCATTGTGATCCTATTTATCTTCTGGTTCACCTTGTAGTAGGCCCTAATGTTCTGACTCTAATGACTGGCTTCAGGCCAGCGCCAAGCCCAGCAAAGTTTCTTAAACCGATGTGACACTTAGAAGAGGGGTCTCATGAACTCTACCATATTTCCAGTGACTGAATAAATAAGGAACAACAGTGAAACCAAGGGACACAAACTGTCATAAAGCCCTCCGCGGAATCTCCGGCATTTGCTCAGTGTCTCACTTTGCTCTAGATGTTTGAGTCTTTTTGAGAATGAGCTCGTAACCTATAGGCAGTTGTAGATCACAGAAAAACAGAAGTGAATGTGTGTGGTAACCGTGTGTGTCAGTGTGTGGCGGTACGTTGCGTGTAATATGTGTGTGTGTGTGTGTGTGTGTGTATGTGTGTGTGTGTATATATATATGTGCAGTAGTTTGTTTGGTACCGTTTCCACATACATCTTAATACCGGCTTGATTTCTTAGTGGTGCCACATTTTATCCCATATCTCAATTCAATTTATTGGTGATCAGCATGTTTTGTCCTTTCATTCTTTTAACGTCGTCTTCATTGCCCCATTATGTGCAGACACTGTTTGTCATCTGATCTCATTTGGTTTCTTGCATAGGACTTGTCTGTAGAAAGCCCTTCCAACTTTTTTACTTGGAGCTGCTATTTGATATTTTTATTTGGTGTTGAATGTTGAGGTTGGCTAAATGATCTTTCCTGAGCCCTGAGATAGCCGTCCAAGAGCATTACCACTTAGGTTGCAAAGAGTAAACTTCCTCAGAAAAGTCCGAAACATATCGTCTGGCCCTGTGGCATGAAAGGTTTGAGTTCGGAGCAGACTGAACCAACATCGACCCGATGATATCGATGTTTCACTGACTCCGACAAACGGACGTCGAAACGTATTATATGGTCCTGAAGAATAGTGAATGAACACAAATGTATATTGTATGTTGAATATATTGTTCTTAGAAATGTAAACAACCGTTGAACGAATGATAGGTAAGCCGTTCACACCGCAAGGTCTAATAGCTTACTTTTCCAAAATTAGTTCACTTTGTGAAAATTTTTATCAGAACCCGCGCCCTGAAAAGCTACTTTCGTGAACTTTGTTTTCGTGTTTCAAAAATTCAATATAATTTAATAGCGAGGTTTTTATTGTCTTGAACGGTTATGTTCTAAACAATAGGAACTTTTCAGCCAAGTGTCTATAGTTTATTATTGTGGTTCCTCGAATCTTCACCCCCAGATATTTTAATATAGCCTGAAGAAACTATTCACGCTTCGTAGTGGAAAGTAAACTTGCCAAACTGAAACAATTAGAGAAGAATTAAGTTATCATTATTTTTAGTGGACTCTTTATAGCATGCATGGTAATTTGCTTGTGAAATAAGCTAAACTGAGTTTAGAAGTATCTGAGGTTGTTATAAAATTAACTGCGGCATGGATTAAATATAATTGAATAGCTTATGAGTTAGACGGCATAACGACTACTCTCCAGAATGGGAACTCTATACACTGGAAGATTGTTTGCTGATAATTGACCAATCGAAACTCCCAGTCCTGGCATCAGCGGCATCGCCGATTGAGACACTTATTGCAGCCATCAGGTTACTCCACTGGTTTGGAATTTGATGCTCAACGGAAACCCATCAAGGGAAGGCGAGTGCCTGGAGTCAGTGTGGTTCTGAAGAAGGCAGGGGAGATTTAAACCTTCATGAAACAAAACTCTGCATATACCAGCGTCGTTAGATTAGCTTATCCATCTCCCAAGAGTGTTGGGTTGATGATCAACCACTATGAACATTTTAACTTCAGATCTCATCTCCTCGAAGATCTAAACATTACTTATGCCCTTATTTGACGCAGAAGAAACCTTGTTTTGATAAAGAAATTACCGAGCATTCTGTGATTCTCTTACACGACCGGTTTGCGTGACCTTTGGCTATCGGCACTTCCGTGATCAGCTTTATTCTGGCAAACGAGTAAACCTTCCCTTAACTGATAGCGCCAAGTGAGCGATGTCTCTGCATTCTCGACATTCTCCAAGCAGCTTTACATCTTGGGTTAATTTAGCTCATCTTGTTGAATTTTATTTGAAACCTTCCATTCTTGCCACTTGCTGTTCTCTGTCCAGGTTCTTGACAATTCTAATCAGAACTGTTGAGGAAATTTTGTAGATCGACACAGAGCATAGATTGACCAGATAGTTGTGATATCAAAAGAATACCCTTTTCTTTGAACAATACTGTTTTGCTATTCTCCATTGAGTAGGACCTTGTATTCAACAGGCAATGTATGAAGAGCCGACAAGTGTTTGACGAGGACTGACGGAAGTTGTCTTTCAGTGTTTGATCTTATCCTCTCCAACCCAGTTGCTCGACCTTCACCATTGACGAAATAGTATGTCGTATCGATGTAGGAACTGCTGAACGACATATCCATTCTATTGCTGTTACGTTAGAAACAGAAGGAAGAATAGTGTGAATAGATCCGAGTAGGCGTGAATGATTTCAGGCTTCCGAAATCTGGTAATTGCTTGCTTGGGTGATATAGTGCAACTTCACCACGGCCTTTGTATTTGGCTTTTTCGGTCGGTTTCCTTTTCACCGACGCAGAGTGAACTGATGGTTCTTTTTTTTCTAATGCATTTTATTACTTGTTATATGGAACAATAGTGCTAAATGATCGCTCGTTCTTACTTTCCAACACAATTCTGGATCAGTCCAGCAAAATCACCTGAAGTACCTAAGTGCTGTAAGGAGTGATTCAAGAAACCATACGGCAGACCAAATCACAGTCGCAAACTATTCATATCTACTGCCCACAGTCGTAGTAAAACGACTTCCACCATCCCTCCTTATTCAATTATGCTAACAACCAGCAGAGATGATCACAAATGGAATATGTGGAGTTTTAAGACTTAAGATACATGCCTCAAAAATTTTTTTCTGTAAAGAGACTTCTATTTTAGTGTGTGTAGAATTCTGTTAGACTCTACTATTTTGCCACTAGCAAGAAATCTATGTGTCTGAAACCGTTATTCTTACATCTCATTTTTTAAATGGTTGCAACAGACGTTATCGTACAAAGGACAAATGTCATGGTGGAACATGAAAGTCGACCACGGTTTTTTGATGAGGAGGATTTTTGGCTAGGACGGATGGTTTGCTACTGTGGGAACTTCAACACCCTTCTCGGGCCGAATGATTTATTTCATGAGAGGCCGCAACACGCTTGCGGACAGAGGGTGAAGGCGAGCACAATGAGACCGCAACGACTCGTATGTAACGGAAAGCAGATATCCAGAAAACGCGGACAGTTGCACACCAACGTTGGTCAGACAACTGAGAGCGAAACGTGTTGAGTCCCTCACGACCATCATCACCGAGAACTTTCCTTCCAAGGAGAACAACATCACGAAACTCGCTGAAAATGCTACACGCGACAATCTTTTAAAATATTGGAAAATGGCAACATGTTCCTTGCCCCTCGATAATCAGGGTGAATTTTGTACATTCCATAAAGATCGTCGTATCCACAGCGAGCCCTACTTGAATAGCATCTGGATCACGATTGCCATTCGATTGACAGAATCTCGGACCTTTTTCAGCAAAGCATTAGTTGCTCACAGCCTCTTTCGCCCTCAGCAGCTTACTTCAGCATCACAGAAAAAGCGCACAAAATTTAGGCGGCGTGCAAGGATTAACGATGTTAGTTAGTCGGCCAAAGCCTCTACCGGTTGATTGCTAGGCTCAAGAGTCGAGGGCACAACACCAGTGAAGAGGGGCGCGACCAGCACGGAGCTGAAGGCCATGCAAAATTGAAAGTGTCAGTGCGCAGACGCGGAAACCCGTCAGCACCAAGCATGGGCACTGCCTATAATTCCATGGAAACCGCCTTTGCTTTCAATTACGAGCAGCGTTACAGTAATCCAACTATGACGTTCCAAGGACTGCCATCGCACTCTTCTTCCAGCCAGTTCCTGGATTAAGCCGGATCTCGCTCTCCAGAACTTATAGATAGAAACTGCTTCTCTACTGAGAGTAGGCACTTTTACTCACGGTAAGATCGCCGAGAGAGTCTCTTCGAGGACTTTGGAAAAACCCAACATCAAGCGCGTTATAGATAACATTAACACCAATCAGCTCGACTTCAATCGCAGAAGCCACCCGAAACCTTTCCAGCCGTGAACAGAAGCCTGGAGAGATAGAGCGGGTCTATTGAGGAGCTCCGTCTAGTTTGCTGGGATGTACCTTTCGGTCCAATCGACCAGAACAGTGTTCGCGCCGACGATAAATGATACACCGTGGCCTCGCGTGGGCGATTGAAGGCACGACGTGGTGTCTTTCGACGACGCAGCGAACTCTTACTACGTAATGGTTTCCGATAGAAACATCTAGTCACATCAACACTTCCAACTTGTTTCGAGACTTTCTATGCACACAACATTTTTACGCCATAAGGGCTATAAGGTATAAACACCTAAAGCATCGTATCCATAGAATTGTCCTCTCAACAAGTGGCCAAGGAGCCATTTCGGTGAAATCAGAGCTGGCGTGTAGTCGGCAGCGGCTTCCAAAACCGCCCGGCACTTTTGTGCCATCTGAAAAATTTCCAAGTGCAAATAGAAAAGCAGCAGGTGCAGGAGATCGCAAGATCAACGCAGCATTAAAGGCCTTTGACACTATAAAAGGATATCATGATGGAAGCACTTTACTCTACAACATGCTCCTATCTTTCACTAGCTAAATTACCACAGCGATCCAAGGAGAGGTAGAACTCTGTAAGTTAGCAATTCCATTTATTCAATGTGCTGAGGAGTTCACTTGGGAAAACACTGAAGAAAATGTGGAGAAAGCATGAACCCCAGAGCACAGGAGGTCGGCTTAAAACCCTTTTACAATTCAAGAATGAATTTCAACAAACATCGCAAAATCTGAAAGATGGAAGCTATCGAGGACAAGATGAACAATTCCTAGGAAGTATGTGAATGATGTGTGCGTACTCTTTACGAAATCATTTGCACTTTAGCTTCTGACGAACAACTTACTGGCTTCTTCGTGACTCCCATTTACTGCACTCGCTCTCCAGCCACACTGTCGGAAAGCGCAACACGTGCTGAGCGATCATGCGTTGCTCTAAGATGGCACATCGCTCGAGTAATTAAAACCGTGACGAGGTCAACAACGTGCTATGACGATATCATCTGTTGTCGTCGAGCGCGCGAAAATTGTAGCAGAACATGCTGGGACGGCAACAACAGGAGCAGAAAACTTGCGCACATGAAATGATCGCGACCGAAAAGTGCCGTGACGGAGCGGACAGGCACGAACTCACTTACGCATGCACATAGGCCACACGCACACACACACATACATGCACATGCACACACACACACGCAAACACACACACACACACACGCACACCTAAGCAAACTGAGGGTAATACGGGCAATTGCGATTTGTTATAGAGGCCTGCACGAACTATATACCCAAACGCAAGGAGCAGTTAAATTATAACCTGACAGACTGCTACGTATTTCAACAACTATTGCATGACACCTCGCTTCCTCTCCCAATTTCTGAGAACTCAAACTCACCCATACACCCTAGTATGTTCCAGAACATTGAACTGAGATTATCATCCTGATTGGGTTGATCCACATGAATGGCTCCTGACTTGATGGGAACAGTGAAGGAGTTATGCTGAAGTGTCTTTTTTATTTCCCATGCCTTACTGAAAAGAGATGATACTGTGGTGATTCATACACTCTGCAAGACACTGCAAAAGAAGTAGGATTAAACACTCCAGTTATTAGCACTACTATTATTCCTTCTATTAATAACTCAAGATCTTCTAATATTTCTTTGAATCCATGAATATTCATGAGACGAGCCTTTTGAATACTCTTCAAGCTAATTTGAATAAACTACTTACACAGAATTCGCTTCCTCGACAAAGAAGAGGCACGTGCCACCAAATATTAATTAAAAAAATGTTATTTTGATTTAGTGGGATGTGGAATTCACACAGACAAACAGACAAAAACCAGGAACCTGATACTAGGGACCGTCGAGCCGAACCTACAGACATTTGTAGTTCAGATTACCCATTGCAATGTAGGAATTTTGTATGCATTACACATCCGTAAAAACGATTTTGTTTCAACGTTATGGAAAATATGACAAAACCACACGGGATCCGTTTCCTTACAGTGTGAATAGCATCCGTTAGCGCTTTTGAGCACTAACTGGGAGGTCTGATTATTTGGCAGAATGCAATTTGTCGCCGATCTAGGTCGAGCATAAGAACACTGGGGCGGACAAATAAATAATAAGAGCGATGCAAAACACGTTCACCTTCAATTTGACACTTTTTATTAGGCTTAAATTCAGACCCATTCAATACGGCAATAAACTTGATTACCTTATCTCCGTGAGCTACCGTGAAACGACGGTTTTTACGAATAAAGTCATGTCCTGTTCGAAAGCTTTCGAGCTTCGAAACGTTTCTGATTCAAGTATTACAATCAGGTTTTTAACCAAGTTAGTGGATATGGAATTCTGGATTTAAGAAATTGAAAAGTCAAAGCAATCAAAATCCATGAGATCGAAAGAAACTAGGACACGCCCGGAAAATGACTCCACCACTACAACCTGAGATAGTCCACACTCACATGCACAGATTACGAAGGATAAACTCGACCCGAACAATAGGTTCTAATTCAAACCTCGCTGTTTGTTGCAATATTAGATGCACGACAGAAGTATCTGGCAAAGAGAAATGAAAGGATCAACCAATTTTCCAATACATAATATGATACCTTCAAATTCAACTTTTCAGCAAACCAATCCACAATTCACCTATAATGATTCAAGAACCGCACACTGCCTATTCAATGTCGTCACAGGTTCGGTGTCTTTTTTCAAGATCAGACACAAGCGTCGAATGGTTTAGCTTTTAGCATCATTCGGAACATATTGGTGTTTACGAACTAAGAAAATATGATAGTTCCTTGGGCATAGCCAATTAGCTCAAAAACTGAAAAAAAAACTTCCTTCAAATAAAACAACACCATCCACTTGAAATGAGATATGGCTCATTTCATACATGCACCCTCATAATTCAATATTTAGTTTCATTGCGAGGGGATAAGTCGTTGTACTGTTTATTTGGCAGGACCCCGAAACCCCCTGAGCTATAACGCTGCTAATAATGTGAGGAATACAAACAGGAATGAACATTCGATTGAGTATTGTAAGTCTAAAGCAACAATTTGAACTAAAAGAATAAAACAAAAGGAATAGCCAGGATGAGACCGATATAGGAAAAGAAAGGGGGTCTGAGGGAGAAAAAGAAAACAGGAAAGGAAAGGAAGGTGAGAGGTGATATGACGCTAGATTCATCCGAGAAGGAGTGGACAGACAGGAGCGAGTACGAGTTGATATTATACGATGCAATACTCAATAGGAGACAATAAGCGAGATATAAGGAAGCAGCAAGCACAATATCTGCTGGATTCCAAGGCGAGCTTCAAGCAGACCGAGTTCCGATTTTCTGCAGATTGCCATGATTACCATCTCTTAAGAACTTTTCTATCGACGAAGACACTGAATTATCGAGCTAAAGAAAACAACGAAGCTGTTTGAATCATATGTACCTTAAATAACCACAGTACTTACTAAACTGATTTAACCTAAATAATAGTAGGTCAAACAGCATTACATCACTGGTTTGCCATTAACACAACCTACTGATGGGACTGACTATTAAGCGAGAAACAAAGTGAAGCCCAATTCCATCATGGATAAATAATTGGATGGGTCCGCCTAAGAGGATAAAGAAGCCACGATGGCACCTTTACAACAGAGTGTTAACCGATAGAACGGCGCTCACGAGTTGAAGAAGCATACAAAGCAGCCCGGAGTCGGCTGGAACGCAAAACCAGTTGTTGAGGATGGTCTACTGCTACTAGCTGTTCAACACCCAACGGACTTAACAACATCGAGACCAAGGGGTGTCGCATTCAAAAATATTCAGAATTTTATTAGATCTCTCCAATGAGGTGCCATTGACCCATTGGTAGACGATACCGCCACATGGCTTTGAAGGATCTTAAACACATTTGTCTTCACGAGCATCAAGTTTACACTAACAATAACTGGCAACCGTCGAGCGTACTCCTAAAAACAATACACTTACGTGGCTGCTTACTTGCTTGATATTTTAGCAAAGAACTGTCGAAAACAGTTAGGAACTCAAATGGAAGCAAAATGATAGAATGACGTTTTGTGATGGGGTAAATTAAGGATGAAACATAACCATTAATATAATTTTTCAGACAATTTGGCACCCTGTGGTAGAGTTCTGCATGGCAGCTGGAGAGTATGGATATATGCAATAACAAAGAGGTCATTGAAAACAAAAGCTATTCCTGCAGAAACGAAGTAGTTTGCAACTAGAACACTTTCGTTTTAAAATGTGACTGGTGGCGGGACAACACTCAGATGAAAACTTAAAAAGAACTACGCCAGTAGTATGAAAGTATTCGAAGCAGACCACATAAATCTTGTGTGGAAAATTGTTCACGATGTTTCCACACAATCGGAAAGTCCCTTGCCAATTTAGAGCTATGAAGTTTCTAAACGTGACTAGTGCATTCATAGCAACACCTTATACAAGACGTTAAAGAAATTATTCAAAAGTAAAAAAAGAAAAAAGACTAATGAAGAACTACGCTATACTTCTAAATGGGAGGAGAACTTACCACAACCTGAAACACAAAACACATAGAAGGCGATTGAGCAGGTGTAAGGTTTCTGGTAATACGCCTCCAAAGCATTTCAGTCAACGATCAATCTATCGAAGCAGAGAGTTCACAAGCACGACGCCCTCTCAGCTTTAAGATATGATATATACAGTGAGTCCTAGGTACTTACATTTTCACAATTATGGAGTATCAAAGAAATTAATTTCCTGAAATTCTGCTAACACAAAACAAAGTATTTCTTCCTTAATGACTTGTTTCATTGTGATCGCACAAAGAGTCCACGATGTGGTGTAGAGCTTCACCGCATATAGACGAAGGTTAATTGCTCTTTTAAGAGCTCTCTTTAGGAAATCGATGCCAATATTTTGGTTACCTGTTTTACTAGTAGTTGGAAAAGCGCCCAGCACATTCTTCAGTCTTTTTTTCGCGCATTTATTAGGAAGGTGGCCCCGCTATAACTGATTCGTGGTTTCTTTTGAAAGCGCCAAAATGCAGCTTACAGACATACCTTCTCATATATAACTTTCTTTTCATGATATTCTCCATGTTTCATGAAGATCCAAAGTTCAAGCACAAGGTATCTCCAACGATGAACTATTCAGGCTCTGATTTCTTCGCATTCAATTATAGGGCTTCTTATGAACTAGGCTCTCGCTCTATTTATGCGGGTCCAATTTTCTTTTTTTTTCCCACTTCGTAGGAGCTCTACTGAGACTCGTCATTGTTTGCGGCATCTATCAAAGATGACAATATCATCAAAGCAAACGAAGATTGTGCAAGAATTTTCCGATACGCGTATGTCCTCCTTTCCACCCTGAGATTAAATATTTTCCATTGTATAGGTTGTAAGTTAGTTTTGGTGATAATGGTATCGCGTTATTGAACCCATTTTTATATAAAAACTGTAAAAGTGGATCAAAGAACTGTACTTGCATTTTGTTTACAAACGACTGGGTAAACTTTTGGTTGACGAGCTGATAGTTTACTGGGTTCGGGACGCCAAACAAACGCCTTTGAACAGTGGATAAAAGCTTTATGATCAGAACCTTCCGCGCCACTGGCGCATCATGGAGAGGCGTGTGTAGTCCCATCACTGCTGACAAATATTGGCCGACACTCATATCGCAAAGCAGGCATCCGACGGCGCCCTTCAGAATAATCGCTTTAAGCCGCTCCCAAAATTTTTCACCTCACTGATAGACATTTCATGTTCTCTGTGCAAGGTGGTGGTATATTATCAGCTGCTAGTGGTTAGAGAATATTCAAACCACAGTTTGATTTTTTCGAGAAACCCAATAGCAGTGGAGATACTGATCTGAAAATTTCTGATATGAGAAACTGAGGAAAGTTCAGTACAAGTTAAAATTCCTTCTAAGGTTGTAGTCCTCAGTCGGTTCTTCCTTTACCTATCAGCTCATAAGAAGAAAGGATTTTAATGAGGGATGTCTCTCGTGATGAGACGACTTGCTTTACTTTCACTGGGACGATGGCAGTTCCTTTCAAGTCTTGTAGCTGAATGAAATCTTCGCAAGGAGAAGGCCGTGAGCAGGTCTAGAACGGAAATGTACGGTACCACTGCAGGTGTCAAAGAGGCAATCTATTTCCCTGCTCGTGAAAGCGGAAACAATTGATCTCCGCATGAGTCATGGCATACCGTTAAAGGACTCCACGTTCATCAGCGATTTTCTCTCTTCTCAAAAATCACTTTCTTAATGGAAGAGATGCTGCGGACAGCAGTTCTGCAATAGAACAGCTCCTAAGCCGCGCTGAAAATCTCCTAACAAATCATTTCATGGGAAGATTTTTCGTTGGCGAATCACTTCTCTTCTGCTGGACGTAGAACGCTCTAGCCTGCCATCACCAGCTGGACAGGACTGATGAGCATTGACGCGGTTCTGAATGAGCAGGTTGGCTGGTGTGACTGTGCACGAGTTTGGAAAGAAAGAATGGCCGAGGTGCGGTGAGAAGGATCTCGTGTGCAGTGACCTGATGGAAGCAGACCAGTACACAATAAAGCCAACATCACCACATTTTGCAACAAAACTCTTCATCAATGAAAAGGATCCTATCATCTAATTTGGATATGTTGGGCTTCCTAATGCACGTCTTTTGCTAAGTAACCATAAGGAATTTGATACCGCAATGGTCATTGAGAAGAGCGTAAAGATCGACATCTGAGGAGACCGTTCTGTTTTTATAGTGCACAGCAAGAGCGATCACTATGGCAAATAACAGGCGCGCTCGTTTTCTCCGCCTCCAATAACGCCTGGGCAATTCGAGATTGATAATCTGTCGTCGCTTGTCCCCGCCACCCCAAACGTCGTAGACAGGGACGTGCAGTGTGCGGAATTCGGAGTAATAAGATTGGATCGTTGCTAACTGCTAGCTGAGCTATATATGGTTCTCTGGAGTCTCAATGCGAGCCTAGTTGTAACTTTCCTTGAGTCGTCACCATAGACAGTCGTCAGGATCGGTGGGAGATTTGCCATTATGCGACTAATTTGATACCAGGACGGCGGTGATTCCCGTATTGAGTGACTTGTAACTGCGTTTCCGGATGGACACCTTGGACTCCTTATCAGCTTGGGAAGGCCTGTTGGGAGATAAAGTGCCCGTTGAAAAATGGGACAAAACATTTGGAGAAAAAACCAAATATTGCCGCCCTCTAACCTAGCAAATAACAAGTTAATTTCATGAATTTCTAACGCCCAAGAATTCAACTAGTCGGTAGATGACAAACAACTCTCCAATAGACAACCGCCAACCAATGTGAGTGGCACAGGGTGACTTTCAGAGGTCAAACAGAAAAATAGTTTGCTTAACAACCGTAATATGGAAAATGTGTTGGAATATGCAAAGTTTATTAACACATTCACGATCGTCCTGATTTTCTGGAGGCTCACATAGTGGGACGCCAGTTTTCAGACAGATGTATTGACCTGCTTGGCTTTTTCCAATAAACAAACATATCTCGAGTAAAAACAGAAGATCTCTGAGATTAGTAATACAGGACATGATTGTAAAAGAGACTATTTTCTACTCATTACATGATATGAATGCTATGTATATCCCAAGTTACAAAGATCCCATTAGAAACAACACTTTAGAGGTTAAGCCGTCGCCAGATGACTTAATAAAAATACCTCTTTACATCAAAGGATGCATTTGCTTCTGGCAAATTTATGCAATAACGAGAGAAACCAAATAGATGTCTCACCGAGCTCAACACAATGAGGAATAATACGAGCTTTTAACACACCAAGCACCACTTCGGTTAATTGACGCACTGGATGCGTGCCGCCGAATCAGGGCTAAACACGTAGTTCAAACGTACTTTTTCAGTTGATATGGTCTGCACATAGTGTTATTAGATTTCATGCTTTTCGTACAATAACTCAGTTATCTGTGCTTCTTTCACGTGAGATCCACGAAATTCCATTCCACCGTCCGGGAAACGAATTTCGCAAGTATAACAGCGGTCGAGAACACCCATCCTCGGCATGGCCCCAGGTCTCAGTCAGCGACATGGCGATAATAAGGTCTTTCTCATGTGTGGGTGATAAGAAGGTTCATTGTTGCATTTGTCAGTCCCAACCCCAAAGTACCGAATTATCCGAGGAATAATGATCGATTTGCAATCTCTACGTTTTGTCTATGCTTTAGGAATTGCTTTCTTTTTCAAATTTTGTAAAATTGTGTTATGATATACACACAATAAACGCCTATTTTATGCACCTTCGCTTTGTGTAGTTGAATTATAGTACAAATCGTTCTTTTGGCGAAATTTGAAGATTAGAACTCTAAACATCAAAATAGCAAATCCAACGAATCTACCTCCACGAATTCATACTCCGTCGTCTTGAACGACCGTGGACGGCTCAAACATTGATAAGATATAGGTGGGATCAATGCAGTGTTAGCGAATGCACAAAGCGACGTTCGTTTAAAAATTTTCTCATGACGAATTCGTCGTCGAATATGAGGGAAGTCGCAGACATCCCTCCGCTACAATGAATTGAAGGCTTTGGTAGGAAGCACGCAGATTTCATACGTACTTGAAAGTTTGCAAAAGAACTCGTTATATGTCATCTCATCTGTTTCAGAGAGTCTAAAAAAATTAGAAAATCGAAGAAAATCAGGAAATGGACACCGCACGAATGGCCTTAAGAAAGGTCGCCGTGTTGGGAGCATTGTCGGAGCTTCCTCTTTGCATCCAGAACAACGTTTCTCGAACATAACGTGACGTCCGACGAAAAGTAGATCCAGTACAACAGCTGAAGACGATCGGCTCAGTGTTTCAACCACAATGAAGCTTCGCAGTACTTCCAAAAGCCAGAACTTGGACCGAAAGAGGATTATGCTGACCATTTAGTGGTCTCACCGCTGTTTTGATCCATCTTACATATTTAGACGGCCCGTCCTCACTAGTTGTGCGGGCCTCAACATGATCTGCATTTTATTTCCATTTTTAGGAGCTCTACTGGTTTAGTATTGTTTCCCTGGAGTCTCGAGGTCAGCCTGGCCAAAGTCTGCCCCTAGTTACACCACAGGCGGTCGCCGTCCTTCTGGATCAGAGAGGGCGTTTGCCACCATTCGACTAGTTTGATACTAGGACGGTGGTCGATGCTGGTATCCGTTTACTCTCAGCTAGGCTTCCTGATGGAAACGTCGAACTCTTTCTCAGCGTGGAGATCTCTGCCAGGTGAATCCCCCCAATCACTGTGCATCGCAGTCCGACATCCAGGAACACCTCCCAGATACGATGAGGCGGCAAACCGTTGGGAGATTTTGATCCATCAGAGTTTTATAAAACCGTTTTAAATAATTATTGCTACGAATTACCTCCTGAAAATCGATGAAACGCACCCTTTGTTTCAACGCATGTGACCAACAAAAAGAAACCAATTCTTTTCCATGATAAAATGCATCATAATTTTCGCAACTATCGTCTCCCGACTACCACTTCTTCAAGCACCTTGAAAACGTCTTGTGCAAGAAATGCCTCAGTGAAAAGCAGAGATCGAGACTGTACTCAACGACTTCCTCGTCTGCAGAACTCTAGAGTTTCATGTAATACGGACTTATAAACTTGTTCCCCGTTGGCAAAAATGTGAAGATTTTAATGGTTCTTGCCTGATTAAAAAAGTTCGTTCTGAGCTGGGACGTGCTTTTTGAGATGCACGTTGAAATCGTGTAATAATTTCTGAACAGCCTAGTACTTTAGTTAGAAAACCTGCATGGTCGTCACTACTAAGAACATCGGATTCTGATAAAGGATACATGAATAACGATAAGTCACTGTTCCACACACCTTGTCAGTTATAATGTCGGATTTGTAAGCATATTCAAGGCGACGGAGCAGTCTTTTTCTATAACCAAGTTCCTCCAGCTGCAGGGATGACTGTGCTTTTCGTAACTCCTCACAGAGAGTCTTGTATTCCTGTTTTGCTTGGTCCTGAGAACAAAATCACGTGATAAGCCATCTCTTTAGCCAATATATAACCACGGTAATCTTCTAGATTAAAATCTAATGTTTGACCTTACGCAATCGCAAGGATTGCGGCACGAATTTGCAATGAACCTTAGAAAGCCACTGCGACTTGATATCGTCAAAATTCTTCATTTTCCGCAACGGATGCTCATTAATACGTTCTTCCAATTCAGCGACTTTTTCAACAGCATGAATGAGTGACGGTTCGGAGATATGCATGTTTTTGATGGGATCCAGAAGAGGGACCTTATTGAGAAATCGCGATTTCACATTCTAAATAGTATAAAATCACGTCAGTATAATACGGAATTAAAGGAAAACAAAGCATGAAACTGAAGAACTAGCAACGAAAAAAACATTTCGAATCACCGTAACCATCTGCTGGACAACACTTTTGGAGTGGTCTGAATCCAATTTTGGTGGAAGTTTTAATCGAACGGAACTGATTTTATCGACACAATCCAAAGTTAGAGATACGAGATCAAATGATGTCTAAATAGATTTCATACGATGAAAATCCAAAAAAAGAAGGAAGCGTGTGGTGGGTTTTGCAAAGATAACGCACTGGTGCCCCTTCAGTTGCTGGATGAATTTGCGTTAAACCAACAAACGCCATTAATGCTGTCGCACTCCATGACACCTGAAAGAGTGATTACAGGGATCAATTTGTGAAACAAGAAAGAAAATAATTACTTCGAGGATGTACACCATCTGCGTGCTGTCGTCTACATCAATTTTCTTATGGAAGTTCACAAAAACGGCCCAACCAAAATCTCGGCTACCAACAACTATCTGCAAAAGTAGAACAGATTCACATACTATGAGCAGCATTCGCTCAAGTGTTATCTAGACATATTAAGGGATAATGACCATACATGGAGCATCTCTATCGACATGAAGGAAAAGCTACAAGATATTTTAGCATGTGCATTGTTTTTCTTGATGGTTTTCTGGAGGGTTGAAATCTGCATGTATAAATCGTACAGTAAAAAGACTAGTAAAAAAATAAGTTAAAATGGTACAATGCAGATCCATAACAATAAGAGTCCCGAGGGAGACCAGTAACAAGCATTATCTGCTTCTCCATATCGAAGAACGCTGTAACATCGCGTTCATGCTCTACACGCATATTCTCCACTTCGTACAATTTTTCATCCACTTCTAGACAACAGTTATAAATCTTTGCAACCCATTAATTTTAATGTCAAGTTTTATTTATCTGTCTAGCATATTATTTTTTCACGGCAGAGTATGATGTGAAATGCGACCATTATGATGTTGAGATATTTGAAAAACTTGTACCCCAGGCCAGATCGAATCGCGATTACCCAGCCTAAGCTTAATCATGCTTAGCATAGAGTTGTTCTCGCCAAATTATTCCCGTTGATGAATAACTGCTGATCGCCGCGCTAGGTAAAAACTGGCTAAGAGAAACGCAAGATAAGGGACCCTCAGTGGTGCCGTGCGTATCACGTAAGCCCTCGGAAAGGGTTGTCGCGGAATGATCGGGTCTGGGGTCCAACTTTTGCAAATATCTCAGCATCATATATGGTTGCATTTCATTCATTTCATTTCTAAAACTAAAGTCAGAAAACTTCAGTAGTACATGACGCAGCGGCATGTACCAAGTGCAGTGACTGACAACTGAAATTGAGTTCACGTTGGGGGAAAGACTGGAATCACGGTTTAACATACTACTTTTCTCTTACGTAGGTGGAAATTCATTAGAGTTAATACGTTTACATCGAAACATCGGGCAAGTTTCTTTTAATTCGCAAAAGAGCTGAGTACTTAAAATTGCATCTTCATATGCATGATGTCATGAGAGTTACACTATCATTGTAAGCTAGCTATAGCTAGCCTTACTAAGTGGGTCAGAATGTGAATGATTAAAAAAACTGGTAAAGTTGTGTAAACAGAGTGAGGAATTAAGTAAACAACAATCAACATACTTCGTTGCAGTTCTGGAGTAGCGTCAAAGTTCTGAAATTGATGGAAAGACGTCTCCCAACATAAACTCTGGATTGACTCCTTCCACTCGAAGTAAGTTCAACACCATATCTGTATGTAAGACGAAATTGTCAATTGATTGGATCAGCCGCCCCCAGTAAAAAGCAAGATTTAGGAAATATTTCGAAAACTGACTTTCGTTTAACCACACATTACTAATCAAACTATGTATTTTATTGGTAAGAGTAGAGCGATTGATGAAATTTCAACCAGGTAAACATTTCGGCGGCAAACCCTCATCAGAGCCGATCGCTCATCCGAGTGGACTGCTCACAGTTAATCGTTCTCCCGAACACGGGTGTCCGTGATAGCATCACAGAACCCATTGCGACTCGCCTGCTCGAATAAAGAACCCCACTGGCAGTGCTCTAGAGGGATGACGCCGTCACCGATAAAGGACAACGGATAAAACTCTCCGGCGTTGATCAATCCCTCGAGGCTGTGCGCGTGCATTTTCGACTCTGCCGTAAGCATGGTTAGAAGTGAAATCAACGCCGTTATCAGTGCTTTATATAGAACGACCACGGCAACGCATCGGTGCATCTGAGTCAGTGTTGCTATCATCCCAGTACAAGTCTCGTACAAAATAACTGTGCCGACCCCAGAATGGACATTGGAAGGCCCAGAGCATGCTTCAGGTGCGATCGACTTTGGCATGTGCGCTGCAGGACTCTATGACCACCAGCGCCACACGCATGCTCTTCCTACTGTTGCTGATGTTAGAAAAATACGTTAGCTGAACAAATTTCCTTTTCCTACCTCGTGTAAGTTCTACTCACTGACAAAGAATACATGTTGATGAGTAACACATTGAGGCCAAAGGAAAGGGAGTTGAAATATCGTTACGCGCAGCGAAGCTGATAATGACACCGACTATTGCAGTGGATGGAATGTCCAGAGAAAATGCGCGTTGTTATCAACGTATAAACAACATCAAAAACAATCTTTCTGCATAAAAGACAGCACTGCCGGAGTGAGGTTCCACACTCGAGCTGATCCTCCACTGATTCAACTCGACGACTGTCACGGAAGATCACCACATCGGAAGAAGGATGAACCATGGCGGACAACTGCATTCCAAAGAAGTGAAAGGCACGGAAATGCCGGTCGAATAGACTTCTTGATCAACCCGCCGTGTTGGCTTATCAATCAAAAGGAATATTTAAAGAAATAAGCTTGCACGTCAGTGCGAAGCAGAGTTCACTGTAGCGCAAGGGTAGGCGTGCACTTTGATACTTCTGGTACTTTCGAACGGCCCGCCTTCACGAGAAGTAGCGGACCTGCCAGCACATCACCATTTTTCGCAGATTTGCTGGTTAAGCCGTCGCTAGAAGTTCAGCGCCGGAATCCCGAAGACAGCCTGGCCAAAGTCTGCCCCAGGTCGTCACACACGCAGGCAGATGCGCGCCCTTTGTGGATCAGAGAGAGATTTACCCCATGCGACTCTGATATCAGGACGGTGATGGATCCTGGTACTGGCTTACCCTTAGCTGCAGGCCTCCTGGCGGAAACGCCGGACTCAGCTTGGGAGACCCTCACCGGGGGACGAATCGCCCACTGTACATCGCAGTCCGACACCCAAGAACACCTCCCAGCTACGATGAGGCGGTAAACCGTTGGGAGATCAGTATTTGCATATAAAACATAAAAAAGTATACAGAATTGCATTGAATGCCTAAAGAAGTTCGAGCGATAAACATTGCGTAATTTAAAAGGAAGACGCTAGAGAAACAGCCCAATAGGATGCATTACACGGACATCAATCTAAAGATTAGGAAATGTCATGAAAGCTTGACCTTTACGAATTGTTTAGCGTCGTCACTACTGATTTTGTGATCGACCATTGGAACTACCAAACCACAATCATCGCTTCCTCGTCGACCAGCTCGTCCGGATATTTGGATATACTGACCAGAAGCGATCCACCTATTGAAGCAACATAAGGAAGCTGTTTTATCCAACAATAACCGACATGCATTGGTATTTGTTGATGAGTGCTACAAACTGACAACACTACTCAAATTTAGACAAAGACAACTACGCTCATCATGAACTTTATTGATATTAGAACAACAATAGAGCTTGCAGTTTTTTACCAACAGGACACAACTTTTTAATCCTAAAAAAGATAAAAGGATAAAACCTCTCGGCGTTGATCAATCCTTTAGGGATGCACCACGCATTCGACTTCATTAAGCATCGTTTGGAGGTGATGATTCATATCTCCCCTTTACAATGACTAGCAGTGGCATACAGATGTATCGAGCCAGTGCTGCTATCGTCCCAGACAAGTCTGCTAGCAATTTGCCCACCCCCAGAGGGAGAGAAGGCTTGCTGGGCTTAGGGCGCGGGGATCGATTCCATGTGTATTTGCAGAGCACCTCCGACCACTCCGCTACACGCGCCCATGTCGTCCCCCATGTTTTTTGTCCTACTGTAACAAAATTCTACTTTGGTGCGTGTGAGATACATTTTGTAAAAAATCTTTGTTTGTTGTGGATTTTATTTCGAACATCAAAGCGACTGAACAGTCGGGATTTCGTGAAACAGGACACAGTGATACAAAACAAAGTATTCTTGATGTTAACGCCTACCGCGCTCGAGTGAAAAAAATTTAAGAATTTAAAAATTTCGGCTCCGGGTTTTCCTCTAACTTAAGCTTCAACCGCACTTCAAATTAAAAGATAGTTTTAGAAAACTTATTTGTACACTTAAAGCGATGGCACAACGCCGATATTACAAGTCTACCAAACTCTAAACACAATTATTCCAGTAATCGATAAAATATTGGAAGTTTTCGAGAACTAGAATGGGAGTGTGTTTTGAATTAAAACCAGAAATGGAGACTGGTTTAACTAACTAATTAACTAAACCATGTTAATTAGATAGTTAAACTTAGGTTCAATGCGGATTTGTGCTCCCCAGATCAATCCTGCTGACGGATGATTGCTGATGGCAGCGTTGGGTAGAAAACTAGCCGAGAGAAACGCAAAGCAAGGGCCTCAGTGGTGCAGTGTATAATAGATGAGCCCCCAGGAAAGGGTTAATCGTAGCTCGATCTGTCCCGGGTCCAAGTTTTGCGAATATCTCAGCATCATTGCAGAAATGGAGAATTGGAGAACTGTTCAAATACCTGTTATTAACTCCGTCGAATTTACGGGCTGACGTGAACAGAACTGTTCTCGCTGGCATGTTCAAACCCATCGAGAACGTCTCAGTGGCAAATAAAGTCTACATGGAACGTGAGGAAGATATTCTATTCAAATAAGAAAAGAAAAAACAACGCCACCACAAGTTTATCACAGGGAGTTCAGAATAATTTTAAGACCAACCTTCAACAGACCTTCTCCAAACAATATCTCCACAGTTTCTTTGAGAATTGGCATTAATCCTGAGTGATGAACACCAATGCCATGCAATAATAGAGGAAGTATCTTGAAATTAAAACGACATTGAGCACATCAAGGAAGGGACAAAGACCCGAGAAAAAAAGCCTGAAAGCAGCAAGGCAAAAACCGGGTACCCTGTTCTATTTGAGGAATCTTCTTATTGTCATCTTTTAAAAGGCTGACAGCACTACTATAAAATTAGCAAACTAATTTCTTCTCTTCATCCAAATAAAAATATGGATGGTTCTTTTCCGAATATCCAGATGACAGTAATGAAGCATAGGCCTTCAAACTGTTTCAAAACATAAAAGTGGCCTATCCTAGATAGATCTATCCAGGAAATTCAATAATGAAATGAACTGACCATCGTTAAAATCCATATTCTTGAGAGAAAGAGCATACGCCTCACACTCCTTCCCTACTAAAGGAAAATATGATGCAGGGCAACACTGAACGTTCTTTGATAGTTCGAATTATCTTCACTACGTTAGAATCGGCTAAAAAAGTTTTATGAAGAGTCATATACAGGACCCTGAAAAAGATCAGTTTAACATTCATTTCTAATGAACCCCGCACGAGTAAATGACAGGACCACGACATGTACCGGCTGCCCATGCAACCAACATACCCACTCTCAAAAAGAAAAATAGCGCCTACATTTAATTTAATTGTTTCTAGATAAGAGAAAAACTAAGTTAGTGAAGGGTAGTAGTCACTACGACACCCATCTATTTGTCAAAACATTTTCAGATTAGGCACGAAAAAGATATGCTGTAAGAAAGGCAGCGCTTGGATGGCCTAGCGTATAGCATGTAGGCCTCGAGAAAGAGTAATCGTTGGTCTGAAGGACACCGGAGGTTACGAATTTTGCTTATATTTCAGCATTCACACAGCATCCTGTTATCAAAAAATAATTGGCAGTAACTAAATAAAAGTGGAAACATTGTGATTTCAACTATAGCCTCAGCTTAATTGCGTTCAATGCCGATTTGTGTTACCCAGATCATTCCCTGTTGAGGGATCATTGCTGATGGCAACGTTACGCTAACAAGAACTTCCACAGTGAAAAAGGGAAATCAAGGTCCTTCGTGGTGCAGCGGATAACGCGTGAGCGCTTGGAAAGGGTAATGAAAATTTCGAAGCCCAACTCGAGGATCCGAGCATAGCTCATTCTTCAGCATCGTTGCGGTTGCATTTTTAGATTAGATATTTACAAATACGGAGAATAAAAGAGTCCTGCATACGAGCAGATTGCCGCGCGTTTGGAATGGTAGCCGACAGGAATGCATGATGAACGTTGTCTGGCAGGAGAATGATAGATTCTTTCCAAACAGCTCCACATTCTAAAATATGCAACTTTCCCTTGTGACTTTATAAAGGAATATGAATAATCATGCGAAAGGAGCAACAAGTAAAAAGCCAACCTTTTTCTCTCTCATATAATGGATATCACCCAACCCACTTCTCTCATCACTTCAGTGCCTTTGTACAGCATAGACCAAAGGATGTCAGTTGTCATGACAATGCAGTATGCTTCAGCATTCACAGCTACGTCACCTTTAAATGTCGTATTCACGATAGACTATCAGAGTAATGACAAAAACTGCAAAAACCGACTGATGTTATTAGAAACATCAATGGTGTACATGTAACGGCTAGTTAGCGGCGGCTACTAGCGGTTCAGTTCGTGTAGAATATTAGCCACGCAGGTCTTTTAGTTGACGTGTCGATCTACCAGCCCCAAACATGGGTAATTAAACCTTTAATACATGAATATCACATTAATAACATAATAGTAACGATGGAGAAGTAACGGCAGAGGAATGACGTGAGTTAAAGCTATGAGGTGCTAAGGCTAGTAGTGAAGTGAGGCTAACAACGAGATAATGGCATTCGAATATTACTATACCATTAATAAGTAATTAACACAATTACATTAATAGTAATAATGAATAATTACCAAGAAGTAACCGTTGGTTAGCCGTGAGCGACGCCGCGTCGTGTCTATCCGCGGCACGCGCGGCGGCTGAGGGAGACAGTATGCTGAGGCGGAGAGTGATACAGACGGGCCGTATTTTAAGCTGAGCTAAGATTTCAACATTATAACGATGAGGTGCATTTTAGTAGATCACTGAGGAAAATAAGTGATGAGTCATCTACGGAACACAGTCAGGCGGTTGGTCGTGGATAACGCTATGTCAGCAACGTGAAGTTTGAGCACCGATGGGTGCCACCATTGCCTAAGAGTCAAGGGCCAGTATGATAATGGCTAGAAACTGATAAGCCTATGGCGGCTTAACAGAATACACAGCATAAGTTGGCCGCTCAACGGCCTTGTACGCATGCGTACATTGTGGGAGGAGTGGTACATGCCACCGATGTTGCAAGCATAACGCATGTGGAAACACCCGCCACTACTGACCTTGCACCGTGGACAAGCTAAGGAACTAGATACAATAATCTTCTGATTACTAAAATATGAATGTGAATGAATAAGAATGAGTGAGTATGACTGTGAACGAATTGTGGCGATTGAGGATGACAATGAATGATGTTCTGAGGAGCGAATTAACCGCGCTACCGATCGGGGTGAGGTGAGTGACGGTGTGTCTCCGCCGTCGAAGGCACCTGGCTTATGTTGGCTGCGGGAGCCGCGTGCGTATGCAACCGCGGTTAATCTGGATTGTTGATCCTGGACTGCAGTGGACTGTACCTAACTGCCTGAAATATTAACGTCATTGGCTTCATTGTTTCGCAAGGAAGTAGTAAACTGTTCCAATGTTACTCCTCCTCCGGATAAGCCATCGTTGGTGTGCTACTGGAGTCAAACCTGAACCGCTACTGTGCTTGAAACACTGAACATAATTGACCGAATAGATTATAAAAGTTACACTGCGGTGTTTGATGTGCGACTGTGAGGCGGCCATATATGGACATCAAATGTTATTGTTTAGAAAGATAGAGAACTTTCCCAGAGGAAGTTCTCTATAGTACATTTGTTAAAGTTCTAAACAAAGAAGAAAAAAACTGTTAGGTTGACAATAAGGTGCTGCCGAAAAAATTACAAAGAGCTATAGTGCACAGAACTCCTAAGTAATTCGAATTTTTAATTGCTTCACTTCAGGAACCACGCAGAGGGATAGGTGCCACATCTGCTCTCAAGACAACATATTTATACCAGTAATTGAAAATGGGTAACTCGAAAACAACTGCTAATAACTTCTTCAAGAAGAGAAAACCACAATATTTGAGCAAAAACCCATAAATATTCATTCATAATATAAAGTAGGGGGCGCGTGTGCCACAGTGGTCGAAGGTGCACTGCAATACATAAGGGATCGATTCCCGCGCCCGTGGCACACCAAGCCTTCCATCTCTCCGGGGTCGGTAAATTGGTATCAGACTTTTCTGGGTGAAATAGCAAAGCTGGCTCGATACATCGGTAGGCAACAGCGCATTATTGTAAAGTTCAAATATGCATTCAACCCTCCCAACGATGCTTAATAAAGTTGAATGCACGGCGCATCCCTAAGTGATTGCTCAAAGCCGAGAGCTTTATCCTTTTTTTCTAGTATTCCGTTATCTTTAGAAACTATGCAAATAAAAACATAAGTGCCTAGTTTAAAAAACAACTCTAGTTTTACTGTTACATGGGAATTCTGTGCTTCAGTGAATCAGATCTACTCGGAAAAAAATGAGGTTTCTGAAACGGAAAAACCAACAAAGTCGACTTCGAAAGAACTCAGATTACGAAACCTGCACGATTTCAGCTGACCAAATTAGTCGGCTTGATTCTACAGATTATTGGGGTAGACAAAAACGCCCATGGTAAGCTCGAGCAGAAAAAGGCAGAGCTTTTCCTTTAACCGTATCTTCACATTCAACTATGAATAAGTAGTACTCAACACGGATAATAATTAGTAGTGACTAGTATCACACAGTCAACAGCTGATCGCCCTGCTGATCAGAACAATGAGAAGACTCGAAGATAATGGCAAATTTGGACAAGCAACGGATGAACGATAAAGCTTTCGACGTTGCTCTATACTTAAGGGATGCGCCATGAATTCGACTTCACTAAGGGTCTTTGGAGGTGATTGACCGATGTATCGAGCCAGTGCTGCTATCCTCCCAGACAAGTATGGTACCATTCTGCCGACCCAGGAAGGATGGAAGGCTGTGGTCCCTGTGGCGAGGGGGTCTATCCCAACTGTATTGTATTGGAAGGCGCCTTCGACCACTGCACTACACGCGTCCCTATATGGAAAGGTATATTGTATAACCTCTTAAATTGGCTGTGTAGACCTTAGTATGAATTTAAAAAGTAGTTGTTCCATACCCCAACATGTCCCTCCCAACGGTTAACCGCCTGATCGTGGCTAAGAGGTGTTCCTTGGTGTTGGACTGCGGTGTACAGCGAGGAGACTCTTTTCCATCAGAAAACCTAGCTAAGAGCTAAACTAATCCCAGGGATCTACCACCGTCCTGGTATTAAATCGCATGGTGGCAAATCCCTCTATGATCCACAAGAGCTGCGAGAGCCTGTGGTGGTAAGGACCTGGGACAAACTTTAGCGAGGCTGACCTCGGGATTCCAGGGAACCACAGTGGCTTAACCGGCAAATCTCCGAAAAATGGTGACTATGCAGGAGCCCGCAAAACCAGTGAGGACGGGCCCTTCAAGTACTATGTATCAAGTAAGTAAGCTGTTCCATAAACTAATTGTAAAAGAATTTTCACTGCATGAGTAGTATATATAGCAACATTCGGGGTACAAATCACACATGGAAAAGCAAACTAAGTTGTACAACAAACCTGTCATAAGACCGACGTCTCCAAATTCCTGTTCCAATTCTCGGAACTTCTGCTTTGACAAGGCTTTGATTGGAGATGTATAGATCACTCTTCGTTTGTCTCGCAACGATTGGGCTATGGCATCTATAAAAAACTATGAGATTTCAACAAAACTGTAACACATTTCTCCAAAGTACAATAGAAACATGCTTACAGGGCAACAACAGTCTTTCCAGCAGACGTACTAGCAGAAGCAAGAACGCATTGATTATTCTCAATACAAGTGATTGCCTCTCGTTGAAACGCATCCAACTAGGAGGATAGCTTTTCGCCGGAGCCACATCTCTGGTAACCAATGGCTCGAACGGCTCGTAGGGAGGCAGTGCTACCTAGACACAGATGAAGCACAGACAACGCTACGACTATTGGAAACAAGACAAAGACGTACTTCATGCGTACAATTCTCATTGTCTGTTTGAATATTATGCACCGTAACTCTTTTTTCGAAACCTGTCCTTCTCTTTTTTACAGTAATCGTGAGGTTGATATTAAGCACACTTTTACTTCCTTACAAATGTAACACATATAACACAACGGTAGTGATGTTTCGGCAGTATCGCCTTCTTCAGAGCCTGGAAGGGTACACCAATATGTGATTTACTAGGTCAAAAGCTTCAAAAACGCAAATAGAAAAATGAAAAACGGCTTCTCGAAAAGCCCACCGTTTTTATCTGTTTTCCACCAAGGAAGAACAGCCGCTTAGAGTCGCATATGGCTGATTGTTGCACCACACATAAAAATCAGTTCTGAGACACGGGGCTAGATCACGCATTATCTCAGGGCATTCTTCCCTGCTATTGTTTCCCGGATTTTTGCAATTTATCCAAAAGGCCTCGAGAAATTTGCGTGTTGGTGCTCTAGTCTCCAATGCTATGACAGCGACTTTTACATCAAAATCTTCTCCGCTGTGTTTTATTTTCGTTTGCCATCTAGATGTTCTTTTATGCGCATATACAAAAGTCTCCCCGTTTCGCCGATATATTCGTCTCCGTAAGTACTACAAAAAATCAGGTATATCGTACCTGAACTCATGCAGTCGCCGTCCTTGCCGTAAGGGCAAATTACGCAACTTTCTGTTTAGCATACACGGCCATATAGTTGGTTACGAACTAATTTACGACGAAAGGAATCGGTATTTCAACTATCGCTACCGATTCCTCTAGGCCTGCCCTTCTTAAGCATCGCTTAAAGCTACGCTTAGTTCATTGCTAATGAAGGGCAATATAAACGGGTTTTTGTCTTGGCCACGTTTGTTCTTTTGTGACGTCGCTCTCCTTTTAGACTTATCTCGTGAGGTTACTATTTCGTAGCCATTGGAGATGGCTATTTGCCGAGCCAAGTTGCGCGATTCCTCTTTTAGTTCCCTCATCGTGCACACAGAGGTGGCTGTCCGAAACCTGTTTCCTACGAGCGCCCTCTTTGTGTGAAGGATGGGAGGAGAGAAAATGGACGAGGATGTTCTTTTACTTGGTTATCGGTACCACTCTGTCATATAACGGTTACTTGATAAGTTAATCTGAATGTTTAAAAACGGGAGCCAATCGTCCTCCGGTTTTTCCCGGATGAACTTGATGAACTCTGACTTCTCGTTCAATAATTCAAAGCATTTGCCCATCTCCTCCTGCGTAGAAAAGACGAGAAAACAATCATCTATGTATCTGCAGTAAAGTAGTGGCTGGAGACAGAGCACGGGGTTCCTACTTTAGACATAAACGCAATGGCAAAGCTTGGCGAAGTTGCTGTTCCATTGCCAACTCCCTTATTTGCGCGAAATATTTCCCAGACCATCTGAAAACTGAGCAGTTTAGGAGAGCCATGAGCTGCTGGATGGACAAACGATGCATACTTATTCTTCCTTCATGTTCAACAAGAAGCTCGAAGATGGACTGCATTGCGCAGTCGTTCGATACGTTGGTGTACAACGCTATGATGTCGAAAGACTCCATCACATACATGTTATTAGGAAACACGTTACGTTGACGTTCTAGGAACATTTGGGTGTTCGTGAGATGAGCTGGAATGTGTTTAAGCAACTGGGTTAGTACTAGGCTTAGAAAACAGGTTATCCTAACCGTTGTCCCACTCGTAACATCACGGCTCTAAGGAAGGCGAAATCGCCGAAAAGTCAGCCATCGACCAACAACACCAACAACAACGACAACGACAGTGCAGACCTATAACAACCTCGTATCAACTAAGGAAGATCAGTTTATAAGATCATATAAATAAATATATCAACTATCTATGCCGAGGTTTATAGAACGTCGGTCTTTTGAGTTATTAAGAGATGACGGATTAGTTGACGCAAGATCATCACGTAATGCCAACTCATGTGTTTTAATAAGTAGGTATAAGACGGGACACGTTGGTCTACTGACTTTAAAGTGCAGAAATAACCGAACGATTTTAAGCCTGCTGCCTTCGCCACTTTGACCTACTGATTGTTTAGTTTTCGGTATTGACTTTTATATTCCCTTTCAGATGATGGGTGATAAAGTGTAACATCACTAAGATGTTCCTCAGTTATCTTAACATCTAGCTGGCGGGAAATAGCTACGAACTCTCCCTCCTATCACTGACTGATAGCCTAATGGTCATTGAATTTATAAAACCTCTAATCTCTGGCATGCCATACTTTTGTGCGGCTGTAAAGTTAGAGATAAATCTTCAATCGCGGTAGTGATTATGAGTGTTGAAGAAGCCGTCCGAAAACTTGCGGAATTTTGTGTCAGTTCCGTCGTTGAGGTCCTGCTGTCTAAAAAACGTTCTAGGGAAAGGAGATGCTGGTAATGTCGCTGCCTCTTGGTTTTCACCACTATTTGACATTTCTCGTTTGGCCTATAGCTGAGTCGACCTTGAAGGTCATAAAGGTTGCATGCTATCCTACGCACGGTCGTTTTAGAAACGGGTTGTGATGGTGCAAAAATTGTGCCCAATTTTAATAGCGATCGCGAACTTTCAGATATTGTTATGCCCCCAAATCATGGTGACTCTAGATTTTCTTGGTGCATTATCAACCGTACTTTGACTCCTGACAAACTTTTTTTGTCTGTGATTTCTTGAAGCCGAGACACGCGAATTAGTCAACAGATTCTCAAACTTTGGCTGTAAGGTCATTTTAGCATTAGACCTAATAAAATTGCATATCAGTGTTGACCCACCAACTATTCTCATCCAAAGTTGATCCTCCAAATACAAAAACACAAAAAATGTTCCTTCGTTACACATTTCATCCTTCTTGCGAACATATCGTTCCATTTGCTTCGTGGTGGGACCCGAATAGTTCCATTTCGATGCCTCGTACTTGTTAGCTGTCCTCTGGTTTACCGCATATCTCGTGAAGTCGTTCCCATTTTGTGAACTTCGGCACAACTCGATGTTGAATGCAGCGGCGGAGAAAGTGGATCTGTTGTCTACATAAGACATCTTTGTCCGAAAACCTTGCCCCAAAACGAAGGGTTTGGCCGGAACAAGATCCCGTTTATGTTGCCTTTCATCAGCGATGAAATAAGTCTAGCGATAAAGCGATGTTTAAAAAGGGCAGATCTAGAGGAATCGGTAGCGATAGTTGAAATACCACCGGATACTCTACGTCGTCAGTTAGTTAGTAACCGCCTCTATGACCGCCTACCAAATTGCGTTATTTGGCCCTACGGAAGAGACGGTGACTGTACGAGTTCAGGTGCGATATACCTGATTTCTTGTAGTGCTTGCGGAGACGATTATACCGGCGAAACGGGCAGACTCCTATGTACCCGCACAAAAGAACACCTAGATGGCAAACGAAAATCAAAACAAGGCACGCCACTAGGCACGCATAGGATACAAAAAACATTGTGGAGAAGATTTTATGCAAAAAGTCGCTATCATCGCACGGGAGAGTAAGACATCAACGCGCAAATTTCTCGAGGCCTTTGGATAAATCCCGAAAATCCGAGAATGAATAGCAGGAAGAATGCCCTGAGATAATGAGTGATCTAGCCCCGTATGTCAGAACTGATTTTTATGTGGGGTGGTGCAGCGATCAACAACATGCGACTAAGCCGGTGTTCTTCCTTGGTGGAAAACAGATAAAAACGGTGGGTTTTTTCGAGAAAGCCGGTGGCCGTCTAATTATTGTTCAGATTTTCATCTTTCTGTTTGCGTTTTTGAAGCGTTTGACCTAGTAAATTACATATTGTGTACCATTCCAGGCTCTAAAGAAGGCGATACTACCAACACGTCAGCTACCGTTGTATTGTATGTGTTATATTTGTAAGGAAATAATAGTGTGCTTAATAACAACCTCGCGACTGCTGTAAAAAAAGAACAACAGATTTATAATCCAATGCCGAGGTTAATACAAAGTCGATCTTGGGAACTTCTTTCAAAAGTTTCTCGAAAGTTTTGTCACTCACAAATTTGGCGAGAGAATCGTCCAGTAGGCTCGTTGTTCGGCGCTACCTATCTGGCAGCAGACGCAGTGAACCTGAATCATTGGGAAAATGGCTAAATAAAGATAGGTGGACATTAAGTGAAGATAAACTGATATTTGTTTAAAGACTACATTTACGTCTGTTTAAGACCTTAAATTAACAAATAAAACAAAATGAAGGAATAATAATTTGAAAGAAAGAAAAGATCGTACGCGTCACTTGGTCCCCTTAGCGAAGAGCAGTTTAATCTGCCCTTTTCACCTCATCATACTTTCTGGGCTTCCCTTCTCTACATTTGAACAGGGACTACTGAAGCATTACTTCAGCATCCAGCATATGTTGCCTGAAATACGCACCATGTACTTCATATGCCTTTCGAGTGAACTACTCGGTCACTACGATGAAGCTCTTTGTAATAGTAAGGTATATTCAAAACCAGATTCACCAGCAGTGCTTATAAACAAGGTTTACGCTGATATCTACCTCAACCACATCTACTTTAAACTATGTCATGCTATCGCACTATCAAACCGAACCGTTAGCAAAACGCTTGTTAAAGACTTGAAATTTCAGCGAAATAAGGTCAAATCCCATTATGACAGGTGCACTTGAAAAATTCGTGCTTGCTTCGTATGCTAATTTTACACTAGTTCGGCAAAAGTGTTTTTTCGCGATATAATTACACAATAACCATAAACTCCTCCTCTTCATCGTCATCGCTGAGGGGTGGTCGTGGAGGAGGAGTTCGGACATGGTGCATTCAAGAGGTCTCACAATGAATTCTTAGAAAAAACACGATCGAGCATTGGAAAACACCTATTGTCTTTTTATTAAGAATCACTGGAGTAAATCATAAAAAAGAATTTTTAAAATGCCGACACCAGTGCGTTGTCTGACGGATTTTAGCAATACCTAATAAACAGTACCATGTTACTCACAAGTGATATCAAACATACGGTATTTTGACTCTCACTGCTAAAACGAATCCTTAGTTCGCCATAAATGAGAGCTTTTGAAGGTGCTAAGCTTCGCACGATATTCTTCCGAGAACCTAGTTGAGTTCAGCGCTCATCCTCATTCGCACTGCCGTTCAATGCTTGTGATCTAAAACTTTAGTAATTAAAGCAAAACAGTAGCATTAATCCTCCTAAAAAACTCCCAGAGCGATAAAACAAGCCCTCCGCAATTATGCCATATTCCAAACGCCCTAAATCTTAGCTATCGTATTCTAATTCTAGTCCTAACTAAAAAAAACACCGAAAGTACCTCTCGTATTCTTGAGAAACACCAAATGCTTTAGTCGGTAAGGTATTTCTCGTTTACACTGAAAATATACCTTGTCCTTCCTTCATTAACTCATCAAAAACTCCACTAAATCACGCGGTAGTAACTACGTTGCTGGTTTAGAGTTGGTTGAAAAAAAAGCACGTTGGTCATACGAAACACAAAAGGAACCCATGGACGTTAAGCGTGTTAGTCAAAAGCGAACAAGAATATTACTGTATGAAATGAAGACAATCAATAGGGTCAATATTCAATTCAAAAGATGATTTGAAAAACACTCAACAAGTATGTGCACTTAAATACTTTAATATGTAGTACTGGAATACAAAAACTATTTACATGCTAATCGAATGATATGAAAGGGAAAACAGCGCATTACAGTAGAACAAACAACCTGTGCGATTCGTCTACACAACAATTGCCATCCGGACTACAACAATTAGTAATCTGGCCCTTTATCGAAAAGAAGAACCAGTTTGGAGAACGGGAAGATGGTTTTGCAAACAGATCAGTAAGCGGGATCACTTAACATCAGAGAAAAACCCTCAGATCTTATGAGGTGATTCGAAGCTCAAAGCCTGGTTTCGCGATTTTTGACACCAACAGTATAATCAGTACTTCGGTAAATCATCTTTGAGAGGAGGATGAAGTTCTGGGTGACAGGCTGTTTTGTGCAAGAAAGAGCTCATCCGTTAGCAGTGGTGGCCGAGCTGCAATGGAGTTGAACACTTCCACATGACGTTTCTCTACGAAAGTTCCTCTATAGTAATAGATCGCTGAAAAAGCAATAAGATAAAGGCAAAGTAAGAGCCTCGGTTGTTCCAGTAGATAAGATGTGTGCCACTCCCTTTGCAAGCGGTGATCGGGAGCACTATGTGCACCTGAGGTTCCGAGTTTTGCTCACGTCTCAGCATACATGTGGTTTTCTCTCATAGATCTTGCTTTAAGACACACGGTGAGAAAATGGGAAGAGATGTTTGCAACCAGTGTCAACCATGGCAATCATCTGTTTTCGTAAATGAAAAACATTGACGCACTTAGAGGCGACACTAGTTGAGGTGACGATGCCCTAAACGGACCACAGCTTCAAACGGCACTCACCAACGAATGAAATGAGTGAAGAGTATGTCGCCTTCATGCAGTACATGGGGGCGGCCAATCCAAACAACCATGTAAGTTATGACGGAAAAACATAGAAAAACGTGAAGGATAAAGCTCTCGGCGTCGATCAATCCATGAGGGATGCGCCATGTATTCGACTTCACCAAACGTTGTCAGAGGTAACTGAATGCATATCTGGTCTTTAAAATCAATCACATTAGCTCACCGATGCATCGAGTCAGTGCTGCTATCCTCCCAGACACGTCTGCTGCCAGTTTGCTGAACCTGGGAGGATGGAAGGCTTGGTGATTATGGGTTATGCGATCGAACTCATACGCATTGCAGTGCACCTCTAATCATTGCGCTGCACGAGCTATGCGGAAAAAAAGAAAACTTTCCTATTAAGAGTGTCCTTAAAGACGTTGAATTGATTTTCGTGAATGACAAGGGATCCGCAATTTTCGCACTGGTTTTTTTCTCGATGCGTACTGTAAATACTGTCTATATTTTATTCGTCGAGAAAAAGAGTGATAATATAGTTGTGGCTAGGAAAGATCAGAAGCTACAACAAACTATTCCGTGCGGCAAATCCAGGAACCACGTATCATCCAGGTGAACTTGATTAAGTACTATCGACCACATTTCGAGTTTGACATGCATGTCAACTCTAGAACCTTTTCAATACGGGTAAAATGTGTTTTAAGTGGACATAGGTGCGCGCGTTGAACTCGTCCACTGTAGGTGACGCAAACGCTGTCGCTTACTGGACTCTGTGCCAAAATATTGCTATGCAAGATCTGTTTCGTGAACTTTTCTATACGAAAGACGTGCTAGGAATATAACATTGGGATAGTAGAGAAGATTTAGTCACACCTCGAAAGGATATGAAAAGCCAATCATTAGAGAGCATCCAATGCGGTCAATCAGTTAATGGTTTCGGCATCATCGGCTTCAGTATGGGTTGTTGAATTTTTCTTGCGAGAATAGAGTAATGCTCATCATATCGTGATAAAGATAAATTTCTTCACATATAGAGAATGTGGGCAAAACATCAGGAAATGATGCGAGTGAATTGTATGGAAGCAACATTTGAGCTGTCATGAAAGCTGGTGGAAAACGATTCGGGATAAATCGAATTCCTCCAAAAACGTTCTTCAGAGAATGCTATCCTAAGTCAATGACATGACGCTATTTTTGAATTCATTACAAAAGAGTGATTAGCCTAAAATATGTAGTATCCCTAAATAGTTCTAGAAAATTCACGATAAGTGTGAGAAACAGATAAGGAACCACACAGAAACACTGTTGTACAACCCTCTAAATAGTTGAGTGTACAGTAGAAGGTAGCATGCTCAACGGCAGAGAGGCAACAACACTCTAAAAAACAACCGTTGGCCTCATCCGCCCTGTGAAATGAAAACTAAACGCGTTAAGCAGCGACGGATCGGAACTCGCCTGCGAATCAAACGGTTGGTGGCGGGAACTTTCATCGCGATTTAAATATATGGCATCCAATCGATATCCCATTCTGTGCGTGTCTAGCCTCTTTTAAAGCACACTATATTCATCTTGAAGAAAAGTGGAGTGAATTACTATTCAGCAAAATAACTGTGACTCTGAACGTCTTGAACTTCACTCATTGAGAACGACATGCCCTAAATTGAATTTCCAATGCATTTCTTCCACGAAATGCACTCTTTAATGTAATTTCACAGCAATGCCTTGTCAAATGGACGTGATTTCTTGAACACCACTCAAAATGACTAGTTGCTGAGGTCATTTCTACGGTCAGTAAACCGATTAGCTCTGGGTTTGTCTTAGATTTGGTTTTCGTTCTCGCTGTTTTTCCTTGTGGTCGCTAGTATCCTCTTTTAACATGACATTAGTAATTTAACTAGCATATATCTGGAGCCGATGCCGTTCTTGTTTATTATCATAGGAAATTGGCTGTCATTGTCGAAGTTGTTTTGCAAAATCACCAAACTCATTCGGGCTTTTGTTTATTTCCAGCCTGGCTATTGCCTTTTTTTCTTCAACTCCATGACCGTCCAAAGCATTTCCTCCTTAGCTAGTATTGGAAACTGATCTAGAAGATCTGATAGGAATTCTGGGTAAAGCAGTTACTAGGATCGACTTTCTATTAACCTCTGAATTGGGTTATAAATGCGTCATTTTCTTGTTCAGCAATCGCAAGGTTGTTACATAGGCACATTTACTTCCGTGCAAAAAACAACACAACGGTAGCTGACGTTTCAGCAGTATCGCTTTCTTCAGAGCCGTTTCCTTTTAAGTGATTTCCGCTGAGGAAAAACCACTGATTAGAGTGGCATATGGTTGACGACTCATGACTCATGACGCATATAGATTGGAACACTATAGAACATTGCTTCGAAAAGGAAAATTTCGCCCATATTTGTTATTTTCCTTTAACTAAGTGTAGGAGATCAATCGCTGTTCACAGTAGTTTATTCTGTTTCTCCTTCTGTATTGTCCACCCTTTCGAGTCACTCCAAGGCTCTCGGCGGTGTGCTGTCCTGTATTCTGCAGTAAGAACCGCCACGACTATATGTGTTGCCCTCTGTTGCGCGCACCCAGCGTGGTGTGTGAACAGTCACGCTTCAGAAATAACTACGACACTCGCTAATCACGCAATCTAAACAGAACTGGTGGCGTATTGCTTGTAGGTTTGACTCATTATCTCCCTCGCTAAAGAGTCACAAAAAAAACAGCTTTTAGTAAACTATGAAAAACAAATGCGTTACTCAGTCCCTTCGAAAGTGAATAGCTAAAAATTTGTGCACATCGATGATATTCGGCGGAAAATGAATCGGCCACCAATTGAACATAAAGCATTTCCATATGAGGAGAAGGATTTCTTTTCGTGAATGCACTTCGATGCAAGCTCCATTTTGTTGATTCTCATGCGCATAACCTCACTCTGAAAAACTTGGCTTGTTCTGACTAATTTTTAATTCTGTTAGATTTGTACCATATAATTCTGATTTTTTAATTTTGACTTGAACCGTTAAGAGCACAGCTACAACAACAGCAAAGAACAAAGAAATCTTAATTAATTGGGAAGTCGACAGAGTTTTACGAAAGCATTTGTATATCAATTAGTACAGTGAAATTCTCTTGCGAGAAATCAGGGTTTCGAGTGTATTTCGTGAAATCTTGGCCACTGCCTGCGTGTGAGATGAAAAAAATCGTTAACGCCCGAAATATTAAGGGAGCACTAATACAACCTCATTTTCCCTCGAATGTTCATCGGACAGCAAGACACCAAAGGCGAAGTGGATAATAATTTTCGCATATTTTCCGGCCAAATCCTCAAAATTCTTAAGGGCTATCCACCGAAAAGAGGTTTGGTTACTACCGTAGAGCAGCGCAGATGTGTGGTGTGCGACCAGTTCGGGAACTAAGGAAATCGGAAACAATTAAACTTCCAGATAGTGACGAAATTGGATAGTTCGTAGTAAATAGCCATCACGTCGATGTTAAAGTATCGGAAAACATCTTGGAGACGCTTCCTATTTTCGTCTGGGGGTTCAAATGTCAATACCGAAAACAGTCGCCAGCGCGGTATGTTTAAAACCAACAGGTACTTCCCAACCTGAAGTTAATTCACCAGTATGAGCTATCTTGTCAGCTCTCATAAATTAGTATTCAGCCATGTTCTCGTAATCTGGCATCTGCCGACCCTTCAACTTTTAAATTTGGACTCATCATGAGTTGTGTAGACGAGCCCACGGAAAAAGTAGCTTAGTTTACGAATCTGATACTTATCCAATTGCTTAAACATATCAAACACATCACAGTCCTCTTCTCAATTATCCAGATGTTCCTGAATCGTCTGAGTAACGCGCGTCCTTGTAGAACGAACGTCGTGAAGTCCATCGATGTTGCCACCCAATATACAAACGTGTTGAATGATTCCACTATACAAGCAATCTTAGAACTGCTAATGTAACGCTGAGGGAGTAATAAACATTTGCGGCCTCACTATTCAACAGTTGATGGCCTTCTTACAGGAGCGCCTAAAGCTATCAATGTTCAGATGGTCAGAGAAGTATTGATCATCTCTGAAAGGGCTGGCCATAGAACAGCGATTGGCTCGAAGCTTTGCCATTTCGTTCTCGTCTACAGTTTAAACCGTCTCGAGCCACTGCTATTCTGCTGTAGCTATAGCGAAGTCTGGTTTTTCACATGCATAGCAAAAGAGCGAATAGTCCACTGTTTTTGAACTGTTAAACCAAAAAGCCAGAGCACAGAGATTTCAACTGAAAGAGAACGAATAAAAACTGGCTTCCATTTCAGGAGATTGAAATTGACCTATTCTAAGCCTGCAGTTGCTATGAAAATGTTTGATTGAGTAGAACTGCCTTCCCAAGCTCTGAAGAATGCGAAACCATCGAAACGTCAGCTATTATGAGTGATTAAATAGTGTATGATCATCAAGAAAACAATGAATTTTTTATCAACAGCGAGTTTAATGGAAAGGTTCGATTTTCTGCACACACAACTGTTTGGTGAACATGGAGCAGAACTCCTTGTGAGCATTTCCATTGTTGTGGAATATTTGTAACGTTCTTGGGACGTAAAAGTTCTAGGGATGAAGGGACTAGACAAGTGGGTGCCACACGGATTGAACGACGAACAAAAAACTTGCGGATTTGAGGTGTCGTAAGCGCTTCTTCAGCGGGACCAGAACGTTCCGTCAATTGACCGCATTGCACCTTGCATCAGAAAAAAGATTTTCTATGGGCCAACAACGATCAGCTTTGTGGTTTGGGGGAACCACGATGCTTCTCAAAGACATATTGCACCAGAAGGCGACGCTGTGGATAGTCTGCTGCTGATCCATCAGAGCTTTTGCAGCCCCAGCATGCATTACTGCAGCGAAACAAGTCCCAGTAGGTCGACGAAGTGCACCAAAATTTTCCAGACGTATGCGCATAGTCACCAAAGAGGAACCATTAATCCCCCTGGGACCATTAAATCCCCCAGGGACCGTTAATTTCCCCACTGTAACCCAGTGGACCATACGTCTTCACTACCCGTGCTGCAAAGATTGAGTTAGCTAGACTATGAGACTGTGTCCTCGTCCTTCACACTGAGCCAGAAGCCGGTCTATGAGACTGTGTCGTCGTCCTTCACACTGACCAGACCTTTCCACCAACGAATACCATTTCTTCAAGCATTTCAACAGCTTTGTGGAGGAAAGTACTTTCAAAACTATGCCGAGGCTGAAACTGGTTCAAACGACTTTATCGAATCTTTAAATCCAGAACCGTTAAGAATCACATAAGGAAACTCATTGCTCATTGCCGAAAATGCGCAGATCCCAGTACTTTTCATCTACGCTTAGTAGTATTTATTGTGAGATCAGATATTCTATTTCCTACGGAAAGACCTAATAGAACTGAACATACTATCAGCTACACTTGGGACACTGATGAAACTCTAAAAAGATTCTAGTCTACCGTATGTTACTATGACAGAATGAATTCGTTTTGGAAGATTGGTGTTTGATTGAATGCTAGCATTGAACATTGCTTGCTCGTCGATACTAAGGAGGATTTCCCATGATCAGCTTTCCACCATCACCAAAACACGCAGTGGCAATAGTCGAAGCGCATTCTGAAATAAAAAAATAACTACCATTCTAAGTTACTGACTGCAAAGAAATGAGTGCATGTTACGTTGAGCCATAGATAATAGCGATTTTAAACGGCAATTTTCAGAGGTAATATGTCGGTTAAGAACGGCTTAATCTTTTCAAAACAGGATCTATTGCATACTATAGGTCTTGGTAACATAACGGAAGTTTACTCACCCCAGTCTTCAGAACGGTTTACCGCCTCATCGTGCTTTGGGAGGTCTTCCTGGATGTCCGTCTGGGATGTACACCATGCGGTTCATCCTCCCAACACGGATTCTCAAGCTGACAAGGAGTCCGACGTTTCAATCCAGAAGCCAGCTAATAGTAAAGCCAATACCAAGAATCACCACCGGCTTGGTATCAGACTAGTCGCATGGTGAGAAACTTTGCTCTGATCCACAAGATTAGCGAATGTCTGGGGTGCTGGCGGCCTGAGGAATTCCTCGCCAGGCTGCACTCGGGATCCTAGAAAACCACAAAGACAAATCGGGCAACCAAATAATAAAGCAATTCGAAAATGATATGGCAAGTAGACATTTTCCAGAAATTACGAAACGGTAGGTCTTCGGGACGGATGTAGAGAAAAACCGTGCCCCAAAAGATAACCCTAGTGACATTAAGGTCTCATTTTTTCTCGCTTTTATTTTCAGCCAAGCAAGCGCACCTACAAAACGTTGCTTATGAAACGTCAGTCTAGAGAAATCAATAACAGTGACGGAAATATCACCGGACACTTGTAGACGTCAGTTAGTTCAACCGCCTTTGCAGTGGTCTATGCACGAGGCAAAATTACACAGTGTGCATTAACGGTAGAGATTGTGATTACATGAGTTCAGGATACGGTAAACTTAATCCTTTGCAAAGTGTCTGGGAACGAATACGTTGGCGAAACGGGTAGAAAATTTAAATCGGAACCAAATATTGCACCAGGCGCAGATGGGACACAGAAACACAACGGAGAAGATTTTAAGGTAGATTCACTATTCCCACACCGGAATACAAAACATCAGCGCCTAAAACGCTTGAAGGGTTTTGAATAGATTCTAAAAGCCCAACAATGAACTTTGACATGGAACTATTCTACTCCAAAGGTGATTCTCCCACAAAAAGCTCAAAAAATGTTCATTCGTCTCATACTTGTTCATTCTGTCGAATAGTTCGTTCTGTTTGCTTCGTAGTGCAGTTCGAAGCATTTTCATTTCGATGTCTCGTAGTTGCTGGCTGTCCTCTGATTGATCCCTTATCTCTGAGTCGTTTTCGTTCGATGAAGTTGGGAACGACTTGGTGTTGCAGGCAGTGGAGGAGAAAGTGCATTGTCTGTCGAGCTATGATGACCTTTCGTCTTCCTGATAGTGTTTCTTTTACAGGCCCAAAGTATCCTGCTGGCAGGTCTCGTAGCAAGTTTGTCTTGTATTTCATGATCGATTCCGCTATCAGGCCAAACGAGAAACATCAAGTAGGAATGAAAGTCAAGAATTGGTGATATTAACACCACTTCCTTTTGTTAGAGCGTTGTTTAGACAAATGGACCTTAACGTCGAATTTAATATAAAATTTTGCATGTTTTCGGACGACATTCTTAAAACACTTAATCAATATCGCGATAGAAAGTGTATCTCTAACCTTACAGGCGCACAAAAATATGGTAGGTGAGAAATTAGAGAACTAATAAATCCGAAAAACCACTAGGTTATCAGTACTGATAAGAAGGAGAGTTTTTTGTCATCCCTCGCCTGTCATATGTTGAGATAACGGAGGAGCATCTTAGTGATTCTACACTTTATTGACCGAAACCTGAAAAGGAATAAAGACAATACCGAAAACTAAACAATCTATGGCTCAAAGTTTCGTGGGCGACAAGCTTAAAATCATCCGTTATTTCGAATATTAAAATGGATAGACCAACATGTTCTGTCTTAAACTTATTCAAACCCTTAAATAAGTATAAGCTGATGTTCTGGCGTCAACCAATCTCTCATCCTTCAAGATTAGACCCGTTATCAGCTATGTAGACGAGCCAACGAATACCACAACATGGTTTCTAAGCATAATACTTACCCATTTACTTGAACATATTACGGTTTACCTCACTAAACACTCAAATTTTCGTAGAACGTCTACGTAACGCGTCCCCTAACAACGTTTAGGTGATGGAATCCGACGTCTCCGCGCTTTACACTCACCAAGTTATCGAATGACTTCGCAGTGCAAGCCATCATCAAACTTCTTGTTGAGCATGAAGGTGGGATAAATAAGTTTGACTTGTCCGTTCAGCTACTTATGGCTGTCTCAAAAGAATCCCTAGACTATTCGATTTTCAGATGGTCTGGTAAATATTATGCACAAATGAGAGGTTTGGTAATGGGACAGCGGCTGACACCAAGTCTTGCCAATGCATTCATGTCCAAAGGAAAAGCCCCCGTTCTCGGTCCCCTAGCAGCTGCTGTACTGTAGATCTAGATATGGAGGAGATGGACGAATGCTTTGATTTATTGAATGGGCAGTCTTAACACACTAAATCCACCCGAAGAAGCCGAAAGGAAACTGGCTTCCACTTCTTAACATTCAGATTAGCTTATCAGATAGCGCTTACATGAAAAACTGGTATCGATAGCCACGTAACAAAAAATGTCTTTGATAACTTTTTCTCTCCTCCTACCCTTCACAGAAAGAGGGCGCTTATGAAAAACGTGCTTCGAGCAGCGACCTCTGTGTGTTCACAAATACGAAACTAAAGGAGGAATCATACCCTGACCTCTCAGTAATAGTCGCGGAGGTGAACATATTTGCGAAATGGGCAGACCATTATGTATCGGTATATAAGAATACCTAGGTGGAAAACGAAAAATACCCCCAGGTACAAATAGGATACAGAAGCAAAGCGGAGACGACTTTGATATAAAAAGTCACTGTCGTCACACAAGATGGCAAAACTCCAGCCCACAAAATTCTTTAGGCTTCTTGGATAAATGCCTAGAATCCTAGAATGAATAGCAATGAACAACGCCTAGCGACCACATGTGATCTAGTTTCGTATCCGAATCCTCTTTGATTAGAGGTGGTGCAATCACCAACCACATGCGACACTAAGAGGTTATTCTTTCTTAGTGCACGTAAAAAACGGTGAGTCCTTTGAGAAGCTGTTGATCATGTAATTTCCACACAAATTTTCATTTTTCCGGATGCGTTTTGAAGCGTTTGGCGTGATAAAGTACGCATCAGTGTACCACGTCCAGTCTCTGAAGAAGGAGATACTACCGAAATGGCAGCTTTACCTTAATAAAGAACAAAAGTAACACCTCGTGTTTGCTCAACAAGAATATAGAGCATTACATCAAAGAGAATTAGCTCGACCAGAATCGATTTACATTCATGAAGATGTTGAAAAATATCCGAGCTATAGCCAAACCACGAAGAAAACTCCGGACACTTTTGTGGAATGTTAATGTGATGGTATGCAAGTGCTAGAATCTACACAGAACGTGATATCGGGCAAGGGTAAGAATGTTTTACGAAAACTCATAGCATACACGTGAAAAAAAAGCACGACGCTGTTTTTTTTGTTTAAATAAGTGTAGTATCTTATGACAGGTTCTTATTTGCAACTTGCGTGTACCAACTTTCCTAGAATACGAGGTAATTCTCACTAAAGAAGCTCACTTATTTCAGCAAGGATCGGATTTGTTGAAAAAGAAAGCATCTGTACTAAAACTGAACCATTAATACACAAGAACAGCATTCTTAATAGCCAACGAATTCTGTGTAGAAGAACGACAATCCATGTATACGCTGTAAGCGTAATCACTAACTGGTTAAAACTACGAGTTGCACGCATTCTTCAACTTCTCAGCTATTCTGACCATGAAGTATACAAGATGGCACTCCATTTGGTGATGGCTGCCGAGGAAGAATATGTAATGTTCGTATGGTTCCTGAGAACAAACGTGGGCTTGCCGGTAAAAAAATATCCCATATCGGCTTGAATAATCGGAAATCAGCCACCACTTTCGAAACTTACATATCCCACACAATTGAGTGATAGCAGGTGCCCTGCGTTAGGGCTGTTGGTTAGTTATCTTGTCCCAATCAAACCACTCCCTTCCATCCGCCCACATTGCGCAAAATACTACCAGACTACAGGGAGAATAGATCCGACTAATGACGTTATATATCCATAGACAGTAGAACATCACTGCATAAGCCAAAGGCACCACGTCTGTGATGCATATTGGAGTCAAATGGTACGCTGCATTCCTAAGGATTAGATCAACGTAAACGTTACATCATTTCTATACAGAGTTTGGCCCAAAAAATGATAGAGGATGCATGTATCAGTTGGTAGAGTGGAGTAGGGCTTCAGATCAGCCTTCGGCACAGAATAATTACAAAGTCAAAGTACAATGCTGGACTTTACACGAGTTTGCAACGAGGGACTTCTTGATGTAAGCACGGAGGAGAATCTCAAGCTTGGGTTATAAATGTTTACAGTAATAACAACACGGATCTCCCTCATATCCACCGATCTCCTCATATGAGGGATCCCAAGCCGGTTAGTGGAGAGACCACTTGGCGCGTCCCCAGGTGGTGGATAGGGGGGTTAATCGCTGACCAAAAGCGGCCTTTGCTTCTCGGGAGACGTAGGTGGATCCAGGAGATGGACTCCCTGTCTCTGCTGCGCCAATTTGGCACATACTTTCTGTAATTGCTAGGCGTATTCAAGCATGCGTGTGTGGGTGCGTTCTCGCTTATGCGGATTGTATTCTACGAGTCAGTTCGACCAAAAAGCATGCAATCAAATGGGTCTGCCAATCTATCTGTGGTTTCGCTGAGAGGATAGAGAGCGGTTTTCAATGCCTTCGAATACTCCAGTTATGTCTATCTAGGTCTGGAAGTCAATATGATGATGAATGACTTAGCTCCAGAGTTGAGCGTGAGAAAGCGAGCGGCATGTGGGTCGTTCAAAATCACCGAGGATATAGTGAAGAAAAAAAACGACACCTGACTCTGCGCTCTCTCTTTTCGACTCCGTAATTCTTTCTGTTTTAATGTACATGTCATTAACCTAGTCGCTACGCAAGTAGGGTGAAGAATCACTCACGCTTATAGAACGCGCTGTCGAAAGGATGGTGCTAAGAGTATCCCGCACTGTCCAAGTGAGATAAGGGAACCAAAGTCTTGATCTTCATCATACGTTGATCATCAGAGCCCCTTGTGCAGCCGAAAATGGGATGGCCCGCCCATGTGGTCTTTTGAAAGCAAGTGGTGGACAAGAACCACTAGCAAGTAGCGTTTTTCGTCTTGAGCAGGCACATTATTATTAACATCAGGTTTTGAATGGTACATTTTTGATTTTAATGGGCGCCTCTTTGTAGTCACTCGATTGTTTGTAGAACACAGAATTTATATCTGGGTAGGTCAATTTATTTGCGTCCTCAAGCTGCTATATTTCCGAAAAGGTTTTCTAGACGGTGGAATGGAATTGGTGGATACAAAAAGTATGAAACGGGCAAAAAAATGCACTTCAAATACTGTATAAAGATATGAGAAAAAACTATAAACACCATACTTGATAAGGCACGACGTCCTTCAGCACACAGATGAGTTAGGCCACACAGAAGACGTGTCTAAGAACATGGGAACATACAGAAGTAAGCATGGTTAACAACAAAATTTATTTAGCAACTGGAAGGGCGCGTGTGGCGCAGTGGTTGGAGGCCTTCCATCCCTCCGGAATCGGCAAATTGGTACTAGACTGTCTGGGAGGATAGCAGCACTGAATCGATACATCGGCAGGCCATCGCGAGTCATTGTAAAGGCCAGATATGCATTCAATCACCTCTAACGATACTTAATGAAGTCGGATGCATGGCGCATCCATCAGGGATTGATCAGCGCCAAGAGCTTTCTCCGGCTTAGCATTCTTCAGTACCTGGAAAGATCAAATTAGAACGCAACCTGGACAGAAAAAACTTTTTCCATCACCTCAGCAGATATAACTTCATTTGTGAATTTCGTTTTCATGGTTTCGCGAAAATGATTTTGATTTCGAAATTTCCGTTACGTCATTGTGCTCCCCTACGGGAGCATAGTAAATTGCTTGGTTCGACTTTTTTCTGTGCACCCAGTCTTCTCGTCTAGTGTGCGGTTCTCGGTACTTCCCAAATTCGATCCGTTTCCCTCGCATCCATCATCGACGAAGGACTTAAAGTTTTACGTGTGGTTTCGGCTGCTGAGTAAGGACTTTTATTTCATCTTGAATATCGTAGAATGTGGTTAACTTTCTCGACGCTGGGATGGAGCGTTCTCAGCTGGATTGAAGAAAGTGTTTTTTTCCTCGATAAGTCCGGTAACAATTTCCCGACTCCGGAGCAGTCCCTTGGTCGCGATGATCGGCATCACTACCACTATGCTTCCTGCCTCTGCTGATGGATCATTGTAAGCCACGATAGATTTCTGAAACTCACATGATCGCTGTCCACTGGCCCAGTGACAGAACAGACGTCGACATTATGTTGCGGCGGTCCTTTTACAAAAGCCATAACGATCGCACAAGCTGTGTGCTTTTCAGCATAATGTTTGAAAGCAAAACAACTTCTATTGAAAAAATAAGAACCAGCTTTTCACGCCGCGGACTCTAGTAGTCTACACTTCAACATTTAATCCACTTTGGTGAGAAATACTGTGAACTAATGCTCCCGAAAAGCTACTAAGAATTTGTTTTGTGTTTGAAAAAATCAATAGGCGTCCTTAATAGTCTATATTTATTATTTATCCAAATGTTTGTTGCTGAATAGATTAGAACTTTCTGTTATAGAAAAGCAGTCTAAATTTCCTTGCTGTGGTTTTTTGAATTCCTTCTAGCTCTAAATATGTTCCGTTGAATAACCGTGGAGAACCCTTGCCCACGCTCCGTAGTGGACCGTGAACGACAGAGTGGAAGCAGCTCTAGAAGGATTGACTTGCCATTATTTTAGCGGAACTGGGCAGTACGCGAATGAGCCAACCGAGTTTCCAGGTTACGCAAGGTTATTATAAAATTTGTTGTGCGGATTTAAATAATATTGAACCTCTTCGAGCTAGCCGATATTATGAATACTTCAGAAGAGATTGCCTCAATGAAATCAAAGTATTATCAGTTGACAACTGGTCAATCAAAAACCGTCTTGCATCAAACGGCACCGCTGACTAAGTGTACTTCATTACGCCCATTACGCCACTTAGTTGGATCCGACCCGATGGGACAACGAACACCCACTGGGCGATGATGAGCGGCTGAAATCAAATGCGGTTCTGAAGGTGACAAAGACTTCGAAAGCCTAGCGAAATAAAATTTTATGCAGAGATCGTGTTTAGTTATTATTTCATCCATCCTCCCATGAATTATTAATGACCACTTTGCTTATTTTTTAAAAACAAAGTCGACTAGATAATTTAGTCAATTGCAGAATAACTGAGCACCAAATTGCCGAATATTTTGAATCTTTAGATCCTTCTCGAAGATCTAAATACTGTTTATGTCCCTTATCTGATATAAAGAGGAATTGTGGAGCATTCCATGATTCTCTTACATGACTTGTTTTCACGTCTACTGTGCGCACCGCTGGACTTGTTGCATTCGACTTCCTATTTGCTCGTATCCATTATCAACGAAGTTCTTCGGTCATTTTACGTGTGGGCTCGCCCACTGCTTGATAATTTTCCCCTTCGTCACCAGAATTGTTGAATGCTGGTGCAATCAGATCTCTCTGGAATCCTGAGAGAGCGTGGATAGACCACTTCCTCTTAGCATGAAGAGAGTGGACGTTCTTTCAAATTGGTATGGCTCCAATTTCCCATCCCCATTGGAATGACTAGCATGCTGAGCGTCGGTGGGGCATCGAACAAGGTCAGTGTTGATGATAATAGGCATCACTAGCGCAGCGTTATCCACCAAAGCATTCTATGATTCAGTGGAGTATAAGACGTCTGGTAGTTGGTTGACATGATTTTGTACTTCTTTTTAGCCACAGAGTATAACATACTAAAAGGCAGCGAAGAACCTTTTGGAACTCATGGAGAGAAGATTTAGCGAAGAGGGAAACTAGTCATCTAATAAACCTGTTCAAAAATTTTTGGAAATATAGTGCTTAGTGGTAATTGGGGTTAATACGTTAGAAAGCAAAAAGAATAAACAGAACGGAGGGTATGCGAAGACTTAGTGCTATTTCTTTTCTGTTATATAAGGTAGTCCTGGTTCCTGCTAGAAGTTGTAGAAATCAGGTTGGTACTGTATTGGGACTCTGGCCCAGAAATGAGTAGTAACACATTTAAATGCACCATAGAATAGTATGTCTAGGGAATGTAGAGATTACGAGAGACGTCGAAAAATAAAGGGAGGAATGCTCATCGCGAGGATTCTTGACTGTATTATTAACTACTGAATTCTATGAGACCTCTAATTGAAAAGAACGAAGGTCGTGGACAAAATATTCAATGCAAATGATGAAACTGCTAGTGTTTCAATCAACGTGGTTTAGAAATAAAGTGGCGAGCAATGCATTCAATTTCATCTCGTCTGCAACATAATACCCAGATCGAAGCACGTAGTCGCGACCAGTTTCCAGCCGGACTGAGGCCACCAGGAATGGTATGACGAAATCACTGCGCCAATTCCAGAAGTTGACCAGCGATCGTATCATAATTCAGTGACAGCTCGCTTTTGACTTCGGAACTAAGCCACACAATAAAAGTTTTCTTTTCGAATTTTCCACCCTTTAAAAAAGAGCGCTGTTGCTGCCACTGTTGTCAAGAGTGCTCGGCAATGTGTGCGTCTCAAGAAGTTGCTCTAGCTCTCTAGCTGTCAGCGTTAATCAATCCTTGAGGGATACGCCGTGAATTCAACTTGTTCCGGTCCCTGAGGGATGCGCCATGAATTCGACACTTCTTCTAGCATTGTTACAGGTAAGTGAATGCGCAGTAT
>JADANN010000341.1:0-258863 GCA_018806985.1 Angiostrongylus vasorum | reverse complement strand
TCGTTCGTACAACGTCTGTTGATGCAGGCAGTGAGTTTTATAGAAAGAAAAGAAGTGAAGTTGCTGTTGCAGCATTTCGTTCGTATTTCTTGGTAGAGCTAGTGCAGATCACTTCGATTTCCATGTGATCCATCTTTTGGTGATTGATGTATTGGAAGAACAAGGTCGTCGTGCTGGCCTCTTTCCTGATGTGATATCTGCTATTTTGGCCCAGCTTACTGTCCAAACCAATTACGCTCCACTTCAATGCGATAATGTACTCGTCAATCCGGTGGCGGGAAATAACCAAATTACAGGCCAGTGTTTAATCCTGCTTGTTAGCTTCAAATCATCCGGAGATGCGCACATGCGATTTACGCCAGCTAACTATACGTAATGACAAATCTTCACATCCTAAACAGAGATTAATCTATTTATCGCTTATTTAGAGGGGTCGCGTGTGGCGCAGTGGTGAGGAGGCGCCATGTGAGTCGATCTCCGCGCCCATAGCCCAACAAGCCTTCAATCCCTCCGGGAGTCGTCAAATTGGTACCAGACTTGCCTGGAAGGATAGCAGCGCTGGGTCGACACATCGGTATGCTACCGCGAGTCATTGTAAAGACCAGATATGCATTCAATAACCTCCAAGGATATTTAATGAAATCGAATGCATGGCGCATCCCTCAGGGATTGATCAACGTCGAGAGCTTTGTTTTCCCTTATTAAACTTTGTATGAACTGAGCATTGAAGCAACACTCAGATATCATGTGTAGTGCAGCAGCAATTTGGACATGATCATTTCAACTATGCGAAGCGCATCGACTGCTCGAAGATAATTCGTTGCGGGTCGTGTTCACCTTATATAAGACTTCGATGAGATTCACGATAAAATCCACGTATCGATTCTTTTCAACACTTCACGAAAAAGTGGCCTGCTAGTTTCCTTGATGAAGCAGGGTTAAATGTAGGAAACCACAGATAATGTTTGTATTAATAAAAGCACTTTTTTCACAAGCCCAAATGCGAGGCGATGCAAGTTGAATGAGATTTTAAGCTTCCTGTCGGTGTAAACAGAAGCTTACTTCTTCAATGCTTTTTGTTCTGCATTAATCATGCGTAGTTGTTTCTGAATGATCCCAATGTATTCGCAGGTAATAGAGAACGACAAAATCGCGGCTTTTTAAGAACTGCATGCAGTCAGGTGGTCCTTTCGTCTACCCACTATGTCATCGAGAATAGATAACTTGTTTCGAGACATTTGTTACAGTTATGGCAAACGTGGAGGGAAACTGCATTATTATCGGTGGTACAGTGACAAATGTACGAACGCAATGGCCACACAAATATATACGTTCGAGAGCCCATTTACGAATATTGGGTCTGTACCAGCACAACACTTGAGCATTTCTAGTACAGTCTCGGTCAGATTACTCCCAATCGGTTATTGGTACGATATTAATGTCAACATAAGCCTGCCTTCTATTAAGACAACTAATGTCATCGTGGCAAATGGGTCGGTCTAAATGTGGCAGGGCGTGATGAACAGATTGGATCGTGCCTTGAGAGCCGGGGCCGTTAGGATCAAGCTTTGCCGGAGTCTCTGTCACTGCCAGAGGTTGATAAGTGAAGTACATCAAATACGTTTTCGTCGAATAAAGCATTTATTAAACCTGCTTTTTGCACAATTTCAAATTAAATAACTAATTATTTTCTTAAAGGCTTCTGAACAATCCATCACAGCGAGGTTTTCCCCTGCACGAACCAAAAACTTTTCAGATTCGACAGGATTGTTTTTTTCAACTGTCTGTGGGATATCAAAGTGCGATGCAAAGCTCCTTACACGAAACTAACAGCTTCTTACATTTAAAATGCTTCTTACCCTTAGTGATAATACAAATTTGTCTTAGCTGAGATCTCTGATTGATGTGCTAGTGATATTCTTGCAGCTCTTTAGTCCGTAGCTGCTCTAATCAACGTTGCTCTGAAGTACTTTCTGTTGAACCAAACATTTCTCAGACAGAATAAAGAGTATTGTAATATTTGCAAGCATTGAACGTCATTGCAGAAAATTTTTTCTTAATAAAAAAATGCCTGAAAACTATTTTGAAAGAAAACGTCTTAAAAACTATGAAATCGCTCGGAAAGTAAAGGCTGTTACAAAATGCTGAATCGATGAGCTTTCTCTACTTAAGCCTCGTTGTTGTCAATAGCATTTTTTAAAGTCATCCCCTTAGCTGATCCCCTGCCATAGTTTTGAACAGTGCGTTGAAGCTGAGCAACTCAAGTACATATGCTCTGCTAATTAAAGCAAGGTAAAACACCCTGAGCTCAAGTCGAAGTTTAAAAGATGTGCTAATATGAATATGAGCGCCACGGTGAAGACGATGTTTAAGGGTCACGCTCACCAATTACTAATGGTAGTCTTCTTCAGTGCATAAAAACCAGTTGGTAGGTCTAATCATTGCCACAACTCGACGGTAGCCCTGCATTGATAAGTAGCGTTATTTATAGCGACCTTTTTCACGATAATCCAGAAAGATCATAGAATTCAAGCAATATTCGACATCTCAAAGTGGAACACGGCACTTGGGAGTTTTCGTGATGCTCTCTTTGTTTGTATGTTCATTGCATGTTTCCGAATAAATGATTCCAATATTGAGCAAAATGCTTCCTGCCTTCATCCATTCAGCACCATTTCACATCTTCAAATGGAATCATTGCAAAATCTGCTATTCTATGGATGTTCATTGCCAAAAATGCTTACGTGGTGTCTGATCAGTACAATTCCACTTAACAGCTTAGGACAAAATTCAAAAAAAGAAATGTAGTGAGCATAACCTTTTTCTAAAGAGCTGTAAAGTATGTTGTATATGAAAGATAGAAGAAAAGAAAATTATGGGAGGATTGCTGGTGCAAAGAATCTTAAACACGGTGCATGAGTGGAGGTACTTCATTCGAGGCGTACTCCAATGAAGAAGAGTCTACTCGATACGAAGAGGAATCCACATCGTGTGGACCAACAGCTGTAGACCATCGATTCGGAATATCGATTCTGAAGAAGAGGAAGACGTCGAAACCTTAGTCGATTAAATGCTTGACAACAAATTCTTGTCAGCTTATCAATGAAAGTAAGTAAATCCTGGCACATTTTCATATGGTTTTTCTGAAAGCTCTTAACTCTCAATTTTCGCAATTTTGATTTCGTTATAGGAACAAGCGTACCCTTTTGCACCAAATTGCAATCAACTCGACACCGAGGTTTGTAATTTGTGACTTGCTTTCGACACACTTGCTTTCAAAATATTTATTGTCAGTTTTAACATCTACGATCTCACATGTGTTGATTTCAACGTATATGAGGGAGAAGAATGCCTGGTATGAATTGGTTTCAACTCATATCGTTTACAATTGTGCTTTCTGGCGATCAATAGCCATCTCACTATGGACGCTGCATCGGGCAGCATTCGTCTTTTTCGAAAAGATGCACTAGTTTGAGGCTTTCCTAAGCCAAAGGTATTCATAACTGGAACGAGCCTTCAAGCTATTAATCCTCTGTCAAACTTTCACGTGAATGTTACCAATGATTCCACCTAGACAATGAAACAAATAGTAGAATGCTGGAGCTCGCATGAAAAGACAATTTATTAAAACGTTTGTGTAAGCAAAGTTTAGAAAAGAAGTGGAGGATTCTTTTTCATTAAGAGTATGTTAGTTTCTTTCGAGAGTAAGATCTTCTGAAACAGCAGGAATAACTTCGTCTAAGATGCTTGGACTAGAACCTGGTTGTTTCAGAAGCAGCGTCCCTTTCGCAGCGGTGTACCTGATAATTGATGACTTGAAAGCGTTAATATGCCGTTCCAACTGTTCGATATTTAATTCTTATAAAAAATTGGTAATATTGCTTACAACAAAGGATCATAACGATGTTACACAGGCAAGTGCTGCATGTTTCTTTTTTAGATACTAAAAATAGTGGTAGCTCATCAACAAATTAGATACAGTGTTTTCATCAACCGGGTCTCAAAGTAGAGCCTGTCTTCTCAAATTCCATGCCAGGAGTCTACCAATTATCAACAGCTTTACGATGTCGACTGTTAACGTTTTTGTCCTCCCACTGAAATGCAGATGCAGATGGTTGACGTTGGCCACCAACACCTCCGTCCATCGTCTTGTTTGGCGCCCCATTGAGTGATTCCACTCTCAAAGTCTACCTCGCGATTCTTTTCGTCTATCTACCATCTTTTCTCCTTACTCTATCAATCGCTCGTTTATGCCTCGCTCAATGCATATTCCTCTTCATATCATCGGCCTATTTGTGCTTCTTTCCTCATGTACATTTTTTCTTTCACCGCATAGATAGGAAAGATCCAGAAGACCTAAACTGCGCGCACTTTGCATAGATGTACCGCATGCTGATGAAATTCAGGAAAACATTGCGCAAGCGCTGTCTAGAAGTACGCAGAATGACGCTTTTATAGCTTTCTCGAAGAAAGGGCGTTTCGTAAAGACGTGTGCCCCTGATTTCCTGTCAGAATTAGTGCAAAGATGTGAAGTGGCAGAGTTAGAGAAGGAGAAGTCTTTAATTTCAAACCTCATTTTCAGTTTGCACCGTGCAGCCATCGCTGAAGCGTCCAAAGACGTCTTCATGCTTGGTGAGACTCAGTAGTTGTGTCTTCTTGTTTTCTCAGTCGTGGTTATGACACAATCCAGTAATAAAAACTATGGATTCATTGTAAACGTGGGAGATTTCGCTTGTTACAGCAACCACTTCTACACACTAACGGAGTCGTTCGCTTGCACGAGTTAGTTCAATCAATTCCGGCATAACTGAAATTTTTTTTATTTCACATGCGTATGTTTTTGTTTTGGGTAAAATCCAACTATTAACACTATGTGTAGTGGAATTCTGTCAAATAAAGAGCTACCCAAGAGTTCTGTTTCAAATGTCCCAGCTGTGATTAGAAACAGTTGGACATTATACAGTGTAACATTGTAGTTGCTGACTAGCCGACTTTCTTGGAAAAGGTGAGCTTTTAAGTACAACAATAGCGCCTATTGCCATTCACGTTACACCTTCTAAACGCAGTCTAACCTCTAGTAACACTCCCATATCGCGACTATGTAACAAAATGTCTGGCATTTGTTTTATTTGTCATTGAGAGACTTCGTCCGAATCACTTTCGAGAAGACGGAGACACATACACAGGGCGCTAACAAGAACGGAGCGACGGGAAACAGAGCAGATTCCTCCTCAGCGCGCACACTGCCAGAACTGAAAGTATAGCTTGACGTCACAGATACTTTTTTGTCCACCTCCTTTTCTTCTCATATTTGACACGAATATGCTTTTTTAGAATTTCAATAATGCCGAGATATTTGCAAAACTCCTGACCGCAGGTCGCTGCGGTAGGGAACGAACGCTGTACTGTCCTTTTCGGGAAGTAACGGGTTCACCACCACACCATGTGGGTCCTTCACTGCACCTTTCTCTCAGCTAGTTCTATCGATCAGTGCCGTCAGCAACCACCCGTCAAGTGGATTGATCTGGGAAGTCCACATTGGCATTGAACCTAGTTAAGCTATTTCGCTTTATACCCTGCCCATAAAAATTATACAAGGCAGAAAATAAAAAGTAGAACATTGCGAATTCAACTACAGAATCAGCTCAACTGGATTCAATGCCGATGTTGTCCCTCCAGATCAGTCCACTTGAAGGGTGATTGCTGACGGCACTGATCGATAAAACTAGCTGAGAGACAGTCGGAACGAAGGACTCGCATGATGTGGTGGCGAGCGCGTTAGTCGCCGGAAAGGACAAGAGGGAGTTCGTTCCCCGACAGCAGACATCTGCGGTCCGGAGTTTTGCAAATATCTCAGCAATCCTGTGGTTGTATTTCGCTTATTACTCTACCATAGAAATTATAGAAGGCAGAAAATAAAAAGTTAAACACTGTGAATATCACTCCAAGTCTCTAACAAGGAGTTGGAAGTAGCAGTTGGTCGATGCTTCCATTGAAAGGCCTTAATTAGCCCGCATTGCTTCACTTCTTCTGCCTGATTGTTCTTTCATGTTGTCCTCCCTATTCACTTGACGTCCAAGGTACCCTAACGGATTGCGATAAAAGGACCATCTAGTTCGATTTGTTCGCCTTCACACCATGGGTTCTTAATGAACTGTCTATCCCACCCATTTATGAGCAGTCCATTCTTTTTTTCCCTCGTCGTCGACGTCATCATCCATCGTCTCTAATTCGTAAACTCTTTGGGCAGGCGGCGATGACATTAACAAAACCAAGATTTGGTAGAAATTTTCAGTCTGTGTAGATGACTTTCACGATCCGATGAAGTGACTGCATTTTTCATTGTGGAAAGGCGGTAAGCGATTTGGCGACATTATGCTTTGTTGAATGCTTTTCCCATGTGGTCATAGTTAGCTACCCGTGCGAAAGCTGTATTTTCGTGATGCACTTCCAATAACATTCATTCAATGGTCGCAAATGGAATGGTTCCACTCCTTGCTCGACAGGCACTGATGGACTGCATTCTGTTCGACACTTTCAAAATATTCTTCTTAGCCGGTTGCAGTTAGGACATGAGGGCAGACTGTGATTTCGATAACCATCCATTATAGGTAACACTGACTGAATATAGCTCTGCAGCAGGGTCCTTGTCGGAATCTCGCTTGGTGAACTGATTGTGCTAATCCAAGGTTTTTGAAAGGGTGCACTAGAATAATCTTTGTGGATACGTTGTAGAGTGAATTGAAGAGGGATATGGGATGGTAATTACGAAGACCCTTTCGCTCAGCCCTTTTTGCGCTGTGTGAACGTGCGCAACGCTCTCCCTTGCTTCTAGGTTTTTTTTTGAAGGCAGGATCTCATACAGGTTAGGAGAAGTACATGTAGTTTGGAGCTTGCGTTCGAGGGAAGGCGCTGTGATATTATCAGATCCTGCAGTTGCAACCCTCTTCCTGTTTTCTATTGTGTCTCCAATTACAGAGGGAAGATATATGGGCGGCTTTTCCCAAGCGGTCATTTTGTGCTCCAAGACAGGCGTTGCAAAGAAGAAAAGACTAGTATATCATCAATTTAGTGTCATGGTGGGATATTGCGACAGTCCAATCTTCTACACTGTTCAGGCGGACCGTCATTTTAAGCTCGGCATTAGTAATCAGTTGCTTCATGGATTATTAAGATAAGCAAAGAAGGTGATGACGGTCAGATTGAAAAGTACTGACTCGCTATGAGCCAGCTAATACAACACCAACTGTTGAAGGATGCAATGCCACCCCCCTCCCAAAGTAGATCATGTTGGAGGTGGCAATCGATCGACACCTGTCTTGTAGAAAAGAGCGCCGCTGAGCGAAGTTCTCCATTCAAGCGGTGCTCCCTCTACATGATTTGCATGACTTGACTCGATACGACAGCGAACATCTACATCTCGACAGCGACTAGCTTGGACCATCGACTCCAGTCAACGCGGCTCTGAAGAAGGTAGGAGGGCCGAAATGCTGACCCATTAGATGTTCATATGAACCTCGTGTTAACTTAATAATTTAAGAATTCTCATTATTGTGCATCAGGATAGGTTTGCAGAGATTGTGGTTGCAATGATCCTGACAGCAATTCTTCAGAGTGGGCTGTTTTCGAGCTGCTTCCAGTCATTCTTTCTCTCTGTAGTACTGTAAAGCGGCCTGCAAAAGCCTTCCACAGCTGGCATTTATCGTCAGCCTTGTTAGGTGTGTAAAAGTAGGATCAAACTTCGGTCTTCTTTTTTTTGTCGAACAACTCCTATGGCCATTTCTGATTTTCGGTCTGAAATTCATGTTTGAGGAACTGAGGCCAATTTGGCAGGTTTTAGGTCCTTCGACAGGTAGCTTGTACTCTCAGCCCCATCCTCCTTTATCTGCCATTCATATGAAAAGATGAGAATTGAGAATGTCCTCGTCATACACGATTTGTCCAGTTTTTCTTAGGCGATGGCAGGAGTTCTGTTCCAGCTTTTGCTTAATTTGAATCCTCTTACGAAGGTGGCGATCACAGTATGAAGCGCAGAGTCCAGATATTAGTGAGGTGTCTAAGCGACACCGTCTTCTGCACGTGAAGATATGGTCGATCTCTGCGTGAGTCGTGTCTCTAGAAGATTCTCATATCCACCAGCGATGTTCTCTTTTCTCGTAAAATGAATTTCCATAGAAGAAATATTCTGCGGACAGGAGTGCCACATGGCGATTTTCTTTCTGATTTCAATGTCCGACTACGAATTTTCCTACCAAGCACAATTTTCGTTAGCCGTTCCTAATTTATCATTGAAGTAACTGAACAGAAATTTTTACAATGTCTTTGCGCTGTTAATTTCTTCCTGCAAGAGAATGGATCCACTTTGCACTCATCAGCGTACAAGTTGTGAGCAACAGCTAGTGGTACTGACTTTTTTCTTGACGAGGAAGGTGGGGACGATGATTGGCCAAGCTAGGTGGTAGAACAACGCATGAGGTGACTAGCCGAAAAATAGACGGGTGCACGACAAAGCAAACTCCGATATTTCCTAAATAAATCTTCCTCCACTAATAGTAAGGATTGCATCACTGGCAATCTATGCGACCAGCAGTCTCAAGAAGAGCATGCGGATCGGGGCCTGAAGAGACTATAGTGGTGTTATAGGTGCAGAGCAAGAAGCAGTCTCCATGGCGTGTTGTGGACATGTTCGTTTCGCGCATTGCCAATGACGTCCTGTGCAACCTGAGATTTGAACCCCTTTCTCCGGCTGTTTCATCACCCGACGTCGTTGCCGGGAGGCACGAATGCGCGTTTTGTTTGAGGCCGGAGATTTACTGGTTCAGTCAATGTGGTTTTACGGGAGTATCGGGTTAGCCGAAACCTTTCTCAGGTCGACACTGCCACAAGCAGTTACTAGCCCTAGTAGCGCAGAACGAGATTTGCTACGGTAAGACGAATTCGATACTAGGATCGTGGTGGATCTCAACACTGGCTTACTCATGCTTTCGTCTTTCTTTCAACGACAAACTTCTTCTAGGCTTGGGAGGTCTGCAAGGGAGAAAAGGTAACAACGTACGAAAGCAGCCCACTTTTCATCCCACTGCAATAACCCATGGTGGACCTCTCACCAACCATGAAGCTGCAAACTTTTGGAAAACGTGGTAAATTAAAACAGTTAATATAGTGGAATAAAAATAATTCCACATTTCACTCGGTTGATTTCAGCAGGCTCTAATACGGTTACTTTCACTTGCATACGCCACACTTGGGTGATTAAATTGAAGGAAATCGAAGTAGATGGATTAGTAATTTAAATCCGACTTCTATTTCAAATATTGATGTGTTCAAAAACAATAAGTTGGTTAATCGTATGAAGAAGCCTGCAATTTGCTATAAATATGCAGTTTTTCTTGGCTAATCTATACAAGTCCCGCCAGTTCTTTCCAATAGGTGACGATAAACGGCGTGATGGAAATGCACAACACGCTTCGACACTAAAAATACTTTAAGAAATTTTTTAAAAAAGTTAACCAACGAGGGTGGAAAATTTAAAGTTAACTTTGAAATTATAGATTTTCTCTCTCTATCTTTATTTCTTCACGTATTTGAAACAAAGATGGGCGCGTACATGCAATACACATGGCATCGATCCAGCCTTACACCTATCCGGGACTCGACGAATTGGTACCGCATCGGTATGGGGAGGATAAGATAACTTCTTGAATACATCGGTAGGCTACCGCGAGCTATCTCAGTAGTAAAATAATGAACATACCAATAATTTATAGTCATAACATGACTAATGAACCGAATGCATGGCACATCCATCAGGGATTAATCAATGTCCAGAGCTATATCCTTTTATTGGGAACAGAATCGCTATTCTGCTCTGTTTTTCGGAGAGAAAATTGAAGACCTATTCATGCTACGGAGTGTCTTGAGCATGAGGAAAAAGAGTGTCATCGAACTACGGTACTCTTAGTCACACCTCGTCGCTCTCTCGAATTCCGTGTGTAAAAACAGACGTTGTTATGAAATGCCGACGAATCGTTTTATAATCCACGTGTAGGCGAGGTAGCAAATGGGTGCACAGCCAACAATAGCCGATTTGCGATAGCGCAGTTGCAAACCGTTCCACATTGTCGCAAACTGATGGCATATGTCATATAGTGCTCACACGACATAACTCAAACCTCGCCTTGAGCACCAGCTGCTATGCAAGGCACTTCCGCATATGTTCTCCTCTGTATTTCGGAGTTAGGTGATCTGGGACCTACCTAGTGAAACAAGCAGAATTCCTAGGGAAATTCTGCTGCATGGACCACGTTCAAACCATGTACGAAGACAGAGAAGTCTGTCACTGAGAACAATATAACAGCTTTCTTAACCGTCATCTTTCCTATTCTTATGGGAAAAAAACTGTTCAACATGTGAAGTTATCTCACCGAAACAGTCTGCAGCAACGTTCTAATGGATAATGGAGTGGCAGTATTGTGATGGGAATGGTATTCGCATTGATGTAAAATTGCTGCCTATTATCCTTAAATCGCTGACGACATCATCATTTTCTCAATAAGTATCACGGAGGCAGAGATGGTGATCAATGAGATTAACGAAGCCGGAAAAAAAGAATGGGATAGCATTAATCGGAAAAAGACCCTATTCATGAAGAATCATGGTGCGTAGGCGAAACACACCGAACTGAACTGTTATCTGATAACAAAGACCGTCTCGTGCGTGTACCTGGACGTTCAATGAACATGGAGAAGAAAATGAAGGAGAAATTAGATAAAAGAACAACAGAAACATGGACTCCATTCAAACCTCTCAGTAAAGCCATTAACGGACCGAAAAACTTATCGCTCACCTTTTTCACTCAGCAATCTTTTTCAGCACCCTGTTAGGTAGCGCAAATGTGGGCGTTGTTGAAACCGCGGGAAGAAATCGAGGTGCTAACCACAGAGAGAATGAACGATGTCATCTGAAAATTAACTAGCACTCACAACGTCTAGCCGAAATGTTAAGCTCAGAATTTGAAACCTATCTCTTCTCCACTGCTTTCTTCCAACGGTTTCCCGCGTAATCCCTCGTTGGAGGTGTTCCCTGGGTGTCACGCTACGATGTAAAGCAAAGGGATTCTTCCCGCCAGTAGTGTATCTCAAGCTGAGAAAGACTGTAGCGTTCCCATCAGGAAGCCCAGCTAAGAGTAGAGCAATACCAGGATTCACCAGCGTCCTTGTATCAAACTAGTCGCCTGCTTATGGTGATGACGGTTGAGACAGACTTAGGGCCTGGCTGACCTGGGTACTCCGTGGAATCACAATGGCTAAACCAGGAAAATTCCGAGAAAATGGGAAATTATTCTAGGGACATGCACTACTGGTGAAGATGGACAATCCAAGTATCCCAGTAAATATCGCTTCTATGTGATTAAGGAAAGTATGCATCGACAACGAAACACAGGTGGGTGTTTCATATAGTAAGAAGAACAGATTACAGATGAACTTTGTTCGTTAAGCTTCGTATTTGTACAGCTAAACGATAAGGAAGCAGGGTTTCCTAGAGCGAAAGGCGGCGATGTCCCAAAATGTATCGGTGCGTTATAAGAGTAAAATTTTGCAAGCAGACATGAGAAATAGGAGAAGACAAGGCCGGTAAGCTACCTTTGTTCTGGAAGTGCCGATTAAATTTGGATTAAATTTATCAGCGAACGTAGGAAAACTTGACATCGTCATGGTTTCATCGCAAGCTTTATAAGCGCCTCTACATTCCACAATAGGGTTCCCTCCTGCGATTTACTGTTTTCTTTATGAATAAACACGAGGTTTTCACTGTACTCTCAAATTATCCAGAAAAGCTGTTAAAAGTCCTTATTATTACTGTGTACCATTTTGCTCAATTACTACATCGGTTTTTTATCTGTATATGTTTACGGCCATATTTTTTACTTTTCTTCCACTCGACTCGCCTTAAAATCTACCAGCGGTTCTTACACTCGAATCGTTTGAACGTATCCGTCATCCACAGAAGTCTCCAAGCTTTTTATACGTGAGTTGGACTGGTGTATGAGAGTTGCGGGCTTTTTTCTTTTCTTATGAGTGCTGTTAAATGATGTTCACACCCAGTTCTCCTTGCAGACCTGCTATAGCTGCGTTAGACCGTTTCCCATTGCGATCAACAGGATCACCATCACTGCCTTAGCCCATCCCTTCATTGCTATTCCACTTCCACCATCTCGTCCTTTGATTGTCGAATGAATTAAGAAGGCTTCAGAAAATCTTCCCATTTCTCATTCTTTCGTGTGAGATGAGTTCAGTGAATTCTGCTTTATATAGGGGAGTGGCTGAGAATTATATTCTTTTCTTTTATTTTCGTGAGGCACTGTTTCTGCCGAGTTGGTGGTCTTAGTGTGGTACCCTTTGAATATACGGTCATTAATGGCTCTCGTCCATCGATTGTCGTTCATACGCACTACGTGTGCGGCCCATGTTATCTTCGACAGTTGTCTTATAAAGCTGCTCCTTCGAATTTTTAATCGCCAAAGTAGATCGAGGCTACGGACTCTTTCCCTCATTTGCGTGAAACTTCAACAGCGCAAAGTGGTCTTCCATCGTTTTTTGTAGCAACCAGGGTCCCCGACGTTTTTTATGAAGACAGGAGAGACAATGGAATCGAAAAGTTGGGTACGGAGGCGGGTGTTCTTTGTTCTCCCTCACTATGTCCTCGATGTTCTTGGAAGCTCCCCACACCGCACGCTGTCCGCTGCTTAACTCTGCAGCTAAGTCGTTCATTATGTTCGTTTCTGAACCTACATGGACGCAAATAGAGCATTCGCAAATATTTATCCCATTGAGCGTTGATGTGGCATGCTAGACGGATCCATTGCTCATGAACATCGGTTTTGTTAAATTTCGTGGAGGACCACTCTTTCTACAGGCTATCGTCGTCCAGCATTCGTTCCTCTTGGCAAAGGTTAAATGTTATAAGGAGAATGTCATCAGCAAAGCGAAGATGGTGTAACTGCCGACCATCGATTTTCACTTCTACATCGACATTAGGGCGCGTGTGGCGCAGTGGTTGGAGGCGCTACTGCGACCCTCACATCGAATTGATCTCCACGCCACTGGCTCACCAAGCCTTCCTTTCCGAGTCGCCAAATTGGTACCAGACTTGTCTGGGAGGATAGCTGCACTGGCTTGATACATTGGTAGGGCCACCGCGAGTCATTGTAAAGGCCACATATGCATTCAGTCACCTCCGCCGACAATTAATGAAGCCGAATGCATGGCGCATCCCTCACAGATTGATCAACGCCGAGAGCTGTATTTTTTTTATTGTCCCATTCTATTCTTTGCGCGACGGTTTCGTTGATGGCGGTGAAATAATTATGGCAATATGATGCCGCTTATCTAACACCTCTTTTGACATAGATATTAAAATCGTTGCAGAATATTGACATCTTGGTCACGAAACCTTAAGCTGTTCACAAAAAATCTTATTTACTGACTAAGGACGCCCTGGCCGTCCAGGGCTTTCCATGACTGCTCCTCTCTCAACCTCCTTTAAATCGATCAAAGCAAGTCACAGCGGTCTCTTGTACTCCCGCGATATTTCAAGGAGTCTTGTCACTGCGTGAATGTGGCCTGTTACGCTGAATCCTTCTCGAAACCATGCTTGACTGCATAGCTCTCATTTGTCCAATGTTCTCTCAACTCCTGGTTAGGGATTATTGGAGTGAAAAGCTTGTAGACCACAGACGGTAACCAGATGTGCGTGGTCGCCGATTTCGCAGGGTTCAAGTGAGTGGTTGCCGATATCTTAGAGTTAACCCTTATTGAACAATAGTACTGTCTTGCTGACCTTCCTCTGAGTAGCGAGCCTTGTATTCAGATAGGTAACGTGTGAACAGCCGTTCCAGTGCGTTTATGAGGATTGGGCGGGAAGGTTCTTCAAGTGTTTCTGATCTTATACTGTCCGGATCTGGTGCTGGTCGATTTTTGAACGGCTTGTATTCTGACAAGTGAGGCATAAGCAGACAAAGCCTGCGTGCTTGTGAGGACTAGCGAAAGATTCTAGGTGGGTATCAAAAGCTGAACACAGTGAAAAAAACGGATCTTGTTTCCCTGACGACGAAAGACCCCGATACGGTATGACGAGTTGGAAAGACTGCAAAAATTTTAGGGCTGCTCTTGATCGTCGAAACCGCAAAGTACTAAGGTGCCGATCTGTACTTACAATAGCGCGCACTTGCATCTGAGTGCTTGATAGAAGACTTGCTCATGTAAGCAAGAAGGATAAGGTACGATGTCACCGGCCTGGCTCAGACGAGAAGACGGTACCCTTTCAGCGTCGTCTATGACAGGAGAAGAACTGTTTCTCGGAACATACGAAAGTAGAGGAGTCGGCCGCTTCAACGTTCTTGTCAACACGAGTTTGTCCATGAACATCGATTCATTCGAACAACTTACAACCCGAATCGGACGTTTACGATTAAAAAGATGTGGATCAATTCCGGCTCTGAAAATCTTCGTCGTTCACGCGCAGACATCAAACTATGACAAGAAGAAGTCGAAGCGTTTTATAGGGGAGGGGCTTGGAGATGTTCTACGGAAAAGACCATAGATTATTCAAGTTCATCGTTGGAGATTTCAAGGCCAAGATTGAACCAAGAAGAACATTTGAAGAACGTTACAGTGGAACACACGGATAAGATTGGAACGAGCAGGGTTAGCGGCCGTCTGAATTTATCATGACGATCAAGACAATCCATGGTAAGTCGCTATTCCTGGATCTCCACCTTCAACCCAGGACGTGGAAACTCTGCCCCCTGGAGAGTACCATAAAGAAATAGACCACATCACGGTAATTAGAAAAGCTTTGCCTAACCGATGCCGCTGTTATCCCAAAATTCTACACGGGATCAGGCCATCGTCTCCTTCGTGTAAGATTCTATTTCTCCCGAAAAAGAAAAAAACTAGCTAAATTCAAAAAAGACGAAAGTCTCAAAAGCCACTATAAACATGGACTTGTTGAACTCATCTAGCCTGCTGTTGAAAGATGCCGTTATCGATAACATCGGTGAAGAAGACGATCGGCCCATTCAACATCTTCAGGCTAACGCTGTGAAAGCTGAGAGTTCGAAAGTCACGAAGAAACATCTGTGTCGAGAAACACTTGAGCTGATACGTCAGCGTGGAATCGCATGAGCTACAGGCGACCGGCAACTAACGTGCGAAAGTTGCAAAACAATGCAGACAGGCGATAAAAGAAAGATCTTAGAGGAGAGAAGAGCAGCAGTAATGGTCAAAAAATTAAGCGGCTGGGAAAAGCATTTGCAGAGCCCACCGAACTTCACCTATTAACAAAGGAGCACGGATATTTCTCCCAACTGGGTCCTTCCTTCCTAAATCCGACCTGCCACTCTCCTCGGTTAAAATTCGAACAACACCAGCTCCAGATAGGACAAGACGTATGCACCTGAAGAACCTTCCGCCATTTCTCAAAAACACACTGATTCGACTCTTTCACGTAGTACCGCTGTGAGTGCAAGGTACCTGTTCAGTGGAAGACCAGCAAGACAGCGCTTTTGTTCAAGCATCGTGTATTCCACCCTACAGTTAGACATGTTATTTGTGCTAGATGAAACAGTGGAATATGGAGTAGTTGGTCAGATTTGTCCTGTACTAATAACAACACAGTAATAACAATTTGACGATATCCAGTTAGGTGAACGGATACGAGGGAAGCACTTGAGCGAACACGGGAGCTATGGGATACGCAATGCTGAGGAACTGGGATTACAGGAACCCATACCCACACTGTCTAGGGGTAAGGCTACCACAACCTTTTTTAAAGAGTGGGGCTTTTATAGGCGGAAATAAAGACATTGCTCAGAGAGAGTTTCTAAGAGTTTCTCAGCTAGTACAATCTGATAGAGTTACTTGCACAAAGGGTTCGTGAAGTCTATACAGTAGCTTATACAGCAAGTACAAGTGAAAGCGCGAAACTGCTCGTGTGGAGATTTCATCTGAAAAAGCTACACAAATGTTTATACAAAACGTTTATGTAAAAGATATAAATGTAGAGATGCATACATAAGAGATGCGTAGACTGTACAAAGGCTTTCACAGGAAGTACATTTGGAAACGGCAGAACGAATGGATAGATTTAAGATAATTACAAGTAAGTAGTTAATATAGGAAGCATGCGATATTATAGAGAATAGGAACTATTTAAGGAATAGTTACTATACTATTTTTTTGGTGAAAAACCGCTCAAGATCAGGTCTGGACGCGATATTCACTTTCATCCTTATTCACATCCACTGGATATAAATTCGCGTTAAACATAAGCGTTGCATTTTCCCAGTTCGAGAAATCCTCTTATTCGGAATAGCAAGTGATCATACAACAATAACACTCTTATTTAAACATCTGCTTGTCGATCTCTCAGTTAAAACGGACTATTCGAGCTTTTTTCCGAAAAGCAAGAAACTATTCTTGGGATGATACCACCTCTCTGGTAGTGCGCGAAAGGATGAGTAAGGACACAAGATTTGGGATTTGGTGGTATGACGGCCAATCATCTGTTGCAGACGAACCATTAGGAGAAACCACAAAATCCGAGAATCATAGATGAAGACAAGGTTGATTGACAAAGTAGTTCTAATTGTTTCAAGTAAAGTTTTGGTTATAGCGTGTGCAGCGCAGTGGTCAGAGGCGTCTTGCAATAATCACGGGATTGATCCCGCGCCTCAAGCTCGCCAAGGCTCCATTCTCTCCGAAGTCGTTTAATTGGAGTAAATCTTGTCTGGGAAAGTAGCAGCACTGCCTCGGTAGATCGACAGGAATCGATAAGTCATTACGCAAACCAAATATGCTTATCATTAACCTCTAACGATGTTTGACGAAGTCGAACGCAAGGCGCATCCATCAAGTACTGACTTATGCCGAGATCTTTAGAGCTTCAACGCTTTTGCGTTACTACGGACCGAGTTGACGTGTTTTTTAAACATGTCCCTAAAATAGATCTATAGTTACTGAGTAACGAAAGCAGGCATGATATCTGTATATTTTTTAAAGTAGTGTATGGGATAGTAAGCAAAATAATTCAGTTTACACGAAATTGTTGTGGGGATTTTTTGTTCGATTAATTTTTTTGACGTCTTCAGCTTCACCAGAGCCAGATTGACCCGTGTCGGTTTTACGCAACCGCTCATTTTCGCATTGTGGATTTTTTGTAGTCTTGTGGAGGCGAATCTTCTGGATTGGGGAACCTTCTGAGTGAGAATCTCCCTCGGCAATGCCCAGACATACAGGATGGTTGTCGAAGATTATCCACCGACTACAGCTTATATTGGGAAACACGTTCAGGATTGCTCTCACGGCCCAATTAAGGTGAAGCATTCAACATCGTTTGTCGCTTTTCTATGTGAATTCCTGAATGGAGGTTGAATTCATGGATGTGTCGTGGAACCGAAAGTTCTTGCTGTTCGACGCAAACCATCGGTAGGAAGACGAAATCCAGCAAGAATCGATGATTGATTAGCACAGGCATTTCAGTGAAACATTCTTTGATACAGTGCTGAACAGTAAAAAAAAAAAGAATAAATGAAATTGATGGAAGAGATTCTGCGACCATAAACGATAAAAAAAGATTTGAGCAATAACACTGACTTCCTAACAACTTCACCGAAACGTCCTGAATGCTGCTGGTAGACCACCGTCAAAAGTGAAAGCAGACCAGCTAACATCACAGCGAAAATCCCGTAATGATCCTCTAAACCTGCATCATGTGTTTTACTTCGCCACGCACCGTAGATGTTACTGATTACATATTTGGCCTGTGCAGTAACTTTGAGTGACTGAGACAGAGGATTTGATTTTCTCAGAGAATGCGATGGCATCAAAATGAATACACATGAATTGTAAAACCCTTTCTATTTACACGGCGATTCATATCGCGATTGTTCTACATTTATGGAAGAAACTGTTGCCAGGTCATCCCCGTTGATGAGTGATTTGTAGATGGTACTGTTAGGTAGAAAACTGTCCCTAGAAAAGCGCAAAACGGGCAGTGGTTCCGTGCGTAGCACGTGAGCTCCAGAAAAGGTAATCGGACTTCGATCTGACCTAGAGTCAAAGCTCTGCAAATATCTCACCATCACTGTAGCTGCATTTCACATAATACCCTGCCGTGAAAAAAACAGTGGGCAGTAGATAAAAGTCATACATTGCGACACCTTTTTATTTACTTCGCGGTTCACGCCGTCATAGCTCCATAGTTATAAGAGAAACCGATACCTTGCTTGCACTAAACACAAAAATCGACCATCTGCGAGGTATCCTCGTGTTTCGTCGGCATCTGCAAGTCGTTTGTGAAATAAATAAGGATCTGCCACTGCATTCTGAAAAGATAAAAAAATTTGCGTAGAACTATTACTTAATGGAGCTTAAATAAAAGGATATTGAGCTTCTCCCATCACTTCCCAAATATTATCACATTTATCTCATGCGGAAAGAAGAACACTTCCCATCACTTTCGTGATAATAACTGTATATACCGATACCTTGTAGACCTATTGCTATCCACTATTTGCTGAATTCGGATTGGAGAGAATTTCACAAAAGGTTTCGTTCTCGACAAAAATCACGATCCGAGCAGTTGTTTGAATTACTATAATACAAAGCAAGGGATTGTAGCAAAACAACATGCATATCCTTGTAGAGGAATGATAAAACTTAAACAGACAAAAGTAGGTGGTGGTTGTCATTACACAATGGGGATATTTTGGCTGTGAATCCTTTACACTGGTAATGAAGAGCCATTATATAATAGGTAGAAAGACCGTGGATCTCCAAGTATCCAGGACTGCTTGTGCCTCAACTTACCCGAAACTTGTTTTTCTTTGGATAGCTGAAAAGTGAGGCAGGACGGCCCATTGTACTCTAGCCATGCTTCACTTATTCTTGGTTGTCGTGTGGGTGCGGTCCAAATGAATTCTTTTCGAAATCTGGTGCTCACAGTGCTGTCCTTCATCTATTTGTGTTTCTGTTTAAGACGACTCGAGTGAAGAGCTTGTGGACAACAGACAGCAAGTAGATTGGACGATAATTACCGATATCTTAGAGTTCATCTTTCCTGAAAAATGGCACCATCATTCTGTTTTTCCAGTGAATAAGAAAATTACATTTCACAGGTATGATGTCAATAGCTAAGCCACTGTGTTAATGAGAGCTGGCGGAATGATCTTCAAGTCTTCAGAAGCTTTGTTGCCCGGACCAGGTTTTGTGTTCGACACTTAACCGATGAAGCAGCTTGCCGGATTTCGGAGAAGAGAACCTGTACGGCGACATATCTACTCACATTTAGAGAGAAAGATTAAATTTTGACAGACTCGGTTGGGCTGCGAGTAATTTCTTCCGATTTTTTTTCACATACACTCATTAAACATTTTAGTATATTGTAAACTCAACTCGACCCATCTAACACCCTCTTCATGAAGAGAAAAAAATCACAAATGTTGGCAGGTTCGATATATGCGGAAGCGAGATTTTTTTAAACCGTTTTTGCCACTTCTTTAGGTTTTCATGAAGTCGATTCGTCGTGGGACTCGTCTCCGAAAACACACCTCCCTCAGATCCACGTCGTGGTGAAGACCTGGATACGCCCTTGCAAGGTAAAGTCAAGACTTCCAGGATCCACCAAGGTGCACAACCAGCAATAGGCCAGCCTCAGTACCATGCACACTTGTTGCTCCCGTCTATGACGTCAGGCGGTGAGACGACCGATGAGTGGCCAGAAAATCTCGCGTTACGAAGGACGTCATTAGAACCGGATCTGACGAATACAGGCACAAAACGCCATGGAGATTGTTTCTTACTATGCACGTATAATGCCAGAACACTCTCCACAGACGCCGATCTTCACCCCACTTCTTGTAGCCGCAGATCGCATTAAATTTCATGTCATCGAACTACATGGAACAAAAAATCAAGAAGACCGACATACGCGAACTAAACAACGGGACCCTTTTGATTCGTGGAGATAAGGTCTCGTCACGAAATGTCGGCAGTGTAGGCTTTGTCGTTCACGCGTCCATTGTACATCTCGTCGACTCATACGAGATCCTTTCCCCTCGCATAGCTGACCTCCGTCTTCAACTGTCTTATCATAAATGAAGCGGGAGAAAAGATCGGACTTCCCCAAATCGAAAGAAAACCCAGTTTATGAAAAAACCCATGGTGCGAAGGCGAAAAATTGAATCGGATGGCTCTCTCACTGCAGACACCACCTCATACATATGCCAGGGGCGATCAATGAACATGGAGAACAACATGAAGGAGGAACTAAACAGAAGAAGGAGAGCAGCTTGGTCCGCATTCGTGCCTCTTCAAGAAGCCACCGAAAAACTGAAGGACCCGAAAATTCGTGCTCATTCCTTAGATTCTACCGTCCTCCGAGCTCTCTGTTATGCTGCGCAGACATGGGTTGATACTTTAACTACATCAAGAATGCTTCGCACTACTCACAGAGCGCTTGAGCGATGTCTTCTGAAATATAACCGGCACTCTCAATATCTAGCCGGAATGCGAAGCTCTGGCCTTCGAAATCTGTCACATCTTCGAGATCCAGGAGAGTATACATCGATAGCGAAACACGGATGGGCCGGTCACATAATGAGAAGAACAGACGACAGATGGACGAAAAGAACAGTAAAGTTGACTCCAAGAGAATGTAAATGTCCCCTCGGATGACCACCTACACGTTGGGCGGACGTATTCGTAAACAAAGTTAATCAGCTGTACCCGCAGCTGCAGTTGTTTTACACATCACGGTACGAGACTCGCAAGCGCTACCATGCTCGAACAAGACCACCATGGACTATGATTGTGAGAGAAAGGAACGAATGGCATATGTGCTGGGGTCCGCACAACTTGTGAAGACGGGACCGTCCAAGTATTCAATTCGTCGCTTCCACTTCTTTTTGGTGGTTGCGAGAACATTTTTATGTTCAGAATTAAAGGAAAGGTTGCTATTATACGGAAAATCCTTGACATTGAGCAGTTACACGAAGTGCTACTTTATTTGGAAAATTTGTTTTTCCGCCCGACATTGAATGAACTCATTGAATCCTATATTGCAGACATTATGTGTGCAAACTTCTTCATTTTGTACCACAATTGCTTGAGAGGCTAGAGCGGAAAATCGAAAACAGTAGGAAATCTCTACATAATTCCTCGTTTTTTCTTTTTTCGATGAGCTATCAGTCCTTTTACAGAGGACAGTCCTCGCTTATATACCACTCTGTGCGACTGGTCTCCACCAAATGATTGAAATACTTGCAACGAATAGACGGAACTGAAGAATGCGAAACTGCTAAAACGTCAGCTATTATGTGCTAATAAATTCTATAATACCAACGTCGTGTCTGCTTATCGAAGAAAAACAGTGAATTATCAATCAGTGCCGAGGTTAATAGAAAGTCGGTCTTGGGAATCCTTGCACAGACACTCGGATGACTTCCACAACCATTTTGAAAGTAAAATGGAAACCGGGTTCTCACTAGGTAGCGGCAAAATTATTTTCCCGTGAACTTTCTTTCCTTCATTTTTTCTTCGACGAAATTTTTATTAGGGCAATGCGTGCTAACTACTAGTAACAGTGATGATGTACAATCTTTTAGTTTGGACCAGGGCCACCTATACTCAAAATCGAAATACAACAGCTGCAGAAGTGTTCGATTCATCTGATTGAAGGCGCTGATAACCACGTTTTGGGGTTACCAGAAGACTCAGAGCATCATTTCTCGACCTTGCAAAACGGTTCTGCGACTGTTAATATTTTCAGCTGCTCAGATGCAGTAAGAGCACTCGATTATTGGCATAGTCAGTCGTCTCATCTTGGGAAATGAACCACGTAGTTGTCAAATAAAGTTCGAAGTAAGTACGAACCAAATGAACATACGTGTAGCTTTGAGGGTGAACAGTAGATGAAAACCAAGAAAATTCAAGAAATTTTCTTTTTCCAATAATTCTTCACTTCGAAATTTTTTGAAAATATTTCGAAAAAAGGAAAGGTTTCTGGAAAGCTAACCCCAGACTTATTAAAAAAAATTTATTTGGCTAAGGGTCCAGCGTGTCTCCCTCTTCTTCAAAGCTGGGTTGAGTTGATCAGAGTCGACTGTCCACAGTTTTTACTTCTTGCGATGTGGCTCTTCGTGATTGCACCGAGAAGAAACAACCGAAGCATCGCTCGAATGGAGTAATCTCACTTGGCATTGCTTTTTTTAAACATCAGTTGGTAATACTGCTTGTTTCTTGATAATCTTTCGTTTTTCTCCGGGTAGTCTGATTGAAAATATGTTTCTCCGATAGTCCAAAGAAAAACAACAAATATCAACGAGCGATCAGCATCAATAAAAGCCATCCGGTATACAAGTGCTCTGCTGAATGAGGTTACTTCATTCGAGCGGTGCTTCAGTGGATTCCATTCGGTGTGGTGACGAAGAGCCACATCGGAAGAAGGATAAACTTTGGACAATCGACCGTAATCACTCTGGCTCTGACGAAGAAGAAGGCAGGGGACCTTAACCGAATGTGGTCTTTTATCAACCTTGGATCAGCTTTTCAGTGAAAGATATGTGTACACAAGTCATACTGAGGTCAAGAAAAAGTCGGTTTTTGAAATAAAGTCTCCGAATGTTAACTATTTTTTCACCGCCTACTAGAATTTTTCGCAGCAGGGTACTATGTGAGATACAACCACAACAATGCTGCGATATTTGCAAAATTCAAGACGGCAGTTGTTTGCGGTGGGAATCAAACACACCATTATCCCTTCCGGGGCTAACGCGCTCACCAGTGAATCAGGTCCTTCTTTTTCGCCGTTCTCTTTTTGAAGTCGGTGAATTATTTTCTACTCTGTAGTAAACGCACCAGATGGAAACATGAACAACTCCAAATTCTGTTGTCGCTGGTAACGCGTTGCCAAAAGAAAACCACTTGTCATTATTTTCTCGTCATAGCATCTGCTTTCACAGAAGGAAGTGAGACAAGAAATGTGATGAGGGTGCCACAATTTGTTGATGCTTTTATCGTGTGCTCGTAAAGAAGGCGCTTCAAAACAACGTGTGCTCCCGATTTTCTGCCAAAATAATTGCAAATATGTCAAGTGGCTGAGAATGAGAAGTCTTTAATTTCAAACTTCCATTTTCAATTTGCTCCGTTCACTCAGTGCTGAAGCGTCCAATGACGTTTTCGTGGCTCCATGCTTAGTGACACTCAGTAGTCGGGTCTTTGTTTTCTCAATCCTGATTATGACACATTCTAATAATAATGAAAAACTATGGAGTCATTGTAAACGTGGGAGACTTCGTTTGTTACTACAACCACTTTTTTCACGCTAACGGAATAGCTCGCTTGTACGATTAGTTCAATTAATTCCGGCTTAACTGATTTTTTTTATTTTACACGCGTACGAATTGTTGTGGAATCCTGTCAAATAAAGAGCTACCCAAGAGTTCTGTTGCAAATGTTCCAGCTGAGATCAGAAGCGCTTGGACATAATAGGGTGCAACGTTGAAGTTGCTGACTGGCCGACAATCTTGGAAAAGATGGGCATTAAATTCAACAAGGGCACCTCTTGCCATCCACGTTACACCTCTTAATCACAGTTGGACCACCAGTAACACTCCCAACTCACGATCAATGCAAGTAAAACGTCAGAAATTTGTTCTATTTGTCATCAAGAGATTTCGTCAGAATCACGTTCCAGAAGAGGGAGACGCATACAAAGAGTGCAACTATGGACGGAGCGACGGATACACAGTAGATTCCTCAGCGGCGCGTACACTAGAGAATTGAAGGTGTGGCCTAACGTCACAGATATCTTTTTTGTCCACCTCCTCTTCTCATATTGGAAACGAACATGCTATTTAGAAATAATCTTTGCAGGGAATCGAAGAGCAAAAACTGCTATTAAATGACTTTTCCATGAGAATGCAAAAGTGGTGTCAACTATCTACTGTGCTCCTTTGTCATATTTCGTCGCTTTGTCACTTCCGTGTGTAAAAGCAGATTTTCTTATGAACAACGCTGGAAGATCATTTTATAAATTAGGCACTGGTTGTAAAAATAAAATATTCCTTACCAAAATTCTCGATTATTAAGCTGACAAGAAGACAGTATGAAAAAATTTCGGCTCCTTCGGCATCTTTGCTTAAAAAATAGCATTTTTGTTCTTCTGGTTTCTACCCAATGCCCTTAGTTATGGTCGAGCTATGCTGCGAAATTTCGCCATTTTCATATGGTAATACCACTTTTAGCACGTCAAACTTACAAACGTCTTGTATCAACTGCAATAAAAGACTGACCGAATATTCAGATATTACCAGAATTAGCTTTCAAATTGCACACTCAAGGCTGGGATGCGATTGGCGTGGTTCGTTTTCTCCGATCTAGCTTTTCGACGCCAGAGGCTTCCATGCCCTCCACGGTTATTAACAACGTGTAGCTAACTGAGTGGAAATACTCGAACCGAGACGTTGTCTCACATACTGAAAGTGACTCCCCACGCAGCAATTTAGAGTGATGCTCGTTGAAACGCTTTCTCCTGATAATTGATGCATCCAGTGCAAAGCCAGCTTTCACCGTAAGCGTTACCGTGCGGTTGTGCTCAACGATACTGATCGGAATGCACCGTTTTCCACACTTTTTCAAATGTGATCTACCAAACAATTTGCAATGCAACAGCAATAGTAGTTTCTGGCCGACTGGCGTCTTTTACACATTAAACCGAAGTAGTTTCTTTGATAAACAATGATCTGTCGTCACGTGAAATGAAACTTGAAGAAGAAAAAAGTTCCGTCAGAAAAACTTATTTGTTAGTTCGCGGATAAAAGATAATCTTTCGCGTTTTCGCTCGCTTCGACCAAGGTGAACAGGTTTGAAAATTTTTTGATAAGAGAAACATTAACTAACCATGGATGAAAGATAGCCACAAAAACATGCTGGACTTTTGCCACACTGCAAGTTTTTCTCACTAGGACTTCTTAATCGGAAATGAGATATGCAACTCCTTTTCCCGTCTGACTAGATCGTGCGTACCTGATGAAGCCTTAGGGCTAATCGCAATTTAATAAATGATGACACCCAATACCATAACTATGCAATAAATTGCCAAAATTTGTGTTAGTGTCTATAATTAGACTGCACCATAATCGCAAGTGAGAAGACAATGACACGTCTACAAGGTGTCAAGAAGCAACGCAGAGTCGGACACGCCAATGGAAGTTTGAGCAGCTGACTGCACAGTAGAAATTGAACGAGAAATCTGCAGTTTAAAGACTTCCGCTTCCCGTAACTCTACTACGTTGCATATTTGCACCTATTTCTGACATAGAAGCACTTTCTGTCATGAAATGCCTATTTATACGAGAATGCAATGAGAGCGTCATCGAAACTACGTGCTCCTAGTCACACTTCGCCGTTCATTTCCTTCTGTGGAAGCAGGTGTTTTAATGAAACGCCAACAAATCATTTCGCTAGCCAAATGTAGGTAGCAGAAACGTAACTTCTTCTTGGTCACGTTTTCCATCGCAGGGTACATTACGTAATAGAATTAATGCAAAGGCTTTAACTCAATGGCCGGATTTTGTTTCTACATCGGTTTGACTAGCCAGCATAGTGCTAACTCATTTGAAAAGCCAACATGATTTCGATAAAAAGCCTTATTACGCTAAAGTTTCGGCGACTTTCGTCTTCTTCAAAACAGGGTTAGACACGTGTCAATCTGTCCACAGTTGCTGGCTCTTCCGATGTGGGTCTTCGTGTTGGATCCACTGGTTAATCGTTAGAGTTTATTTCCTCAGAGAAATTAGAGAAAGCAACCAAAGGTCAGCCTGCCCATAGATGAACGCAGATTATCAATGGACAATCAGTATCGAACAATATCATTCTTGTATGAAGGAGCACCACCGAGTGACGTTGCGTCATTCGAGTGGTTTTCCACTGAATTCGAAACCATGCGGTCACGAATATCCACATCGGAAGGAGGAAAATTTGAGGACAATCAACATGGATTCATGTGGCTCTGAAAAAGAAGAAGGTGCCGAAACCTTAGCAGAACAAAGTCTTTTTATACTAATCTTTTGTTGACTTTTCAGAAGCCTCACCTTTTTAGAAATATTTTCAAAATTCCGAAGTTGAGAAACCTTAAAGTGTGTAGAGGAGTTCTGCAGTTGTTCGCTTTGGATCTCGTGATTAGGTGATCCAGGACCGAACTAAAAGGTTGAATACCATCCCTGATATAACAAGTAAGCACGCTATTTACTTCAAAAAAATGAATGAAGTAATAGGGAAATAATCAAAATCGGAAATTACCTTTCCTGTTGCCTCATAGGAAACCAATCTTCTATTTACTTTTGGCATGGTTCTGGAGGTGATTCTAGTGTTTTTATAAAAAATCAGCGTTATTTCGTATTTCTCATCTCTAAGCTCTTGGAAAGCAATACACAATGTCGAACGATAAGAATTGCCCAAATAAAGTAAAATTTCGAGTAACTGTGTTGTGCAACACTGAAGAATTTCCGGGTTATAACAACCTTAGCTTTAGTGCCGACCATAAAAATGTTTCCGTAAATCGCACACTAAAAGAGGATACGACCAATGGACGTCGTGAAAGCGTGAAGAAGTCTGGGAAAAATGATAAACTCAAAGAAATCTGACTTCTGCGGTCATGCAATCTTTTAACATTCGGAATTTCTCTGGCTGTGATGAAATAGGCTGTCTGTTGAATTGGTTTTGCAATATAAACACGTGTTTTTCGAATGTGTGTGAAATGGGATAACAACATTGCTGGCAACATTACTGGATCTATGTAAGTTTCACTTCGTTCTCATTTGTGCGAAGCCTTCAGTGTGTTTACGATGGGAAACGAAGTAAGGGATGCCTTTGATATGAAAGGAAGACAAAATCTCAATGAGAATGTGTCGATAGTGATTGACCCGGCAGTTTTCAAAAATTAAGGCAAATATTTTGAACTATTCAACATTTTGACTTTGAATAATGCTAACATGTTGTTCTGTTCACTATTTTGGCAGAAATAAACAGAATTTATTGAAATAGACTATTTCTCTCAGGGAGGCAAGCAGTTGTGAAAAGTAGACAATGGGAAAATACGAGACCTGCCTGAACTGAATCCACCTGTATTTCGGATATTGAAAGCAACAAGCTAGTAGGTAACATTTGCTATCCATCAGTAGTTTAATGTGAGTTAACCACGAAAAATTTATCGATGTGGGAAAAAAGTTCTGCTTACAAGTTTTCTAGTGTTCTCGACAATATTGAAAAAGACACAAAAACATTCGATCCCGAATTCACGCCATAAACTCTACTTTGAAAAATCGCAACACGTATTCTACGGAGTTCTCCACGAGGGTTGGTGTGGTCAACAGTCCAGTCAAGGCTTTCAAGGAACAATGTAATGACGGAGCATCCAACATCACTAACAGGTGAGCCATGGTAAGCTATAGCTTCAAACTGCGTTAGCGGTCAAAAAATAAACTCTACTTGTCATAAGGTTAAAAATGAAGGATGCTCTCGGCGTTGATCAATCCTTAGGGAATACGCCGTGCATTCGACTCCATTAAGCATCGTTGCAGGTGACTGAATGCATATCTGGCCTTACAGTGCCTTGTGGTGGCTCACCGATATATCGAGCCAGTGCTGCAATCCTCTCCATGCAGGACAGGCACCGATTTGCCGAGACCGGAGAGATGGGGGCTTCGTGGGCCTTGGGTGAGTGAATAGATCCCAGGCATATTGCAGTGCTCCTTCGACCACTGTGCCACACGCGCGCTTCATGACTAACCCAAAATCATGGAGGTCATTTCGTGAAGCTCAACAATAAGCAGTAGACGGGGCTCGACGAAGTTTCTATTCTACTGGGTGCTAAAAGAGAAAAAACGGACATCGGCGAAGGCAAGCTGTAATTCTGAAACTTCCTAGAATGAGATAAAATCGGAATTTTAAAGTCATTGTTTCGGAGTCATTATACGGTATTATTTTTTGAACAAACTTATCCGTTCTTACACCATCTGTTTCTTTTTGGTATGATGGCAAATACAATGAGTTTTCGGGTTGTTAAAACCTTCTTGTTGAAACCATGCCGTCATGAGAAGCTGAAACAACTTCCTTTAATTACTCCCGCAGATATTATTAGTTCCAAGAAGCTGTGCTGTGCCTTAGTGCCACTATGATGAGACAACATGAAAGTTCTTCACAATACAAAAAAATTTCTCGACGTCTTAGAGCACATTTCTACGATTAATAAAGCTACATAAGTTTGCAAAACTCTGTCTTCCCAGATGAATCCCCTGCCAAGAGGTAGTGTGAACTATAACATTCCTATTTAAAGCTTTATTAATGTTATTGGTTCTACTCTTCAAAGCCCAAAATGCTTAAATACGTCTAATCACATGTTTTTCTCTTTGTTTGTGGCCGCAAATGAAGCTTTTGTCGCAGTCAAAATAGTCCACACCTTGCACCTTCCCAATAGTGGTGAGGAAAGATTTAGGGACAGAACCCGCAAAGCCCTCTGAGCAAGGTTGTCCGATTTCTTCTAGACTTGTTATCAGCGTATATTGCAAAACCTCAATTCCAGAAACAACCACTTGTATATTCTCAAACGATGATAGTCGGTGATAATTTACAGAGTGTGTTTAGTTTCCAGCCTTCTTTACAGTACGCAAGGGCATTGATATTCAGCCGCTTGCGATCGAGTCTCGAAAGCAGGGTTGTTCTCATCTGTCTTGCTTACGATTTAATGGCTTCGTTTAGCATTTTTAATCCAGCGCTATGAGAAACGATATTTAATACCCCGTAAGAGAATATGGAATGGGACTGACACGGAATTCTTTCAGTCTTTTCTAGTGCTCTTAACAAGCAAACTCTTTTCAGCTCTCTTCTTCCAAGGACTGCTAACGTTTCAGGACTTTAGCTAAAGTATGACAGGCTCAAAAACTCCAGTGTACCTGGCATTTCTGATATGTCTACTCTTCGGGGTCTCACCGGCGTTGTGATGTGGACAACTGCCATCTGGTCAAGGTAACGACTAAAATAAATGCTGTTTTCGGGAACCAACCCTCAAAAATGCAGCCATAAAATGGAAACTTGTGTAGCTTTTACAAATCACCATTGTTCGTGAAAGATGCTCACCTCGTCTTCGGCTTCTATAAATGTGTCGCGTTTGAAGAAAACTAAAAACGCTTAAAATTTTAGTCTTGTCAATAAAACTTCAATGGGCGAAGCTGTTGATGAACCATGTACTCGCGTTAACATTTAGTGCAGGCTTATCGTAGCCGCTATGACAAGATAAAACTTCTAATCTCTCAATTCTTAAAGCAAACTATGCATTGTCTTTCGCCATCAAAGACTAGCAAAGCTCAACCTCCACTGCCAAACAAAATGAGAAGACTTTGTCCTTCGTGTACTTTCTTCACTATTGCTTCAGCTCCTATAAGAATGCTGCCTTTTTTCTGAATATTGGAACGAGTGAATAAATATGGGAAAAATAAGAGAAAAATACCTAACTGCTTCTAAAAAGAACGCAGCTATTAATGTCCCAAATAGCAGACACAGAAGCAGTTTCAAAACAGCTGATGCTATCTAAACACCAGTATTCACTCCAGTGAATAAATGGAACTATCAGGGAAAATGAGGAAAGCGAAACCCCAGTCTAATCCAAGCGATGAATTTTTGTCCATTTTTACAACAAGGAATGTTAGCTTTACGTCAATGGATTTACACTGCCTCTCAGAATTGTTTGGGCTTACCGAGATAAATGGCGTCCCAGCTTCCAGGAATTTTTAAAGAAGTGGTGTGGCAGTTTGGTCGTTCGTATAACGTCTGCTGATGCAGGTAGTGAGGTTTACAAAGAAAAAAGTCAACTGCTGTTGAAGCACTTCGTATTTCTTGGTACAGCAGGCAGTGCATGCTAATGCAGATTACTCTGATTTCCAGGTGGGCTTCTTTAGGTTATTGATGTACTGGAGGAACGAGGTCGTCGTGCTTGCCTCTTTCCTGATGTGATATCTGCCGTTTTGGCCCAGCTTACTGTACAAACCGGTTACTCTCCGCTTCATTGCGATAATGTGCTCGTCAATCCCACCTTGGCAAAATATTCGATTTAACGGTTAGTTTTCAATTCTGTTTGTTAGTTTCAAACCACTCGAACACGCGCTCTTGAAATTTATGACGAGTTTACCATGCGTAGCAACAAATTTCCACTACTTGGAAGAAAGGTCATATGCGTCAATCAATATTGGACAGCTTGGCGTAACTCACGGCAGTGGGAGTCTTGCAGAAGTTGTGTTTGTTTTACATTTATTACGCAATTCCGGATAAATGGTTTCAATTTGAGAGGAAATGCCTTCTCGTCATAAACACTTCTTAGATGAACTGCAGAGCTTGTTGCACATGAAAGACGAAGGAAAAAAACCAGGGTAGAATTGTTGGTGCAAAAAAATTTTACAAACATACTAGTGCATTAATAGTGCACGAGTGAAAGTGCTTCATTCGAGTGGTGCTCCACTTAAGAAGATTTGATTCGATAAGACGGAGAAGAACGCACATCGCAATGACGGACTGCTGTGGACCATCGACTCAGAGTCCCTGGCTCTGAAGAAGCCGAAAGACGTTGGAACGTTAACCGAATTAACGTTTGTTACACAACTTCGTGTTGGGCCTATTAATGAAAGTAAGCGCGTCCAGCTACAAATCCAGCACAGTTATCCGAAAGCTGTGAGCTCTTGATTTTCACATAATGTTGATTTCGCCACAGAGGCAGATGTTCTCTCCGTACCTAATACGAATCGAAAAAACATCGAGCTTTGTGACATTTGACCTGCTTTCGATGCAATTGCTTTTAAAATGAGTTATGTGAAATTTAACAGGTACGATCCGACGTATGTTGATCTCAACACATATGAAGGAGAGTAATGGCTAGTGTGAACTGGTTTAAACTCATATCGTTTCCATGTATTTTCTGGCGAGAAACACCTTTCTCAGAGCAGATATTGCATCGGGCTTCCGAGTTTTAAGAAATATGCGCTGATTTGGGACTGGCCAAACCCAACAGTACTCATACTCAAAGCAAAACATCAAGCCATCAACGCTCTGCCGAGCTCCCGTATGAACGCTGCCAGTGATTGCATCTAGACCATGAAGGGAGTTGTAGAATTGCTGGAACTCGCGCTGTGAAGATGGGTTATTGAAGTGCTTGTGTAGGCAAAGCATGAAGAGTAGTGGGTGATCACAATGTTTGTCGCCTCATTTTTTACTAACAGTATTTTAGTTCCCTTCGAGAGTAGGGATCTTGTAAAATAGCAGGAATTGCTTCGCGTAAGAGGCCTTGACATGGACCTTGTTGTTTGACAAGCGGTGTCCCTTCGACGATGTGTGCTCCGATAATTAGTGACTTAAAAGCTTTTGTGTACCATTTCTATTATTTTCATGTCTAATTTATATAAAAAACTGCTTGTATGAATTGAAATAAAATAAACACATTGATGTTTGCCAAGCAATTGCTCTATGTATTTTTTAGACTGTAAAGAAAGTGCCACTCATCTACAAATGGGATTCACTGATTTGTAAGCCGGCTGTCACAGCAGAGGTCACGCTGTTATATTCTAGGCAAGGAGAATCCCCATTATCAGTGGCTTTGCGATGTTGATTGTTCACTTTGTGTCTATCTAGCCTTCCCGCGAGAAAGGGTGTGCAGGCCCCAAGGGAACAGTCTTATTCATAATTATAAGCACAGTACTGTAGCAGACATAGCATCCCACTAACCATGATGTAACGATTTTCTTCACAAACACATGCTTGTGCAATGTAAAACAGGATGGTTGTTGAGATGTGATCTACGCTAGTTGGCCGATTCATTCCTTTTTGTATAGTAATGGCCCGTCTTCTCACGTCACCAGCACAATCGGCAACATTCGTTTCCCTCTCGCACAACAACCATCAACGGTAGTGGTCTACTTCGAAAATGGTGACGCTTGCGATTCCCATCTCCGTAGCATTGAAAGGCTGATGCAGATGGTTGATGCTGTGTGGTCGACCAATTGAATGCATGCATCCTCTCCAAATCGACTTCACGATTCTTTTCGTCGATCTGAAATCTGTTTTTCTTATTATATCATTCGCTCATTTGTGCTTCGCTCTTGTGTGTGTATTCATCTTTAGCTCGAAGATAGGAGGATCCTGGAGACTCGAACTGCGCATTTAGGCAAGACGTTTCGGGAGCCGATTAAATTCAGGAATATTCGGCACAAACACTGTCTGTATGTTTGCAGAGTGTTTCCACTTGGTTGGAGATATCACTCCAAGTCTTAACGGGATAACAAAGAGATGGGAGTAGCAGTTAGTCTGTGGTTCCTTTGAAAGGCGCGAATAAGCCCGCATTGCTCCATTTCATCTGTCTGATTGTTTCTTCATGTTGTTTCGCCTTTTCACTTAATTTTAAAAGGTACTATAATGGAGAGCTCGTTGCAAAAAAAGAACCATCTAATTCGATTTGTTCGCCTTCACACCATGGGTTCTAAGTGGGTCCTAAACGAATTGTCTCTTCGATGCATTTATGAGCAGTCCATTCTTTTTTTCCTCGTCTTCCACGTCATTTTCCATTGTCTCCAATTCGTACACACTTTTTGACCAGGCGACGATGACAGTCATACAAGACCAAAAATTTGGTTAAAAATTTTCAATCCGTGTAGATGCCCTTTCTCGATCCAGTGAAGTGACTACATTATTCATTTGTGGAAAGGACGGTAAGCGATTTGGCGACATTATGCCTTGCTGAATGCGTTTCCCCTGTGGTTATAGTTGGCTGTCCGTGGGAAAAAGCTGTATTTTTCGTGATGCAGTCCCAACAACATTCATTCAGTGGTCGCGAATAGGACGGTTCCACTCCTCGCTCTACGAGCCCTGACTGGAATGCATTCTATTCGACGCTTTCAAACGCTTCTTCATAGATGGCAGAAGTTGGGACAAGAGGCAAACAGTGCTTCCGACAGGTCTCCATGACCTATAACACGGACTGGATGTAGTCCCTGCAGCAGTGTCCTTGTCGGAATCTCGCTAGGTGAACTGGCTGTGCTAATCCAAGGTTTTTTGATAGGTGCTGTAGAATAATCCTTATGGACATCTTGTAGAGTGAACTAAAGAAGGATATAGGATGGTGGTTACCAAGATCACATCGCTCAGCCTTTTAGGGCAGCGTGGACGTACGTTTGGTCGAGAAGTCCGTGTAATCACGAGCCCGCCTTTCTAAGGAACGCGCTGCGATACTATCGGATCCTGAAGCTGCTGCCCTCTTCAAGTTTTTCTATTGCAACTCAAAGCGCAGAGGGAAAGAAACACGGGCGGCTTTTCTCCAGCGGATATTTTGTGTTCTGAGACAGAAGTTGCAAAAAAGAAAAAGGTTAGTACATCATCAATTTAATATCGTGGCAGAATATTACTATAGTGCAAATCTTCCACACTGTTCAAACCGACCGTCATTTAAGCTCGCCATTAATAATCAACAGCTTCTCGGATTATTAAGCTAGCCAGGAACGTCCTGATTAGTAACGGTGACGTTAAATGACGGTCAGATTAAAAAATGCTAATTTCCTATGTCCTAGCTAATACGATACCAACTTTTGAAGGATGCAAGGATGCATTACCCACCCTAAAGTAGATCATATAGGTGGTGGCAATACATCGACATCCGTCCTGTACAAAAGCGCGCCGGTGAGTGAAGTTCCCCAATCTGAGCGGTGCTCAGTCCACAAGATTTGACTCGATAAGACAAAGAACATCCACATCTCGACAACGATCGGCTGTGGACCATCGACTCCGATCAATACGGCTTTGAAGAAGATGAAGACGTGGAAAGCATTAGCCGAACAAATCTTTTTGTCAATATCGTGTTAGCTTAATAACCTAGGAATTCTCATCTTTGTTCATCAGGGTGGGTTAGGGAGAATGTTATAGTCGCGCAGGTACTGATGACACTTCTTTAGACTGTGTTGTTTTCGAGCTTGTTCCAATAATTCTTTCTCCCTTTACTGTTGTAAGTCGGCCCATGAAAGCATTCCACAGGCAGAATTTCTTTTTCAGAATTGTTAAGCGTTGAAAAATAAGATCAAACCTCACTCTCCTTTTTATGGAGCAGCTCCTTTATTGCTTTGCCAAAGGTTTACCGTCTCATCGTGGCTGGGATGTGTTGCTTGGTGTCGGGTTGCGATGTACAGCGGGTGTATTCATATCCCCGGGAGGGCCTCCCAAGCTGAGAAGGAGTCAGGCGTTGCAATTAGGAAACCCAGTTAGGAGTAAATCAATACCAGGATCTACCACCGTCCTGGTATCAAACTAGTTGCACGATGACAAATTTCCCTCTGATCCACAACGGCCGCCACAACCTGCTGGTGGTGACGACCTGCGGCAGACCTAGGTCTGGCTGAGCTCGAGACTCCAGAGAACCACACTGGCTAAACCAGCAAAACTCCGAAAGAATGAAGATTATGCGAGGGGCCAGCACAACCGGTGAAGACGGGCCATCCAAGTATCTAAGTAGGGTAAGCATATTTGTCATAATAAGTAAGTCGAATATCAAATGATAAGTTTTTCAAGTTGAGTTTTTCCAACTGCGTGGTCCATTTTTCCCATTCTGAGGCTATTATTAGGCAATCAAATGCTCAGAGTGCATCTGAACAGCTTCGGCTTTTTTAGTGCAAGGAAGCACTGGCACCAGAAAATCGACATGGATCCATAAGGCTCTGAAGAGAGAAGAAGCTGCTGAAACCTTAGCAGAACAAATTGTTTTCATATTAACCTGGTGCTGACTTTTCAGAAGCCTCGCCACCTTTTCGAAATATTTTCAAAAAACAGTAGTAGAGAAGTCTTCAAAGTGTGTAGAAGACTTCTGCAGGTGTTCCATTTTGGATTTCCGGTGTTAGGTGATCCAGAAGCGATTTAAAACATTTTGTGCCATCCCTGGTACACCAAGTAAGCACGTTGCTTGCTAACTAAAATTTCGTTGAATAAATGAAATAAATTATAAGGAAATGGTCGAAATCGGGAATAAGCTTTTCCCGCTGCCTTATGGGAAACGAGTTTTCCCTTTTAATTCTGGCATGGTTCTGGAGGTCATTCTAGTGTTTATTTAAACATTCCGCCTTATTTTGTACTTCTCATCGCTAGCCTCTTGGACAGCAATACACCTTTCCAATGTCGAACGAAAAGAATTGCCCAAATAAAGTAATATTTCATGTAACTGTGCAGCTTTTAAGGAATATGCGGGTAATAGCCACCTTACCTTTAGTGTCCACCATCGATATGTTTCCGTAAATCGCGAACTCAAAGCGGATGCGACCAATTGACGTCGTGAAAACGAAAAGAAGACTGGGAAAACGATAAATTTGAAGAAATCTTACTTCCGCGATCATCTAATCCCTCTAACAGTCGCAGTTTTTTTGTCTCGATGAAGTAGGCTATCTGTTGAATTTCCTCTACAATTTAGTCACACATTTATTGAATGTGTGCAAAAAGGATGACGACTTTTTACTCACAAGTTTGCTGGATATATGAAGGCTTGGCTTTTTCAATTCTGCGCGGTACATTCAATCTGTTTACGATGGTATAAATGCAATGAACGATGCCTTTGCTATTGAAACGAAGACAAAATCTCAATAAGAGCGAGAGTCGACAGTGAGTCGTCGGGCAGTTTCGTAATTTTTAAGGGCGACTTTGAATAATGCTGGCATGTTATTGTTTTCGCCATTCTAGCGAACTAAACAGAACCGCTGTGTTGTACGTGTTCTATGTGTACGGAAGTAAACGTGTGCTGAGCAACAACCTCTCGATTGCTGAACAAGAGAACGACGCATTTATAATCCAATGCCGAGATTAATAGAAAGTCGACCTTGCTTAACAGAATTTGTCAAAACGAATATTTCTCTCAGAAAGCAAGAACTTGTGAAAAGTAGACAATGGGAAAAGGTGAGCTCACAACGAAGGTCAGAACTGAAATCATGTATATTTCGGATTTTCAAAACTCTGCGCTAGTAGAAAATATTTGCGATTCATGGGTAGTTTAATGTCGAGATGACCACAGGAATTTTTATCGATATAAGAAGAAGTCTTTCTTGGAAGCTTTCTATAGCTCTTGAGAATGCTCAGAAAGACAGAAAAAAACATTTGTTTCCAATTTGACCTCAAAAAACTCTATTTGCAACCTCACATCACGTACTCCACGGGAGTTCTCACACCAACTGGCGTGGGATGCAGAGCAGTCAGGGCTTTCAAAGAATAATGTAGTGACAGAGCATCCAACATCATCCATAAGTGAAAAATGGTAAACTATTGCTTTAAACTATGCTAGCATTCAAAAATAAGCTCTACTATCATCATACTATTCAAAATTAGAAGCGGACGAAGTTTCTATTTTATGGGATGCTAAACAGGAAATAAGGACCTAAGCTGAAGCAACATTGTGATTGCAATACTTCCTAGTATGAAACAGAACTGGAATTTTTAGACATATTGTTTTGTAGCGATTATGCGGTGTTATTTTTGAAAAGAAACATGCGTTCTTACAGAATTTCTTCCTTCTTCTACGACGGCGAATCGAATGACTTATACCTGTTGTTCGAACATTCTCGTCTGATTCGACGTTATTACAGTATAAAAACGTAATTAAGAATAATGTGGCCCATAGCGCTTTACGTCCCGTATTCTTGAAAGGAAGTCTCTATCTTTCTTCAAATTACGGATCTAACAGCATCTCCTTTTATTCAAGTACTCCCACAAATACTATGAGTTGAACGGAGTTGTGCAGTGCCTTAATGCTATTATGACGGGCTGCATGGAAATTGTTCTTTGGCTGCGAATGACACTTTCGTTTCACTCAAAATCGTCCACACCTTGGACCCTTCGAACAGTGGTGCGAAAAAAATTTTTGATAGAATCCGCAAAGCTCTTTGAGCAAGGCTGACCGATTTTTTCTGGACTTGTTGTCAACGTATAATGCATAGGCTCAGCTCGTGAAACACTCATCTGCATGTTTCAATTGATGATAGTCAGTGACAACATAGACCACGTGATAGGTTTCTGCCACTATTTACAGTACGCAAAGGGCACTGATATTCAATCGCTAATGATCGAGTCTCGAAAGTAGTGTTGTTTTCATCAGTCTTCTTTACGACTTAGTAGCTTCGTTTCGAATTTTCAATTCAGCGGTGTGAGAGAGAATATTTAAGGTGAAATGAGCGAATGGCGATTAGCAGTGGCACTAAATTCTTCGCGTTCCTCCAACTCGTCTTAAAAAGCTAAACTCTTTTCAGCTCTATTCTTCCAAGAACTGGACACATTTTCAGGGACTTTAGCTAAAGCATGACAAGCTCAAAAACTCCAGTGAAGCTGGCATCTCCCATATGTCTTCTTTTCGTGGCGTCACCGGCGTTGGGATGTTGACAACTACCATCTGGTCAAAGTATCGAGTAAAATAAATGCTGCTTATAAGGAAAGCAGTCTCACCTGTGTTGTTGATGCTGAAAAAAGAAGCATATGCTCATGAAATGGCAGACCATAGCTTTCAAAAATTCCTTCAAGGATGGAAATTTGTGCAATTTTCAACACTTCGCCATTTTCCATGATAGAAGAATTCATCGAAGAAGGAAAATTTATAGACAATCGACATGGATCCATATTGTTCTGAAGAAGAAGTTGCCGAGACCTCAGCATAGCAAAGTGTTTTTATATTAACACGGTGTTAACCCTTCGGAGACCTCACCTTTTTCGAAATATTTTCAAAAATTCCGAAGTAAAGAAATGTTAAAGTGTGCGTTGGACTTCTGCAGGTGCTCCGCTTTAGTAAAAGATCTTTAGTAAAAGACTGTATACCATCTCTGATATAGCAAGTAAGCACGCTGCTTGCTGACTAAAATTCCATCAAAAAAGATGGAAGAAATAATAAGGAGATTATCAAAAATCGGAAAATATCTTTCTTGCTGCCTAGTATGAAACGAGTCTTCGACAGCAATACACCTTTCCAATCTCGAACGAAAATAATTGCCCAAATAAATTAACACTCCATGTAGCTGTGCAGCATTAAAGAATTTCCGGGTAAGAGCTACCTTGCCTTTAGTGCCGACCATAAAAATGTTTTCGTAAATGGCACACTATAAGTGGATGCGACCAACGGACGTCGCGAAAACGTAATGAGGACTGGGAAAACGATAAATTCAAAAAATCTGAATTCCGCGATCATCCAATGTTTAAACATTCGGAATTTCTCTGGCTACATGGATTAGGCTGTCTGTTGAATTGGCTTTGCAATATAAACACGTGTTTATTGAATGTGTGGAAAATGGCTCTCACCTACTCTTCGTGCTCTCACCGGCGTTGGGATGCGGATAATTGCCATCTGGACAAGGTAACGACTAAAATAAATGCTGTTTTTATAAGAACCAACCCCCTAAAAATGCAGTCATGAATGGAAATTTGTGCAAATTTTACAACTTGCCACTGTTCGTGAAAGATATTCACCTCGTCTTCGGCCTCTACTAAATGTGTCGTGTTCGGAAAAAGAAAAACGAAAAATTTCTAGTCTTCTCAAGAAGACCTCACTGGGTGAAGCTATTTATAAATCATTCACTAGCGTTAACATTTAGTGCGAGCCTATAGTACATGCTCTTATAAAAATAGAACTTGTAACCCATCAATTCTTATTGTAAATCACGAATTTTCTTTCGCCATCAGAAACTCATAAGCTCAACCTCCACTGCAAACAAAATGAGAAGCTCAGCGTTTTTCTTTCGTGTACTTTCTCTCACTATCACTTCGTATCACTTAATAAATGCAGCCATTTCTGAGTAAAGAAATGAGTGAATAAATATGAGAAAAATAAAAAGAAAATACCTAACTGCTTCTGAAAAGAATGCGGCTATTAATGTCCCAAATAGCAGACACAGAAGCAGTTTCAAAACAGCGAAGCTATCTAAACACCAGTATTCACTCCAGTGAATAAATGGAACTATCAGGGAAAATGAGGAACAGCGAAACCCCAGTCTAAATCCAAGCACTGAATCTTTTTCCATTTTACAGCAAGGAATGTTAGCTTTGCGTCAATGGATTTACACTGCCTCTCAGAATGATTTGGGACTTACCCGAGATAAATATGGCGTCCCAGCTTCCAGGAATTTTAAGAAGTTGCGTGGCAGTTTGGTCGTTCGTACAACGTCTGCTGATGCAGGGCAGTGAGTGTTTACAAAAAGAAAAAAGTCAAGTGCTGTTGAAGCACTTCGTATTTCTTGGTACAGCAGGCAGTGCATGCTAATGCAGATTACTCTGATTTCCAGGTGGGCTTCTTTAGGTGATTGATGTACATCGATGAGGAACAAGGTCGTCGTGCTGGTCTCTTTCCTGATGTGATATCTGCCACTTTGGCCCAGCTTACTGTTCAAACCAATTACTCTCCACTTCAGTGCGATAATTCGCTCGCCAATCCACCTGGGCAAAATATTCGATTTAACGGTTAGTTTTTCAATTCTGTTTGTTAGTTTCAAACCACTCGAACATGCGCTCTTGAAATTTATTACAGTTTACCATGCGTAACAACAAATTTCCACTGCTTGAAGAAAGACTGCTGTCTATTCATATTAACATCTTTTTTATTAAATGGGTATTGAAAGACGCGTGAAGATCATGTGGAGTACCACCGCATTCTTGAGCTGATCATTTCAACTGTGGAATACATGATTGCTTACAGGGAAATTTCGGGAGGTGTACGTTATACAAGATTTTTGATGACCTTCATGACAGAATTCAAGCATAGATTCCTTTCAGTCTTTCACTAAACGCAGCTTGTTAGTTTCCTTGGAAAGAGCAGTGCGAAATAGAAAAGCCGTTATAGTAACGAAAGCACTTTGCCACAAGATCTAGTGCGAAAACAATCTCAGCTTTAGTAGGGTATTTAAGCTCTTTTTCTCATTATAATCATGAAGGTACTTCTAAAGGCTTTTTTATTACATGTTACTCATGCATAGTTCTTCCCGAAAGATTCTATTCCATTCGTAGATCTCAGGAAACTTCAAGGTCACACCTTGTTTCAAAAAATGCATAGAGTCAGAGCATCCACTTTACGGTTCTTCATCATGTCCAGCACTTCATTAGAAGAGAAAGTCACCTAAGAAACTTTGTTACAGTTGTGTTGAACGGGGTGAAACTGCAGTTATTATCGGTAGTGGACAGTGGGTAGTTTAATGCACTGCAATGGACTCGCAACTGCATGTTCATCAGGCCCATTTATGAATACTGTTCCTGTGCCAGCAGCAACACTTGACTATTTCTGGAGCAGTCTCGGTCAGAATTACTTCTAATCTGTTATTACTAGTGATGCTAATCTCAATGTAAGCCTGTATGTTTAGACTACCAATGTCATCATCGGCAAATTGGTCGATCCAAATGTGGCAGGGCTTGATGAACAGGATGGCTGCTGCCTCGAGAGCTGGGCCATTGGGATCAAACTTCGCTGGAGTTTCTGTCACTGTCAGAGGTTGGATAATGAACTGCATCAAATATGTCTTTTGCCAAATAAATCGTTCATCAAACTCAATTTTTTAACACAATTCCTCAACGAGGATATCTCTTGTATGAATCAAAAAAATTTCATATTCGACAAGCTGTTAATTTTTTGATTGTCTGTGGGAAATAAAACGACAGTACTGGACATTTTACAGACAAATAACAGCTTCTCACTCGAGGTCTATTAAAATGCATCTTAGTATTTGAACACATAAACTGTCCTAGTTGTGACCTCTGTTTCGATATTCCAGTAAGGTTCTCGTAGCTCCTTAATTAGTGGAAGCTCCGAACTCTAACCGAAGCTGCTCCAAAATAATGGCCGTTGCACCAGACAACCTTTCTTCTCCAACAAAACTAGAACTAGTATACTATTTGGAACCGTGCAACTTCACCGCCGACCACCTGATCTTGGCAGAAAGATATACTTAAAACTATCTTAAATGCAATTCCGTGTTAAAGGATGGGCTAGAATGAATATGAGCACCACGGTCAACACAATGTTTAAGAGTCACGCTCACCAATTAGAAATGGTTGCCTTCCCTCAGTACCTAAAGACCCCATTCATTATAGGTCGGGCCAATTATTACCATAACTCGACGGTAGCACTGCACTGATAAGTAGCGTTATTCATGGAGGCTGTCTAAAGATAATCTAGGAAGGTCATATAAGTCAAGCAATATTCTACAGCTTTACGTAACCTACAGTAGTGGAAGTCTTGGTGAAGCTGTATTTGTTTTTGTATTTATTACACATTTCCGAATGAATGATTTCAATTTGAGACGAAATGCCTTTTTCGTTACAAAGCATTTTTCAGACGAACTGTAGACTATGTTGTAAATGGAAGAAGGAAGAGAAAACCAGGGTAGCATGGTTGGTGCAAAAAATTTTAGAAACATATTAGTCTATGAGTAAAGGTACTCCATTCGACCTATGTTGCACTGAAGAAGATTCGATTCAATAAGACGGAGAAGAACACACATAGAAATGACGGACAGCTCGGAACCATCGACTGACAACACTGGCTCTGAAGAAGACGAAGGCGTTGAAACGTTAACCGAACAACCGTTTGGTAGCAACCTCGTGTTGGCCTATGAATGAAAGTAAATGCGTCATGACACATATCCACACAGTTTTGCGAAAGCTGTGAACTCTTGATTTTCACCTAATGTTGATTTCGCTATAGGGACAAATGTTCTGTTGGTACCTAATACGAATTGGCTCGACATCGAGCTTCGTACTTCTGACCTGCTTTCGATGCAATTGCTTTTAAAATGAGTTATGTGAAATTTAACAGGTACGATCCGACATATGTTGATCTCAACATATATGAAGGAGAGTAATGGCTAGTGTGAACTGGTTTAAACTCATATCGTTTCCGTGTATTTTCTGGCGAGAAACACCTTTCTCAGAGCAGATATTGCATCGGGCTTCCGAGTTTTAAGAAATATGCGCTGATTTGGGACTGGCCAAACCCAACAGTACTCATACTCGAAGCAAAACATCAAGCCATCAACGCTCTGTCCGAGCTCCCGCATGAAATGCTGCTAGTGATTGCATCTAGACAATGAAGGGAGTGGTAGAACTGCTGGAACTCGCGTGTGAACGTGGGTTATTAAAATGCTTGTGTAAGCAAAGTATGAAGAGTAGTGGGTGGTCCGAATGTTTCGTCGCTACATTTTTCACTAAGAGTATTTTAGTTTCCTTCGAGAGTAGGATCTTGTGAAATAGAAGGAATTGCTTCAGCGTAAGAGGCCTGGACGAGGACCTTGTTGTTTGACAAGCGGTGTCCCTTCAAAGATGTATGTCCGATAATTAGTGACTTAAAAGCTTTAGTGCACCGTTTCAATTATTTTCGTGTCTAATTTATATAAAAAACTGTTTGTATTACTTGAAACAAAATGAACACATTAATGTTTGCCTGGCAATTGCTCCATGACGCATCTACAAATGAGATTCACTGATTTGTCAGCTGGCTGTCACCGCAGACATCACCCTCTCATATGCTAAGCAAGGAGAATCCCAGTTATCAGTGGCTTTGCGATGTCGATTGTTCACTTCTGTGTCTACCTAGCCTTTTCCGTGAAAAAGGTTGTGCATTGTGCTTTTAAAAAAGAAGTACAGTCTTATCCATTATTATAAGAACAGTACTGTAGCAGGTATAGCATCCCACTAACCATGATGCAATGATTTTCTTCAGAAACACCTGCTTGTGCATTGTAAAACAGGGAGGTTATTGACATGTGATGTACGATATTTGGTGGATTCATCGCTTTTTTTTATACAGTAATGGCCCGTCTTCTCTGGTAGTAGGGCACCAACATATTTGACAACATTCGTTTCCCTCTCGCACAAGAGCCATCCACGGTAGTGGTCTGCTTCGAAAATGGTGACGCTTTTGCGAAGCTAATTCCGTAGCACTGAAATGTTGATGCATATGGTTCACGTTGGCCACCATCACCTCCGCCCATCGTCTCGATGGTCGCCCAATTGAATGCTTCCATTCTCTCAATTCTACCCTCACAAATCTTTTCGTCCGTCTACCATCTGTTGTTCTTATTATATTAATCGCTCATTTGTGCTTCGCTCTCTATGTAAATTCGTCTTTAGCTCGAAGATAGGAGGGATCCTGGAGACTCGAATTGCGCATTCAGGCAAGGCGTTTCCGGAGCCGATTAAATTCAGCAATGTTTGGCTCAAACACTGCCTAGGTGTATGCAGAGCTTTTTCCACTTGGTTGAAATATCACTCCAAGTCTTTACAGAATAACAAACAGATGAGAGCAGCAGATAGCCAGTGGTTCCGTTGAAAGGCCCGAATAAGCCGCATTGCTCCACTTCTTCTGTTTGATTGTTTCTTCATGTTGTTTTCCGTGTTCACTTGACTTTAAAGGTAAGGTTTTTAAGGTTTTTTAAAGGTTTCAAGGTAAGCTTAATAACCTAAGATTTCTCATTTTCGTTCATCAGGGCGGGTTAGCAGACCGTTATAGTCGCGCAGATACTGGCAACACTGCTTCAGACTAGGTTGTTTTCGAGCTTGTTCCACTATTACTTTCTCCTTTTATTGTTGTAAGTCGGTCTACAAAAAGTATTCCACAGGTGGATTTTATTCTCAGAATTATTGAGTCTTTACAAATAAGACCAAACTTCACTCGTCTTTTTATGGAGCAACTCCTTTATTGCTTCCCAACGGTTTACCGTCTCATCGTGGCTGGGATGTGTTTCTTGGTGTTGAGCTGCGATGTACAGCGGGGGGATTCATATCTCCCGGGAGAGGGTCTCCCAAGCTGAGAAGGAGTCAGGCGTTGCAATTAGGAAAGCCAGCCAAGAATAAACCGATGCAAGGATCTATCATCGTCCTGGTATCAAACTAGTTGCAGCGATGACAAATTTCCCTCGGATCCGCGGCTGCACCAGTGCTGGTGACGACCTCTCTGGCTGGCCTCGGGATTCCAGAGAACCACAATGGCAAAACCTGCAAAACTCCGAAAGAGTGAAGATTATGCGATGGTCAGCACAACAGGTGAAGACGGGCCATCCAAGTATCTAAGTTTGCACTTGTAATAATAACTAAGGCTTTCTAGAGGTTTCGAGAATACCGATAAAGACAGTAAAAAACATTTGTTTCCGAACTCACTTCACAAAACATCATGTAATCCACAGAGTTCTCCACGTCACTGGGCTATAGGTGTTGTTAAAACATTCTCGTCTAATTCGACGTTATTGCAGTATAAAAGGCGTAGTTAGGAATCCTGTGGTCCATGACGCTTTACGTCCAGCATCACTTGAAAAGGCCGTCTCTATTCTTCTTCATGCTCGTCATGAGGAGGTGACACCAACTTTCTTTATTAAAGTGCTCCCACACATATTATTAGTTGCAAGTAGCTGTATGGTACCTTAATTTCATTATGATGAGCAGCTCGAAAGCTCTTCCCTAATCTATGCAAATTTCGTCAACGTTCTAGAGCTCATTCCATGGAAATAATAGAGTTATATAAATTTGAAGAACTCTCCATTCTTCCTGAAGGGATGAGAATTCCCAGCGAAGATGCAGCGTATAGTGTGACATTTCTATTGGAAACGTTCTTAATGTGATTATTTCTGACTTGTTAAGCCCAAAACACTTAGATTCTTCCACGCACAGATTTTTTGTACTTTTTTTTAGCTTCGAATGAAACCTTCGTCCCATTCAAAATCGTCCGTACACCTTGGACCTTTCGTGCAGTCGTGAGAAAAATTTATAAGGGATCCGCAAAGCTCTCTAGGCAGCGTTGTCCGTATTTACCAGACTTTCTCGTCAACATATGATGCCCAAGCTCAGTTCCAGAAATGACCACCTGCGTATTCTCTAATGATGGTGGTGAGTGACAGTCAACTCCTGTTTAGGATGATTCTAAAGGAAAGCTTGTAGACCACAGACGGTAACCAGATAGTGCGGTGCTTGCCGATTTCTCAGAGTTCACCCTTATTGAGTAATAGTACGGTCTTAGCTGATCTTCCACTGAATAGGGGAGCTTGCATTCAGACAGGTAACGTGTGAACAGCTAAACCAGTGTGTTTATGAGGATTAGCGGAAGGTTCGTCAAAGTGTTCAGATCTTATCCTGTCCCGACCTGGCGCTGTTCGATTTTTTTACTGCCTTGTATTCTGACAAGTAACGCGTAAACAGACAAGCCTGCTTACTTATGAGGAACACAGTTAAATAAACGGATCTTTTTTTCCCATGACCACGAGAAACCCCCCGATACAGCCTGACGATTGCGGGAAAGACAGGAAAAATTTCAGGGCTATTCTTTGTTCGCCGAAATCGCAAAGCACTAAATTACCAGTCCGTAGTTACGGCTAAAGATTAGATATGTATTTTTAGTAGTGATAATATCGAATAACAGAATTTCTGTTGCTAGCAACTGAAACTTTGAAATGGTGCTGAATGGATAAAGGCAAAAGGCATTCCGCAACAGATGAAAATCATTTATTTCCAATTGTGCAATAAACATAAAAAAAATAAAACTTCGTGAAGACTCCCACTACTGTGTTTTGTGTTTTACGTTGAGCTGTCAAATATTGGTCGACTTATGTGATCTTTCTGGATGTTTCGTTAGATAGTCGCCATAAATAACGCCACTTATCAATGCAGGGTTACCGTCGAGTTGTAGCAATGACTGGAGTTTTCAGGTACTGACGAATTTAACCATTACTAATTATTGAGCGTGACCTTCAGTAATCGTCTACACCATGGTACTCGTATTCATATTACCCCATCTTTTTTATTAATGAATTGTAGTTGGGATATTTTCACCCTGCCCTAACAAGCGGAGCATATGTGCTTGAGTTGTTCATCTCCGTCGCACTTTTCACTCTTTTCAAAGAAACAGCTTGTCAAATGTGAAATTTATTGATTTACAGAGGAGGAAACCTCGTCGTGAAGCACATTTGAGATGTGCTAAAAGTTGAATTTGATGAAAGATTTACTTGACAAAAACATATTTGATGCGCTTCATTTTTCAACCTCTGACAGTGACAGAGACTCCAGCGAAGCTTGATCCTAATGGCCCTGCTCTCAAGCCACTAGCCACTCGGTTCATCACGCCCTGCCACATTTGGATCGACCAATTTGCCATGATGACATTGGTAGTCTAAACAACAGGCTTACATTGAGATTAACACCGCAGCAATAACAGATTAGAAGTAGTTCTGACCGAGACTGATCCAGAAATAGTCAAGTGTTGTTGTGGTACAGCGACAATATTCATAAATGGGCTCATGAACATGCAGTTGCCGTTCATTGCAGTGCACAAACTTGCCACTGTATTACCGATAATAATGCAGTTTCCCACCACGCCGTCCATAACTGTAACAAATTTCTTAGGTGACTGTCTCTTCTGAATGAAATAAGGGATTGATGAAGAACCGTCAAGTGGACTACCTTTTGGAAACAACCATGCATGAGCAGAATAAATTAAAAACGTCGAAAAAGTATCTTTCTGATCACAATGAGGGGAGCTCTAAATTATTACAAAGCTTTCATTGTTTTGCGTTTGAGCTTGTTGTAAAGCAGCTTTCTTCACTACAATGGTTCATCTATTTTGCACTGCTTTTCCAAGGAAACTAATAAGAGGCGTTTAGTGGAAGGTTGAAAGGAATCTATGCGTCGATTTTGTCATGAAGCTGACCGAAGTCTTGCATAATATGAACACTTTCCTCTAAGAAATTTGCTCCAAGCAATCCATGTGTTTCGAGCGGTTGAAATGAGCAGTCCAAGACTGCGATTATACTTCACATGACTTCTGAGCTTCTTTTTAGTACTCACTTTATATAAACTTGTAAAGTTATAGATACCACTCTTTTTTAAAGCACTTTGAAATTTGCTGTTGCGCATGCTTAACTGTCACAAATTTCAATCCCGCATCTTTCAGCGGTTTGAAACTAACAAACAGAATCAAACACTAACCCATAATTTGAAGACGTCCCACAGTTGGATTGACGAGCACATTATCGCACTGAAGTGGAGCGTAATTGGTTTGCACAGTAAGCTGGGCCAAAATGGCAGATATCACATCAGGAAAGAGGCCAGCACGACGACCTTGTTCCTCCAGTACATCAATCACCTAAAGAAGCCCGCTTGGAAATTGAAGTGATCTGCATTGGCTGTACCAAGGAAGACGAAGTGCTTCAACAGCAACTTGTCTTCTTTTGTAAAACTCACTGACTGCATTATCAGACGTTGCACGAACGCTCGAACTGCCGTGCCGCTTCTTAAAATTCCTGGAAGCTGGGATGCGATATTATCTTGGGAAGTCCAAATCATTCTAACAGGCAGGGTAAATCCATTGACGGTAAAGCTAACATTCCTTGCTGTAAAATGAAAAAAGTTCAGTGCTTGGTTTAGACTGGGGTTACGCAGTTCCTCATTTTCCTTGATAGTTCTATTTATTTACTGGATGAATGCTGGTGTTTGGACAGCATCGCTGTTGTGAAACTGCTTCTGTGTCTGCTATTTGGGACATTAATAGCCGCATTCGTTTCAAAAGCAGTTAGGTATTTTCATTTTATTTTTCTCATATTTATTCACTCACTTCGTTACTCAGAAAAGGGCTGCATTTCATTATAGTAGACTGAAGTATCAGTGAGAGAAAGTACACGAAAGAAAAACGCTGAGCTTCTCATTTTGTTTGGCAGTGGAGGTTGAGCTTACGAGTTTTTGATGGCGAAGACAATGCATAGTTTGCTTTAAGAATTGACAGATTAGAAGTTCTATTTTGTCATAGCAGGTACGATAAGCTCGCACTAAATTTTAATAAGGGTGTACATGATTCATCATGCAGCTTCGCCCATTGAAGTTTTATTGACAAGACTAAAAATTTTAAGCGTTTTAGTTTTTCGAATGCTACACATTTAGTAGAGACCAATGACTACGTGAGTATCTTTCACTGCCAACCTTAAATTGTAACAAATTGCACAAAATTTCCATTCATGTCGGCATTTCTGAGGGCCCCGTTTTGCGATTTCATGAACACCTGCTTCCACTACTCAGCACCAACAAAATAGACAAGACTGGTTCCTAGATAACAAAATTTACTTTACTAGTTACCTTGACCAGTTGGCAGCTGTCCACATCCGAACGCCGGTGAGATCACGAAAAGTAGACATATCAGAAATGCCAGCTCCATTGGAGTTTTTGAGCTTGTCATGCTTTAGCTAAAGTCCTAAAATGTTAGCAATTCTTGGAAGAAGAAAGCTGAAAAGAGTTTGACTGTTAAGAGCAGTTGGAAAAGACTGAAAGAATTCCGTGTCGCTGCCACTCGATATTCGCTTGCGGGGTATTAAATATCGTTTCTCATAGCGCCGAATTAAAATCCCAAACGAAGCCATTAAATCGTAAGGAAGACAGCCGAAAACAACGGTGCTTTCGAGACTGGACCATGAGCGAGTGAATGTCAATGTCTTTTTGCGTACTGTAAAGAAGGCGGAAGTTAACCACGCACTAAATTATTGCTGACGATCGTCATTTGAAAACATGCAAGTGGCTGTTTCTGGAATTGAGCTTTTGTAATATAAGCTAATAACAAGTCCAGAAGAAACCGGACAACCTTGTTCAGAGAGCTTTGCGGATTCGCCTCTAAATTTTCTTCACCACTGCTTGGAAGGGTCCAAAGTGTGGACGATTTTGATTGCGACAAAAGTTTCATTTGCAACAAGAAACAAGGAGAAAAATTTGCTTAGACGTATCTAACCGTTTTGGACTTGACGAGTCAGAACCAATCACACTAAGACAGTTTTCAATAAGAATGTTACACTACACGCTGCCTCTTGGCGGGGGATTCATCTGGAAAGACAGAGTTTTGCAAACTTATATAGCCTTATTTTTCTTAGGAATGTGCTCTAAAACGTTGAGAAATTTTTTTATACTGGGAAGAACTTCTATGCTGCTCGTCATGGTGGCACTAAGATACAGCACAGCTCTTTGCAACTAATAATATCTGTAGGGAGTGAATAAACGGAGTTGTCGTCAGCTCTTTATGGCGGCGTAATTTTAAGACGAACACAAAGTCCCTTTCTAGAATGCTGGACGTAAAGCATTATTGGTTACAATACTTTTATATGCTCTTTTATACCGCAATATAGTCAAAGAATGTTTTAATAACCCGATAAGTCATTCTATTCGTTTGTCAAACCAGAAGAAACACATTCTGGAAGAAAGGATGTGTTCTCTCAAAAATAACACCATATAACGACTCTTAAAACAATAAGTTTAAAATTTCGATTCTATCTCATTCTACGAAGTGTCGGAATCACAGTTTTGCCTTTGCCGATATCCTTTTTTCCCTTTTAGCACGCAGTTGAATAGAAAGTCCTTCGACTTCTATCTAGTGCTCATTGTTGAGGACTAACGAAGTGACCTCAATGATTTTGGGTTAGTCATGAAGCGCGCGTGTGGCACAGTGGTCGAAGGAGCCCTGCAATAACCCTGGGATCGATTCCCGCGCCTAAGACCCACCAACCCAACCATCCTTCCGGAGTCGTCAAATTGGTACCTGTCCTGTATGGGAAGATGGCAACACAGGGTCGATGTGTCGGCAAGCCAAAAACAAGTCACTGTAAGGCCAGATATGCATTCAGTCACCTCCAACGATGCTTAATGAAGTCGAGTGCATGGCGCATTCCCTAGGGATTGATCAACGCTGAGAGCTTCCTCTTTTTTAACCTTGTGACGTGGATAGAGCTTATTTTTGACCGCTAACGCAGTTTGAAGCCATAACTTACCATCGGTCACCTATCGGTGATACTGGATGCTCTGTGATTTCATTGTTCGTAGAAAGCCTTACTGGACTCTCGCCCACACCAACTGTCGTGGAGAACTCCGTAGAATACGTGGTCGAATGTTTTTTAGTCATTTTTAATAATATCGGGAGCTCTAGAAAACCTATAAGCAGAGTTTTTTTCCCAGGTCTATAAAAATTACCGTGGTTATCTATATTCGAAAAGCATGTGATATCCGCCCAGACTTTCGTCGTGGTCTCATCTTTTTCCCATTGTTTACATTTCACAAGTGCTTGCTTTCTGAGAAAAATATTGGCCTTGACAAATTCTGTGTGGCTTTCATGAAAAGAACAGCATGTCAGCATTATTCAAAATCAAAATATTCAATAATTTAAAATATTTGCCCTTAAGTTTACGAAACTGCCGGGTGAATCACTGTCGACACATTCTCGTTGAGATTTTGTCTACCTTTCATTTCAAAGGCATCCTTTAGTCTTCGTTTCTCATCGTAAACACACTGAAGGTTTGGCTCAAAGAGAACGAGGTCAAACCTATACAGATCAAGTAAAGTTGCGATCAATGTCGTTATCCCATTTTACACACATTCAATAAACATGTGTTTGTATGGCAAAGCCAATTCAAGAAACAGCATATTTCATCATAGCCAGAGAAATTCCGAATGTTAAAAGATTGGATGACGGCAGGGAGTCAGATTTCTTTGAATTTATGTCTTCTTTACGTTTTCACGACGTCCATTGGTCGTATCTACTTTTAGTGTGCGATTTGCGGAAACATTTTTGGGTTTAATGTTTAAATAAACCCTAGAATCACCTCCAGAACCATGCCAAAAGTAGAGAGAGATTCGTTTCCTATTAGGCAGAAAGGAGGATAATTTCCGATTTTGATCATTTCATTGTTATTTCTTTCATTTTTTTTGACGAAATTTTTATTCAGCAAGCAGCGTGCTTACTTGTTGTACCAGGGATGGTATACAATCTTCTACTTCGGTCCTGGATCACCTAACCCCAAAATCTACAGCAAAAACACCTGCAGAAGTCCAACGCACACTTTATGATTTCTCTACTTCGGAATTTTTGAAAATATTTCGAAAAGAGTGACGCTTCTCAGAAGTCAACTCCAGGTTAATATAAAGGCACTTTGTTCAGCTAAGGTTTCAGCAACTTCTTCTTTTTCAGAGCCACATGGATGCATGTCGGTTGTCCACAAATTTTCCTTCTTCCGTTGTGGCTCATCGTGCCCGCAGCGTTTCGAATCCAGTAGAACACTACTCGAATGACGTAACGTCACTCGGAATTTCTTCTTTATACAAGACGGTTGTCGTTGATCGTTCAATTGATAATCTTCGTTCTTCTCTGGGCAACGTGAGGGATGGGAAGTAAACTCTTACGATCAACTACTGGATCGGACATGAAGACCCACATCGGAAAAACCAACAACTGTGGACAATCGACGCGTGTCAACTCCGCTCTGAAAAAGAAGAAAGGGCAGAAACTTTAGCGGAATAAGGCTTTTTGTCGAACTCATGTTGGCTCTTCAGTGAGGAAACCTATGCTGATTAATCAAACCGAGGTAGAAACAAAAATCCGGTTCTTGAATTAAAGGCTTTGCATTAATTCTATTACGTAGTGAACATTTCTGATGAAAAGGAAACGTGATCAATAAAAAGTTACGTTTTTGTTGCCCTACATTGAGCCTGTAAAATGATATTGTCGACGTTTTATCATAACAACTGCATCCAAGGAAGGAAGTGAGCCTGGAAGTGTGACTAAGAATGTGTAGTTCGATGAAGCTCTTATTGCACTCTCGTTGAAAATTCATTTCGTGAGAAAAAGCGCTTCCGGTTTCTCTGTCAAAATAAGTGCAAATACGTAACGTAGTAGAGTTAGGAAAGCGAGAGTCTTCAATTGCAGACGTCACGTTCAATTTCCACCGTGCATTCAGCGGTCACTTTACCAATGGCGTGTCCGACATTCCGTGCTTCTTGACACTTTGTAGACGTGTCGTTGTCTTCTCACTTGCGGTTGTTGTCTGATTTATAGGCGCTTACACAAATTTTGGCAACTGCCTCAATAAGCATGGTATTGGGTGTCGTCATTTATTAAACTGCGATTAAACCCCAAGCCTTCACCTGGTACCACGATCAGTTAGACTGAAAAGGAATAAGATATCTCATTTCCGATTAAGAAGTCCTAGCGAGAGAAAACTTGCAGTGTGGCAAAATCTACCATGTTTTCACCGTTGCACTCTATCATGTCCAAGTGCTTCTGATCACAGTTGGGGACATTTTCCAACAGAACTCTTTGGGAAGCTCTTTATTTGATAGAATTTCCACTACACATAATGTTAGTAGTTGGATTTCTGCCCAAAATCAAAAACATACACATGTGAAATAAAAAAAAACTTCAGTTGAGCCGGAATTAATTGAACTAACTCGTCCCAGCGAACGATTCCGTTAATGTGAAGAAGTGGTTGCTGTAACAAGCGAGGTCTCCCACGTTTACAATGATTCGATAGTTTTTGTTATTAGATTGTGTCATAATCGCGATTGAGAAAACAAAGGCACAATTACTGAGTGTCAGTAAGCACGGAACCACGAAGACATTGCTGGACAGTTCAGCAGTGAGCGCACTGTGCAAACTGAAAATGAGGTTTGAAATTAAATACTTCTCCTTCTCTAACTCTGCCACTTCACATGTTTGCACTTATTCTGACAGAAAATCGGGAGAACATGTTGTTATGGAGACGCCTTTTCTATTAGAAAACAACAAAAAGCGTCATCAAATTGCGGCACTCTTATTCACATTTCTTCGCTCACTTCCTTCTGCGAAAGCAAACGTTATGATGAAATACTGACAAATCGTTCTATTAGCATGCACTTTGCTAGCGGAAACAGAATTTGGCGTTGCTCACGTTTCCATCTGGTGCGCTCATTACGTAGTAGAAATTAGTTCACCGACTTCAGAAAATGAGAAATGGTGCAACGAAGGACCAGCTCATTGTGTACTGGTGAATGAGTTTAGTCTCGAAAAATGGTAATAACGTGTTTGATCCCCACCGCAAACAACTGCTGTCTGAAGCTTTCCAAATATCTCAGCATTGCTGTGGTTGCATCTCACACAATACCGTGCTGTGAAAAACTGTAGTAGGCAACAAAAGAAAAAGCTAGTATTCAGAAACTTTGTTTCAAAAACGGACTTTTTTCTTACTCTGGGGAACTAATGTACACGTATTCTCTCATTGAAAATCCAACACAAAATTGACAAAAACCGTATTTAGATAGCTGCTCGGCGCCTTCTTCTTCTTCTTCAGAGCTAGATGGGCGAAAGTCGATTGTCCACAGTTTGTCCCTTCTTCCGAAGGGGGTCCTTCGTGATGGCATCGAGTACAATCCACTGAAGCACAGCTCGGAATGGAGTAACACATTCTCCATTGTTGTTTTCTACAGAACGACTGTTATTGATACTGATCGCCCGTTGATATTCGTTCGTTTTTCTCTGTAAAATCAGACAAACCAATAAAGGATCAAATTGTCCCAGAGAAGAACGAACGATTATCAAGGAACAATCTGCATCACCAACAAACATTATACACAAAGCAGCATTGCGGAGTGAGATTACTTCATTAGAAGCGATGCTCCGATGGTTTCGGCTTGATGCAATCACGAAGAGCCAGGTTGGAAAAAGGAAAAATTGTGCGCCATCGACTTGGATCAATCCACATTTGAAGAAGACGAAGGCGCTGAAACGTTAGCCGAATAAAGATTTTATTTTAATCAATATCGCGGTAGCTTTTCCAGAAACCTTCCCTTTTTCGAAATAATTTGAGAAAAAGCCTAAAGAGCATAGGAAAAATTACAAAAAGAAAATTTTCAGAGCTTGTCTGAGTTCTCATTTAGATTGACGCCAAAGTTAGACGTACGTCCATTCCGTTCAGAATAACTTTGAAGTTTTTCACAAATTCGTTATTCATTTCCCGAAATAAGACAACTATTAGGACAATAATCCAGTGCATCTGACTACATCTGAACAAATTTCTTCATTTTGTTGCGCAATAAGTACTGGCAGAAACTAACGTTGACAAAATAAAGTCTGCCAATCGATCCACTATTTCGAGAACTGATGCTCTGAAGTCTTTCTGGTGACACTCAAAACCGTTGCTTACTAGCGTTTTCAGTCAGATGAGTCGAGTGCTGAGCAGGTGCTGCAATGCAGAGCACTTCTGCAGGTGTTCTCCTCTGGATTTTGACATTAGGTGATCCAGGTCCAAAGTAAATGATTGTAGGCCGTCACTGTTACTAGTAGTAACCACGCATGACCCAGACCGAAAATTTCCTCCAAAAAAAGTGAAGGAGAAAAGTTTAGCAAAGTGGTCAAAATCGAGAAAATAATTTTGCCGCTACTTAATGAGAACCGGGATTTTCCCTTTACTTCAAAAATGGTTGTTGAAGTGATCGGAGTGTCTGTGCAGAGATTCCCAAGACTGACTTTCTATTAACCACAACATTGATTGATAATTCGCTGTTTTTTTTTCAATGAGTAGACAAGAGGTTGGTATTATAGAATTTATTAGCATACAATAGCTGACGTTTCGGCGTTTCGCGTTCTTCAGCGTCGTTTATTCGTTGCAAGTATTTCAATCAAATGGAGGAGACCAGCCGCACAGAGTAATACATGGGCGAGGGACTGTCCTGCCCGTAATAAGGACTGAGGGCTTAATGAAGGAAAAATAGGGGAATTATGCAGAGATTTCCTACTGTTTTGTATTTTTCCTCTCTGATCTCTCAAGCAACTGTGGTAACAAATGAAAGCGGTTTGCACATATAATGTCTGCAATACAGTCTTTCAATGAGTTCATTTCAATGTCAGTCGAAAAAACAAAATTTTCCAAATAAAGTAGCACTTCGTATAACGGCTGCAATGTCAAGGGAGTTCCCTTATAATAGCAACCTTTCCTTTAATTTTGAGCATAAGAATGTTTTCGCAACCAACAGGAAGTGGAAACGACGAGTCGACTTCATGAAAACGTAAAGAAGTTTGGGAAAAAGCAGTTCAAAGAAATCTGGCTTTCGCATATATCGAACCCCTCCCCAAAATTCACGATTTTTCTTCATGAAGAGGGTATTAGTTGTGTCGAGTTGAGTTTACAATATACATAGATGTTTATTGAGCGTATTCGAAAAAAATCGAACGAAATTACTCGCAACTCAACCGAATCTGTCAAAACTTAATATTCCTCTCTAAATGTGAGCCGATATGTCGTCCTACGGGTTCTCTCATCTCAAATCCGGCAATCTATTTCGTCGGTGAAGTATTGAACAAAATCTGGTCCGAAAAGCAAAGGTTCTGAAGACCTAACGATCATTCCGCCAGCCCTCATCAGCACAATAGCTTAGCTCATGACATCATACCTGCAAGAATGTAAAGCTTTTGTTCATTGGAGAAACAGAATGATGGTGCTATTTTTCAGGAATGGGTGACCTCTACGATATCGGCAACTATCATCCCAATCTACTGTCTGTCGTCTACAAGCTCTTCACTCCAGTCGTCCTAAACAGAAACACAGATAGATGTAGGACAGCCCCTATGAGCAACCATGTTTCGAAAAAGGATTCATTTGGAACAACATCCCACACGACAACAACACTGAAACTGAAGTATGGCTAGAGTACAATGGACCGTCCTTCCTCACTTTCATCGTTTCAAATTTAAAAAACTTTCGAGTCAGTTGAGGCAGAAGCAGTCCTGGAAGCTCTGGTTTCCTGTGTAAAGGATTCGCAGCCAAAATATCACCATTCTATAATGAGTGCCACCACCTACTTTTCTATCTGCTTTAAGATTTATGATCGTCATTCTTTCACAAGGATATACATGTTGTATTGTTACATCCTCTTGCTTTGTGCTCTAGTAATTCAAATAACTACTCGGCTCGTGATTTTTGTCGAGCGAAGCTCAATATCCTTGCATTTAAGCTCCGTTAAGTAATAGTTTTACGCATATTGTTTTCATCTTTTCCAGAGTGCAGTTGCAGTTCTTGTTTTATTTCACAAACGACCCGCAAATGCTGATGAAATAAAAGGATACATCTTAGATTATTGTAACAGTTCCCAGGATTGACTTTCTATTAACCTCGGCATTGGAATATAAATGCGTCGTTTTCTTGTTCAGCAATCGCGACCTGAACCCTTATGTTCACATCAATTTCGATGTGGGATGGTGCACTCATCAACCATATGCGGCTATAATAGCTGTTCCAATCTTCCTCATTGGAGTCACGTAAAAAACGGTGAGTTTCTCAAAGCTGTTGACCCTTGTTATTACTATAGTTTTTCTCGTCTTTTTGTAGCGTTATTGAGCGTTTGGCCTACGCATATCGTTTATCAGTACACCCTTCCAGGCTCTTAAGAAGGCGATACTGCCGAAACGTTAACTACTTTCTGTATTGCATTGTTTTTCTATGAAGTAAATGTGCTTGTTTAACAATCTCGCGATTCCTGAACAAGAAATACGACGCATACATCGTAGATGGTCGATTTTTTGTATGCAGTGCTAGCGTAGGTATCGAGTTTCTCTTATAACAATGGAGCTATGACGGGCATGAGGCGCAGAAGTAGATGCTAGGGATCTTGCAATGTATACCTTATCTATCTAGTGCTCAGTTGTCTTTTCATGGCAGGGTTTTTATGTCAAATGCAATTACAATGATGGTGAAATATTTGTAAAACATGGACTCCACACCAGATCGAAGTTCGATTACCCTTTACTGGAGCTCACGTGTTACGCACGGACGGAATCACTGCTCGCTTTGCGTTTATCTCAGCCAGTTTTGTGCTTGACGGTGCCATCGGCAACCACTCGTCAACGAGAATGACCTGGCAACAGTTTCTTGTATGTATATAGTGCTATAGGGATATGAGTCGCACAGTAAATAGTAGGGTTTTACAATTCATGTGTAGTCGTTTTGATACAATCGTGTTCTGTGGGAGAACGAAACCCCTCCCGTCTCGTTTTATACTAGAGATCGCCGGTAGATTAACATCACTGATCTTGATAAATTCGATCAGGTCGCTCAAAGTTAGCTTTATAGGCCAAATATGCATTCATTAACTACTTTACGGGTGCTTGGCGAAAGTCAAAACACATGATGTAAGTTTAAGGGGATCACTACCGATTTTCGTTGTGATATTAGCTGGTCTGGTTTCACTTTTAACGGTCGGTTTACCAGCAGCATGTTTCACTAAAGTTGTTAAGAAATCAGCTGTTATTGGTCAAATCAGTTTTTTATAGCTTATGATCACAGGATTTCTTTTTATCAACTTTATTTATTTCTCTTTTACTGTTCAGTACTGTGTCAAAGATGTTTCACTGAAATGCCCTGGTGCTAATCATTCATCAGTTCTTGCAAGATTTCGTCTTCCTGTCGATGGTTTGCGTCGAACACCAAGCAACTTTCAATTCCATGACACATCCCATGAATTCCACCTCCATTCAGGAAATTCCCGTAGAAATGCGACAAAACGATGATGAGCTCTTCACCTTAATTGGGCTGTGAGAGCACTCCTAAACGTGGTTCCCAATATAAGTTGTAGTCAGTAGACAATCCTCCCAACGGTTTGCCGCCTCATCGTGGCTGGGAGGTGTTCCTGGGTGTCGGCGATTTATAGCGGGGATTCGCCCCACCGGCAGGGTCTCCGAAGCTGAGAAGGAGTTCGGCGTTTCCATTAGGAAGCCTAGCTAAGAGTATACCAATACAGGATCCACCACCGTCCTGGTATCAAAGTCGCTTGGTGGTAAATCTCCGTCTGATCCACAAGGGCTTAGACAGCCTGTCGTGGAGACGACCTGGGGCAGACTTTGGCCAGGTTGTCCTCGGGATTCCATGGAACCACAATGGCTTAGCCAGCAAATCTCCGAAAAATTGTGATTACGCTGGGGCCCGTGATTATGCTTGGGCCCGCACAACTAGTGAGGACGGGCCGTTCAAGTATCAAGTAAGTATCAAGTAGACAATCTACAACAACCATCCCGTAGGACTGGGCATTGCCGAGGGAGATTCTCATTCAGAAGGTGCCCCAATACAGAAGATTCGGCTCCACAAAGACCACGAAAACACATACTGCAAAGATGAGCGGTTGCGAACAACCGACTTGGATCATTCTGTCTCTGGTGACGATGAAAATGTCGAAAAACCAGTCGAATAAAAAACTCCACAACAATTTTCTTTGTAAACTGAATCGTTTTGCTAAGTATGCCCATACACCACTTTAAAAATTACAAAGTATCATGCCTGCTTTGTTACTCATTAACTATAGATCTATTTCGGGACATGTTTAAAAAAGAACACGTCAACTCGGTCCCGTAGTAACGCAAAACGTTGAAGCTCTGATGATCTCGGCGTAAGTCAGTTCTTGATGGAGGCGCTGTGCGTTCGACTTCGTCAAACACCGTTAGAGGGTTAATACAAGCATATTTGGCTTGTGTAACGACTTGCCGATGCCTAGCGATCTACCGAGTCAGTGCTGCTAGCTTTCAAACACAAGATTTGTACCAATTTAACGACCTCGGAAAGATGAAAGCCTTGATGGGGCTGAGCCGCTGGATCGATCCCATTAGTATTGCAGGGCGCCTCTAACCACTGCGCTAGATGCGCTCTGACCAAAACTTACTTGAAGCAATCAGAACTGCTTTATTAATTATCCTGGCCATCATCTGTGATTCTTGGATTTTGTGGTCTTGCTAATAGATTAGGCTGGAACACATGATTTGCAATGATACTATCCAAATACCCAAATCTTGTGTCCTTACTCACCCTTTCGCGCACTACCAGGGCGGTGGTATTATCATTATCACAAGAATAATTTCTTGTCTCTAGGAAACAAGCTCAAATAGTCCGTTTTAGCTGAGAGATCGACATTCAGATGTTTGAATAAGAGTGTTATTGTTGAATAGTCACTTGCTATTGCGAACAAGAGAATTTTTAATTTGTAAAACTACGAACTGGGAAAAATGCAACGCCTATGTTTAACGCGAATTTATATCCGATGGATGTGAATAAGGGATGAAAGTGATTGTCGCCTCCAGATCTGATCTAGAGCGATTCTTCACCGGAAAAAATAGCATAGTAACTATTCCCCAAAATAGTTCCTGTTCTCTATAATATCGCATATTTCCTATATTAACTGTTTAGTTGTAATTATCTTAAATCTATCCATTCATGCTGTATAAGTCTTTGTACCGTTTCCAAATGTACTTTCTGTGAAAGTCTTTGTGCAATATATATGTGTATATATATATAGTATAGGCGTCTCTTATATGTACATCTCTTACATGAAACGTTTTGTATAAGCCTTTGTGTAGCTTTTCAGATGAACTCTCCAAATGAGCAGTTGCGTGCTTACTAGCTGAGAAACTCTTAGAACACTCTCTCTGAGCACTGCCTCTAGCACCGTCTATAAAAGCGCCAGTCATTAAAGAAGGTACTTAGCAGCCCTATCCCAGACAGTCTGTGTGTGAGTCCCTGTATTCCCAGCTCCTCAGCATTGCGTATCCCAGTGCTCTCGTGTTCGCTCAAATGCTTCGCTCGTATCCGTTCACTTAACTGGATATCATCATATTGGTATTATTGCATTGTTATTACTGCTATAGGCTATTATAACCCGAACTCGAGGTTGTTAGGGCCGTTAGAGGAAAAGTCGCGTGTGGCAAACTCATACAAAGTCGAGCATTCGACCTAGAGTTGGCGGGCAGAGCACAAATCCGACCAACTACCACTCTATACTCCACTGGGCGTCGGAGTGCAATCGATCTGGTTTTGTATTTGGCGAAGCTTCGATGGGCATTGCAAATGCATTTGCCGCCCTCTGAGTTCGACAATGGCTGCTGCTGTTTTCTCTTTGAGATCTTTTTTTATCGCCTGTGTGCACTACTTTACGAAATCAGACGTGAAATTTACGGCTCTCTGTAGCATGTTCTATTCCACTCTGTCGTATAAGATTGAATATTTCTGGATATGGACGTCTCTTGGTGTCTTTCGAACTCTCAGCTTTCATAGCGCTAAGCGCGAAGATGGGGAAAGGCGCTGCGGTCAGAGTCGCCTTGCAACACACGTGGAATCGATCCCCACACCCATGGCCCACCAAGCCTTCCATCCCTCCGGGGTCGGCAATTTGGTACCAGACTTGTCTGGGAGGCTCGATACATCGGTAGGCCACCGAGAGTCATTGTAAAGGCCAGATATGCATTCAAGCACATCGAAACGATGCTTAGTGAAGTCGCATGCACGGCGCGTCCCGAACTGATCAATGCCATGAGCTTTATTCTTTACTTTTAATACGAAGATGTTGAATGAGCAATCCGTAGCACTGAAAGGTTGATGCAGATGTTTGACGTTGGCTGAGAAATCCGCCGAAACATCAGCTTGTACGCAAATAAAGAAATAAAATAACACCTTGCCTTTGCTAAATAGAAGTGGAAAGAATTATTCAATCAGTGCCGAGGTTAATAGAAAGTCGGACGTGGAAGTTACTAAGATGCATTTTAATAGACCTCAAGTGAGAGGCTGTTCTTTTTCTGCAAAAAATATTCCGTGCTGTCCTTTTATTCCCACAGACAATCAAAAAATGAACAGCTTCTTAAATATGAAATTTTTTTGATTAATATAAGAGATATCCTCGTTGAGAAGGATTATTAACAGAAATTTCAGCACAAAAACTGCGCGCTTAGGATAAAATTTTGCTAAAAATGAGTTTGACGAACGATTTATTTCGCAAAGACGTATTTGATGCAGTTCATTATCTAAGGTCTGACAGTGACAGAAACTCCAGAGAAGTTTGATCCAAATGGCCCGGCTCTCAAACCACCAGCCACCCTGTTCATCACGCCTTGCCACATTTGGATCGACCAATTTGCCATGATGACATTGGTAGTCTGAAGAGAAGGCTTAAGTTGACATTAACATCGCAGTGATAACAGATTAGAAGTAATTCTGATCGAGACTGTTCCAGAAATGGTCAGGTGTTGCTGCTGGCACAGACACAATATTCATAAATGGGCACCAGAACACGCACATGGCGTTCAGCATTGCAGTGCATAAACTCGCCACTGTATTACCGATAATAATGCAGTTTCCGTTCAACACAACTGTAACAAATTTCTCAGGTGAATGTCTCTTCCCTAATGAAGTACCGGAGAGATGAAGAAACCTTCAAGTTGATTAACTGCCTGTATGCATTTTTTTAAACAAGGTGTGACCTTGAAGTTTTCTGTGATCTATGAATGCAATAGATTTTTTTCGGAAACAGCCATGCATGAGTAAAATGGAATAAAAAACCCTTACAGAGCTATCCTTCTGATCGAAATGAGAAGAAACCTAATTTCCTTCCCAGCATGCAATGTTTCGCATTTGAGCTGGTGGCAAAGTGCTTTCGTTACTGTAACGGCTTTTCTATTTTTGCACTGCTTCTCCAAGGAAACTAACAAGCAACGTTTAATGACGAGTTGGAAGGAATCGATACGTGGATTCTTTCATGAAGCTCACCAAAATCTTGTATAACGCGAGCAATTCCCGTAAGGAATTGATTGCAAGCAATCCATGTGCTTCATGCATGTGAAATGATCAGCTCAAGAATGCAGTATTTCTCCACATGATTTTCAACCGTCTTTCAATACCCACTTAATAAAAAAGATGTTAATATGAATAGACAGCAGTCTTTCTTCAAGCAGTGGAAATTTGTTGTTACGCACGGTAAGCTATCATAAATTTCAAGAGCGCATCTTCGAGTGGTTTGAAACTAGCAAACAGAATTAAAAACCAGCCGTTAACCAGCTGAAGTCAAGTGAATAGGGAAAACAACATGAAGAAACAACCAAACGGAAGAAGTGGAGCAATGCTGGGCTTATTCGAACCTTTCAAGGGAACCACAGACTAACTGCTATTCCCATCTCTTTGTTATACCGTTAAGACTTGGAGTGCTGTCTCAACCAAGTGGAAACACTCTGCAAACGCACAGACAGTGGATGTGCCAAATATTCCTGAATTTGGTCGGCTTCCGAAACGTCTTGCTTAAATGCGCAGTTCGAGTCTCCAGGATCCTCCTATCTTCGAGCTAAAGATGAATATACCTCAAGAGCGAAGCACAAATGAGCGAATGATATAATAAGAAAAAACAGATTTTAGATAGACGAAAAGAATCGCGAAGTCAATCTCGAGCGAATGCATGCATTCAATTGGGCGACCACCGAGGCGATGGGTGGAGGTGTTAGCAGCCAACGTCAAACATCTGCATCAACCTTTCAGTGCTACGGAATGCTCATTTCAACATCTTCGCATTAAAAGTAAAGAATAAAGCTCATGGCGTTGATCAGTTCGGGATGCGCCGTGCATGCGACTTCACTAAGCATCGTTTCGATGTGCTTGAATGCATATCTGGCCTTTACAATGACTCTCGGTGGCCTACCGATGTGTCGAGCCTCCCAGACAAGTCTGGTACCAAATTGCCGACCCCTGGAGGGATGGAAGGCTTGGTGGGCCATGGGTGTGGGTGATCGATTCCACGTGTGTTGCAAGGCGACTCTGACCGCAGCGCCTTTCCCATCTTCGCGTTAGCGCTATGAAAGGTGAGAGTTCGAAACATATCAAGAGACGTCCATATCCAGAAATATTCAATCTTATACGACAGAGTGGAATAGAACATGCTACAGAGAGCCGTAATTTCACGTCTGATTTCGTAAAGTAGTGCACACAGGCGATAAAAAAAGATCTCAAAGAGAAAACAACAGCAGCCATTGTCGAACTCAGAGGGCGGCAAATGCATTTGCAATGCCCATCGAAGCTTCGCCAAATACAAAACCAGATCGATTGCACTCCGACGCCCAGTGGAGTATAGAGTGGTAGTTGGTCGGATTTGTGCTCTGCCCGCCAACTCTAGGTCGAATGCTCGACTTTGTATGAGTTTGCCACACGCGACTTTTCCTCTAACGGCCCTAACAACCTCGAGTTCGGGTTATAATAGCCTATAGCAGTAATAACAATGCAATAATACCAATATGATGATATCCAGTTAAGTGAACGGATACGAGTGAAGCATTTGAGCAAACACGAGAGCACTGGGATACGCAATGCTGAGGAGCTGGGAATACAGGGACTCACACACAGATTGTCTGGGATAGGGCTGCTAAGTACCTTCTTTAATGACTGACGCTTTTATGGACGGTGCTAGAGGCAGTGCTCAGAGAGATGTTCTAAGAGTTTCTCAGCTAGTAAGCACGCAACTGCTCATTTGGAGAGTTCATCTGAAAAGCTACACAAAGGCTTATACAAAACGTTCATGTAAGAGATGTACATATAAGAGACGCCTATATATATGTATACACATATATATATTGCACAAAGACTTTCACAGAAAGTACATTTGGAAAGGTACAAAGGCTTATACAGCATGAATGGGATAGATTTAAGATAATTACAACTAAACAGTTAATATAGGAAATATGCCCTATTATAGAGAGCAGGAACTATTTTAGGGGAATAGTTACTATGCTATTTTTCCGGTGAAGAATTCGCTCTAGATCAGTTCTGGAGGCGACATTCACTTTCATCCCTATTCACATCCATCGGATATGGATTCGCGTTAAACATAGGAGTTGCATTTTTCCAGTTCGTGGTTTTACAAATTAAGAATTCTCTTGTTCGCAATAGCAAGTGACTATTCAACAACAACACTCTTATTCAAACATCTGAATGTCGATCTCTCAGCTAAAACGGACTATTTGAGCTTGTTTCTTAGAGACAAGGAAATTATTCTTGTGATAATGATAATACCACAGTCCTGGTAGTGCGCGAAAGGTGAGTAAGGACACAAGATTTGGTATTTGGACAGTATCATTGCAAATCATGTGTTCCAGCCTAATCATTAGCAAGATCAAAAAATCCAAGAATCACCGATGATGGCCAGGATAATTAATAAAGCAGTTCTGATTGCTTCAAGTAAGGCGTTGGTCAGAGCGCATCTAGCGCACTGGTTAGAGGGCGCCCTGCAATACAATGGGATCGATCCAGCGGCTCAGGCCCATCAAGGGCTTTCATCTTTCCGAGGTCGTTAAATTGGTACAACTCCTGTGTTTAAAGCTAGCAGAACTGACTCGGTAGATCGCTAGGCATCGGCAAGTCGTTACACAAGCCAAATATGCTTGCATTAACCCCTAACGGTGTTTGACGAAGTCGAACGCACAGCGCCTCCATCAAGAACTGACTTACGCCGAGATCATCAGAGCTTCAACGTTTGCGTTACTACGGACCGAGTTGACGTGTTCTTTTTAAACATGTCCCGAAATAGATCTATAGTTAATGAGTAACAAAGCAGGCATGATACTTGTAATTTTTAAAAGTGGTGTATGGCATACTTAGCAAAACGATTCAGTTTACAAAAAATTGTTGTGGATTTTTTATTCGACTGGTCTTTTCGACATTTTCATCGTCACCAGAGACAGAATGATCCAAGTCGGTTGTTCGCAAACCGCTCATCTTCGAGTATGTGTTTTTCGTTGTCTCGTGGAGCCGAATGTTCTGTATTGGGGCACCTTCTGAATGAGAATCTCCCTCGGCAATGCCCAGTCCTACGGGATGGTTGTTGTAGATTGTCTACTTGATACTTACTTGATACTTGAACGGCCCGTCCTCACTAGTTGTGCGGGCCCAAGCATAATCACGGGCCCCCAGCGTAATCACAATTTTTCGGAGATTTGCTGGCTAAGCCATTGTGGTTCCATGGAATCCCGAGGACAACCTGGCCAAAGTCTGCCCCAGGTCGTCTCCACGACAGGCTGTCTAAGCCCTTGTGGATCAGACGGGAGATTTACCACCAAGCGACTTTGATACCAGGACGGTGGTGGATCCTGTATTGGTATACTCTTAGCTAGGCTTCCTAATGGAAACGCCGAACTCCTTCTCAGCTTCGGGAGACCCTGCCGGTGGGGCGAATCCCCGCTATAAATCGCCGACACCCAGGAACACCTCCCAGCCACGATGAGGCGGCAAACCGTTGGGAGGATTGTCTACTGACTACAACTTATATTGGGAACCACGTTTAGGAGTGCTCTCAGAGTCCAATTAAGGTGAAGAGCTCATCATCGTTTGTCGCATCTCTACGGGAATTCCTGAATGGAGGTGGAATTCATGGGTGTGTCATGGAATTGAAATTGCTTGGTGTTCGACGCAAACCATCGACAGGAAGACGAAATCTAGCAAGAACTGATGAATGATTAGCACCGGGCATTTCAGTGAAACATACTTTGACACAGTACTGAAACATTAAAAGAAAAATAAATAAAGTTGATAAAAGAAAGTCTTGCGACCATAAGCTATAAAAAGCTGATTTGACCAATAACACTAATTTCTTTAACAACTTTAGTGAAACGTCGTGAACTGCTGTTAGAAAGTGAGACCGACCAGCAAACATCACAACGAAAATCCGTAATGATCCTCTAAACCTACATCATGTGTTTGACTTCGTCGAAGCCCCGTAGGAGTTAATGAATGCATATTTGGCCTATAGAGTAACTTTGAGCGACATATCGAATTTATCAAGTAAGTGATGTTAATCTCCCAGAGATCTCTGGTATAAAATGAGATGGAGGGATTGGTTCTCCCACAGAATGCGATCCCGTAAAAATGACTACAAATCACTCGACGATCAACGGGACAACAGGTGATACAGGTGAAAGGTGGTCATCAGAGATTTGAAGGCTGAGATTGGATCAAGAAGAACGTTTGAAGAACGTCGCAGTGGAACACACGGATTAGACTGGAACAAGCAGGGTTAGCGGCTGTCTGAGTTTGTCATCGCGACCAAGACCATCCATGGTAACTTGCTATTCCAGAAACTCCACCAAGATCGACTTTCTATTAACCTCGGCGTTGGATTATAAACCTGTTGTTCTCTTTTTTTACAGCAATCGCGAGGGTGTTATTCAGCACACCTTTACTTCCTTACAAATATAACACAAACAACACAACGGTAGCTGACGTTTCGGCAGTATCGCCTTCTTCAGAGCCTGGAGGGCTACACTAATATGTAATTTACTAGGTCAAACGCTTCAGCAACGCATACAGAAAGATGAAAATCTGAACAATAATTATACACGATCACCGGCTTCTCGAAAAACCCACCGTTTTTTATCTGTTTTCCACCAAGGAAGAACAGCTGCTTAGAGTCGCACATGGTTGATCACTGCATCACACCACATCAAAAATCAGTTCTGAGAAACGGGGGCTAGATCACGCGTTATCTCAGGGCATTCTTCACTGCTATTAATTCTCCGATTTTTGGAATTTATAGAAAAAGGCCTCGAGAAATTTGCGCGTTTGTTTGTTTTACTCTCCCGTGCGATGATAGCGACTTTTACATCAAAATCTTCTCTGATATGTTTTTGTATCCTCATGCGTGCCTAGCGGCGTGCCTTGTTTTGATTTTCGTTTGCCATCTAGGTGTTCTTTTATGCGGATACATAAAAGTCTGCCCGTTTCGCCGATATATTCGTCTCCGCAAGTGCTCCAATAAATCAGGTATATCGTACCTGAACTCATGCAATCACCGTCTCTGCCATATGGGCAAATCACGCAATTTGGTGTTTCGCATAAACGGTCATACAGGCAGTTACGAACTAACTGAAGACGTAGAGTATCCGGTGGTACTTCAACTATCGCTAGCTATTCCTCTAGACCTGGTCCTTCTTAAGCATCGCTTTATCGCTACACTTATTTCACCACTAATGAAGGGCAAAGAGAAACGGGATTTTCTTTTCGGCCAAACCTTTCGTTTTGGGGGAGCCGTATTCCTTCTAAACTTATCTCGTGGGGTTACTATTTCGTAGCCATTGGAGATGGCTATTTCCCGAGCTAAGTTGCGCGATTCTTCCTTTAGTTCCCTTACTTGTGCACACAGAGGTGGCTGTTCGAAACATGTTTCTCACGAGCACCCTCTTTGTGTGCGAAGGGATGGGATGAAAGGAAATGAACGAGGATGTTCTTGTTACTTGGCTTTCGGTACCACTTTGTCAATGTAACCGCTACTTGATAGGTTTATTTGAACGTTTAAAAAATGGAAAGCCAGTTTTTTCTCGGTTTCTCCCGGGTGAACTTAATGTACTCAGACTGCTCGTTCAATAATTCGAAAGCATTTGTCCCATCTCCTCTGCACAGAGAAGATGACAAAACGATCATCTAGGTACCTCCAGCAGAGCAGTGGCCAGAGACCGAGAACGGGGGCTTCTACTTTAGATATGAAACGCAATGGCAAGGTTTGGTGCCAGTTGCTGTCCCATTGCCAACCCCCTTATTTGCGCGAAATATTTCCCAAACCACCTGAAAATCGAGCAGTTTAGGCTCTCGTTTAAGAGAGCCGTGAGCTGCTGGATGGGACAGAGCCATGCATATTTATTCTTCCTTCGTGTTCAACAAGAAGTTCGAAGATGGCTTGCATTGCGCAGTCATTCGATACGTCGGTGTACAACGCAGTAACGTCGAGAGACTCATCACGTACGCGTTATTAGGGAGACGCGTTACGTAGACGTTCTAGGAAACATTTGGGTGTTCGTGAGGTGAGCTGGAATATGTTTAAGCAACTGGGTTAGTATTAGGCTTAGAAACCAGGTTATCCTATCCGTTGGCCCGTCTACACAGCTGATGATTGGTCTAACCTTAAATGACGACGGATTAGTTGACGCAAGATCATCATTTGATACCAACTTATGTGTTGTAATAAGTAGGTACAAGATGGGGGGATGTTGGTCTATTGACTTTGAAGTGCGAAATAATCGACGATTTTTCAGCCTGCCGCCTTTGCCACTTTGACTTTCCCTTTTCAGGTGATCGGCGATAAAGGGTAACATCACTAAGATGTTCCTCAGGTATCCTAACATCCAATGGTGTGTTCATGGCTCCGTGCTTTGTGACACTCAGTAGACGTGTATTTGTTTTCTCCACGGCGATTATGATACAATCTAATAATAAAAGCTATGGAATCATTTTGAACGTGAGAGAGTTTGCTTGTTCAGAAACCACTTTTTTCTCGCTAACGTATGAGATCGCTTGCACAAACTAGTTCAAATAGTTCCGGCTTAATTGGAGCTTTTTTCACGTACGCTTTTGGTTTTGGGCAAAAATCCAACTACAAACACTTTGGGTGGTGCAATTCTGTCAAATAAAAAACTACCCAAGAGTGCTACCACTAATATTCCAATTATGACGAAAAGCATGTGCACCCGATAGAGTGCACCGTTCTAGTTGCTGACTGTGGGACTTCTTAGAAAAGACGGGCATTAAGTGTAACAAGAGCGCCTCCTGAAATTAACGTTACACCTTCTAAACGCAGTTCGACCTTCAGCAACACTCCCGAAGTCACGATTATGCGAAAAAAACGTCAGAAGCCGATTTTAGTTGTCGCTAAGAGATTTCTTTACAATCACATTCCGGAAAACGCAGATATATACACAGAGTGCAACTATAAACGGAATATAACTTTAACGAAGGTGAGATATTTGCAAAACTCTGGACCGCAGGTGCCTATGGTAGGGAACGAACACGCTATTGTCCTTTCCGGGGAGTAACGCGTTCACCACCACACCATGCGGGCCCTTCGTTTCGCCCTGTCTCTCAGCTAGTTCTATCGATCTTTTGCCATCAGCAATCACCCGTACACGGGATTGATCTGGGGAGCCCAAATCGGCATTGAACCCAGTTAAGCTGAGGCTATAGTTATAATCACAATTTCAACCCTTTTTATTTTACTGCCTACTCTTTTCAATGGCAGGGTATATTGCGAAATATAACTTTAACGAAGCTCAGATAGGTTGAGGTTCAATCACTTCCAACGATACTTAATGAAGTCGAATGCATAACGCATCCCTCAGGAATTGATCGACGACCAAAGCTTCATAATTTATCCTTTAACGTTTCAGCATCTTTGCTTAAAAAATGGCATTTTTCGTTCTTCTGGTTTCTACCCACTCCCTCTTATGTTACAGTAGAGGTATGTTAGTAATTTCGTCGCGTCTAAAAACTAATATATTTTTTAGCATATGAACTAAGGAATGTTTTATTCCAACTGCAATTAAAGTCTGAGTGAATATTTAGAAGAAAAACGACCAGAGTTAGCTTACAGCTTGCAGCACTCAGAGCTGGATTGCAGTTGGTGTTGATCGTTTTTTCCGACCTACCTTTCGACGCAAGAACTTTGCTTCTATAACGGTTTATTAGCAATACATAGCTAACTAAGTGGAAATACTGGAACCATGGTTTTGTTACGCATGGTTAAATGTCGTAAATTTCAAAAGCGCATCTTTCAGTGGTCTGAAGCTAACAAGCAGGATTAAACACTGACTCATAATTTCAGCATCTATAGCTGGGTTGACGAGCACATTATCGCACTGATGTGGAGAGTAATTGGTTTGTACAGTAAACAGGGCTAAAATGGCAGATATCACATTAGGAAAGAGACCACCACGACGACCTTCTTCCTCCAGCACATCATTCACCTAAGGAAGCACACACGGAAATCGAAGTGATCTGAATTAGCTGTGCCATGAAACACATAGCAAGTGCTGTAATGGATACCTGATTTTTCTTATGAAACTCACTGCCTGAATCATCAGTCGTCGTACGAACAACATAACTGCCGCACCGCTCCTTAAAATTCCTGGAAGCCGAGACGCGATTTCAACTTGCTACACTCAAGGCTGGGTTGCGATTGGTATTCTTCGTCTTTTCCGACCTTCTTTTTCGACACAAGAGGCTTCCATCACTTTACGGCTGTTAGCAATGCACAGCTAACTAGGTGGAAATACTGGAACCGAGAAGGTGCCTCAAATATGGAAAGTTACCCCCACGCAGACACTTTTAATTACGCTCGTTGAAACGTTGTTCTGACAAATGATGCATCCAATGCTGACTCTACAGTCACTGCAATGTCACCGTGCGGTTGTGTTCAACAAGACTGTCGGAAGGCACCGTTTTCCACACTTTAAAAAATGTGATCTGCCAAGTACTTTATAATGCAACAGCAATAGGAAGTCTGGCCGATTGGCGGCTTTACTCCTCAAACCGACGTAGTTTCTTCGAAAAACTACGATCGTCGTCATGTGGAATGGAACTTGGAAGAAAAAGTTCCGTCAGGAAACTTATTTGTTAGTTCGTGGACAAACATAATCTTCGTGTTTCGGTCGCTCCGACCAAGGTGAACAGGTCTGTAATTTTTGATAAGAGAAACATTAACTAACCGTGGTTGAACGATGGCCACAAAAACATGCTAGATTTTGACACATTGCCAGCTTTCTCTCACTCTTCTTAATCGGAAATGAGATACCTAACTCCTTTTCAGTCTGAGTGATCGTGGTACCTGATGAAGCCTTAGGGTTAATCGCAGTTTAGTAAATGATGGCACTCAATATCATGATTATGCAGTTAGACACCAAAATTTGTGTTAGTGTCTATAACTAAATTACATCATAATCGGAAGTGAAATGACACATCGACAAAGTGTCAAGAAGCACCGAGGGTCGGACGCGCCATAGGAAGTTTGAGCACTGATAGCAAAGTGAAAATTGAAAGTGAAATCTGCAATTGAAGAGTTCCGCTTCCCTAACTCTACTACGTTACATGTTTGCACTTATTCTGACAGAAAACGGGAAGCACTTTCGGTCATGAAATTGCTTTTCTATGAGAATGCAATAAGAGCGTCATCGAACTACGTACTCTTAGTCGAACTTCCCCGCTCACTTCCTTCTGTGGAAGCAGATGTTATGATGAGACGACGACGAATCATTTCTGGCGCCAACTATTGGCAGAAAAAACGTAACTTGTTGTTGCTCATGTTTCCATCAGAAGCGTCCATTACATACTAGAATTAATTCAAAGGCTTCAATTCAAAAAACAGATTTTGTTTCTACCTCGTTTTGACTAGTCAGCATGCGTTTCCCCATTGAAGCTTCCCTGGCTTGCTGACTAAAGTTTCGTCCGGAAGAAAAAAGTGAAAAGGAATTTTCAGGAAATAGTCAAGATCGCAATTTATCTTCAACACGTGTTTTCAATATCGAACGAAAGGAGTTTCCCAAATAAAGTAACAATTCATGCAACTGTACTGTATTAAAGAATTTCCGGACAGTAGATGCTTTACCTTTAATGCCAATCATGAAAATGTTTTCGTTAATTGTTAGCTAAAAAAGTCGATAAGACCAATCGACGTCGTGGAAACGAAAAGAAGGCTGGGAAAAAGGGAATTTGAAGAAATCTGAATTCCGCGATCATCCAATCACTTGACATTAGGGATTTCTTCGGTTGAGTGAAGAAGGCTGTCTGTTGAATTGTCGTTACAACTTAGTTACATGCTTACTGAATGTATGTAAAAAGAATGAGGACACTCCTCACAAGAGGATCTATGAAAGATTGACTTTGTTCTCTTTTGTGCGAAACCTTCAATGTGTTGATGATAAATGCAGTAAAAGATCTCTTTGTGATTGAAGACGAGACAAAATCTCAACCAGAATGTCTCGATAGTGACTCATGTGGCAGTTTCGCAAACTTGATATTTCGAATATTTCGAATATTAATATTTTGACCTTGAATAATGCTGAAATGTTGCCCTTTTTCACCAGTGTGACGCGTACAAAATTTGTCAAGGCGAATAATTCTCTCACAAAGCAAGCACTTGCGTAAAGTAGGCAATGGGAAAAGAGATCATGACGAAAGCCTGAACTGAAATCACATGTATAGCGGATATTCGACGCAACAAACTAGTAGGTAACATTTGCTGTTCATGGTTAGTTTAATGGCGAGATAACCACGGAAATTTTATCGATGTGGAAAAAAAAGTTCTGCTTACAAGTTTTCTGGAGTTCTCGAGAATAGTTGCAAAAGGCACAAAAAACGTTTCGATCCCTGAATTCACGCCATAAAGCTCTACTTTGAAAACATCATATCACGTATTCTACGGAGTTCTCCACGCCAGCTGATGTCGGGCAACAGTCCTGTCAAGGCTTTCAAGGAACTAGTGTAATGACAGAGCATCCAACATCACCCACAAGTGACCGATGGCAAACTATAGCTTCAAACTGCGTCAACGGTCAAAAATGAACTATGCCAATGTCATAAGGTCCAAAAAAGGTGAGAGGTCTCAGCGTTGATCAGTCCTTGAGAGATGCGCCATGCATCAGACTTCGCTAAGCATCGTTGGAGCTGACTGAACGAATATTTGGCCATTACAGTGAATCAAGCTGGATTACCACTACACTGAGCTAGTGCTACCATCCTCGCATACAGGACAGGTACCAATTTGCCGAAACTGGAGCGATGGAGAGCTTTGTTGGTCTTGGGTGCGGGAATCGATTCCGTGCTGATGGTAGGGTTCCTTCGAGCGCTGGGCCACACGCGCGCTTCGTGACTAACGTCATGCTATCCACCAGAATCATGTAGGTCACTTCGTGAGTCCCAACAATAAACAATAGATAGGAGTCGACGAAGTTTCGATTCTAGTGGGTGCTAAATGAGAAAAAAAAGATATCGGCGAAGGCAAACTGTGATTCCGATACTTCCTAGAATGAAATGGAATCGAAATTTTAAAGCTGTTGTGTTAAGAGTCGTTCTACGCTGTTATTTTCGAAAGAGTATATCCGTTCATACAGAATGTGTTTTTTTGTGGTATCAAGGCGAATAGAATGACTTATCGGTGTTGTTAAAACATTCACATCTAACTTGACTATATTGCTGTATAAAAAGCGCAACTAGGAGTACTGCAGCACAGAATGCTTTACGTCCAGCGTTGTTGAAAGGAATTCCCGTATTCTTCTTAAAATCACTCTGTCATGAAGAGCTGCCAGCAACTCCCTTTATTTAAGTACTCCCACAGATAATATTAATTGCAAGGAGCTGCACTGTATCTTAGTGTTATTAAGATGAGCAGCATGGAAGTTCTTCCCCAATATGTATGTATGTATAGATTTGTTAACCCATTGCTAAGAATAATAAAGCTACATAAGTTTACAAAACTCTACCTTTCCAGATGGTAGGAGAATTTTCAGCGAAGAGGCAGCGTAAAGTGCGACATTTCTATTGAAAAGCTTGCTTTGTGTGATTAGTTCTGACTCGTTAAGCCGAAAACGCTTAGATACGTCCATGCACAGATTTACCTCTTTCTTCTTGGTTGCGAATGAAACTTTCGTTGCACTCAAAACTGTCCACACTTTGGGTTTCGGGACAGTAGTTAGAGAAATTTAGTGCCGAATCCGCAAAGCTCTCTGAGTAAGGTTGTCCGATTTCTTCTGGACTTGTTATCAGCGTATAATGCAAACGCTCAATTCGAGAAAGAGCCACTTTCATGTTTTCAAGTGATGATGGTCAGTGATAATTTACAGTGTGTGATTAGTTTCCGTCTTCTTTACAGTACGCAAAAGGACATTGACATTAAAGTCGCTTATGATCGAGTCGCGAAAGCAGTGATGTTTTCATCTGTCTTCTTTACGACTTTAATGGCTTTGTTTCGAATTTTAATTCAGCATTAAGAAAAACGATATTTAATACGCCATAAGTTAATATCGAATCGCAGTGATACGAAATTCTTTCAGCCTTTCCAAACTGCTCTTAACAAACAAACACTTTTCAGTTCTCCTGTTCTAAGAATTGCTAACATTTTAGAACTTTAGCCAAAACATGACAAGCTCAAAAACTGTAGTGGAGCTGAGGGTTTCTGATATGTCTACTTTTTCGTGGTCTTCCCGGCTTTGGGATGTGTTCAATTGCCATCTGGGTCAAGGTTACGAGTAAAATAAATGCTGTTTTCTACGAACCAATCTTGTCTATGTTGTTGATGCTGAATAGTGGAAGCACGTGTTCGTGAAATAACAGAATACGGCTTTCAAAAATGCAGCCATGAATGGAAATTTGTGAAATTTTTACAATTTACCATTGTTCGTGAAGGACACTCACCTAGTCAATGGTCTCTACTAAATGTATCGCGTTCGAAACTAAAAAACGTTTGAAATTTTTTAATCTTCTCAGGAAAACCTTATTGGGCGAACCTATTCATAAATCGTGTACTCGAGTTAACATTTACTGCGAGCTTATCGTACCTGCTATGATAAAACAGAACTTCTAATCCGTCAATTCTTAATGTAAACCACGAATTTTCTTCGCCGTAAAGAAACTCGTAAGCTTAACTTCCACTGCCAAGCAATACGAGAAACTTTAGTGGTTTTTCTTTCGTGTATTTTCCCTCACTATTACTTCGGCTCCTATAAGGAATGCAGCCTTTTTCTGAATAACGAAACGAGTGAATAAATATGGGAAAAGTAAAAAACAAAAATATCTAACTACTTCTGAGAATAATGCCGCTATTTATGTCACAAATAGCAGACATAGGAGCATTTTCACAACTGCGATGCTATCCAAACAGCAGCATTCACTCCAGTAAATCAACAGAACTATCAGGGAAAATGAGGAACCGCGAAATCCCGTACTAATCCAAGTACTGAATTTTTTCCATTTTACAGCAAGGAATGTTAGCTTTACCGTCAATGGATTTACCCTGCCTGTCAACATGATTTGGACGTCTCGCGATAATGTCGCGCCTCAGCTTCCAAGAATTTTAAGAAGCGGTGCGGCAGTTATGTCGTTCGCACAACGTATGCTGAAGTAGCCAGTGAGTTTTATAAAAAAAGTCAGGTTGCCATTGCACCACATTCTTCGTGTTTGATGCTACAGCTAATGCTGATCACTTCGATTTTCCCAGTGGACTTCCTTTGGTGATTGACGTAGTGGAGGAACAAGGTCGTCGTGCTGGCCTCTTTTCCGACGTGATATCTGCCATTTTGGTCCAGCTTACTGTACAAACAACTTACGCCCCACTTCAGTGCGATAATGTTCTCGTCAACCCAGTTGCAGGAAATCTGCAAATTAACTGCTGGTTTTTAATTGTGTTTGTTAGTTTCAAACCACTGAAGGATGCGCTATTGAAATTTACGACAGTTAACCATGTGTAACAACAAATTTGCACGGCGTAAAGAAAGACTGCTATCTATTCATATTAACATCTTTTTCATGAAGTGGGTGTTGAAAGACGCTTGAAAGCAGAGTATGTGAAGTACTGTGAAGAACGCATGTGAAGTACTACCGCAGTGTTGAGCTGATCATTCCAACTGCACGAAGCACCCTGGATTGCTTCACATTATATATTAGAATTTTAATACAAGACTTTGACGAGCTTCATGATAAAATCCACGCAAAGATTCCTTTCACTCTTTCAATAAGAGCTGCTTGTTAGTTTCCTTGGGAAAGCAATGGAAAAATTGAAGACCCATTATAGTAATGAAAGCACTTTTGCCACAAGCTCAAATTCGAAGCAATCTAAGCTTGTTGGGTATTTAAGCTTCTTCTCATTGTAATCAGAAAGATACTTCTTTGAAGCTTTTTGTTTTATTTTACTCATGCGTAGTTGTTTCCGAATGAATCCATTTCATTCGTGGGACACAGAGAACTGCGAGATTACGCCTTGTTTAAGAAAAGCGTACAGTCAGAGAATCCACTTGAAGGTTTCTTCATCTCTCCGGTACTTCATTAGGAAGCGACAGTCACCTGAGAAATTTGTCACAGTTATGATGAACGGAAACTGCATTATTATCGGTAATACAGTGGCGAGTTTATGCACTGCAATGCTGAACGCCATGTGTATGTTCATGAGTCCATTTACGAATATCGTGCCTGTGCCAGCAGAACATTTGACCATTTCTGGAACAGTCTCGGTCAGATTACTTCTAATATGTTATTACGGGATTTCAAAATCAATGTAAGCCTTCTGTTTAGACAGCCAATTTCATCATGGCAAATTGGTCGATCCAAATGTGGCAGGGCGTTATGAACAGGGTGGCTGGTGCCTTGAGAGCTTGGTCATTCGGATCAAACTTCGCTGGGGTTTCTGTCACTGTCAGAGGTTGAAAAATGAAGTGCGCCAAATACGCTCTTGTCAAATGAAGGATTCGTCAAGCTTATTTTCTAGCACAGCTTTAGCTTAAATCATTAGATTTCCTTCAAATTTTTCTTAATATCTTTTTTCAGAAAAAGGTTTTCTCTTCCATGAATCAAAAAAATTTACATTTGAGAAGCTGTTCCTTTTTCACTTTCTGTAGGAGTCAAAAGACGACGAGAAATATTTTTGCAGAAAAAAGAACAGCTTCCTACTCGAGGTCTGTTAAAATGCATCTTAGTATTTGTGACATTCTCGTAGCTCCTTTGTTGGTGGCTACTCTGAACTGTAATCAAAGGCTGCTCCAAAAAATATTTGCCCCCAGACAACCTTTCTTGTCCAGCAGAACTAAAACTAGTATGTACTATTCGTAACCATAAGTAGCGTAATTTAAAGGCAACTGTCTAACGATAATACAGAAAGGTCGAATAAGTAAAGCAACATTCTGCAGCTTAATGTAAATCCACAGTAGTGGGCTTCTTGAAGAAGACATATTTGTTTTTAAATTTATTGACGATTCTGAATAGACGATTTCAATTTGAGACGAAATGTTTCCGCAGCATAGGCACTTTTAGACGAAATGTAGAGTATAATGCATATGAAAGAATAAAAGAAAAAGTATGACGGTTGGTGCAAAAAGCCTTAAATTTATACTAGTGCATGAGTGAAGATCTTCATTCGAGCGGTAATCCGTTAATGAAGAATCGATTCGGCAAGGCGGAGAAGAACCCACATCGTAATCATGAACTGCTGTGGACCATCGACTCGGAACATCGGCTCTGAAGAAAGGGAAGTCGAAACTTTAGCAAAATAAGTATTTCGTAGCAACCTCATGTTAGCTTATCAATGAAAATAAGTGCGCCCTGACACATATTCGTACAGTTTTGCGAAAACGTCTGAACTCCTGATTTCCACACAACGTTGATTTCGCTGTAGGGGCAAACGTTCTCTTTGTACTGAATGCAGTCATCTCGACATTGAGTTTTGTTATGTTTGACTTGCTTTCGACACACTCGCTTTCAAAGTGATTAATGTCAATTTCAATATGTACGATCAGACATATGCTGGTCTCAGCATATATGAAGAAGAAGAATGGCTAGTCTGAACTTTCTTCGACTCATGCGGTTCCCAAGTATGTTTTCTTGCGACTAACAGCTTTCTCAGTATAGATATGTATGGCACAACACGCCCACCCTTTCGAAAATATGCGCAGACTTGGGGCGTGCCAAGGCTAACCGTATTCATACCCGAAGTCAACCGCTAAGCCGGCAATCCTCTGCCGAACTCCCATATGAATGCGACAAGTGACTGCACCTAGACAACGAAGGAAATAGTAGAACAACTGGAAGTCTCATGTGAAGATGGATTATTAAAATGTTTGTACAAGTAGATTTTGAAGAGCAATGCGTGACTCGAGTGTTTTGTCATTGAATTAACTTCCCTAGTTTTTTCATTAAGAGTATGTTAGTCTCCTTAGAGAGTACGATCTCATAAAAATTGCAGGAATAACTTCATTTAAGGGGCCTGGACTAGGACCTTGTTGTTTGACATACCGTGTCCCTTCGCAGATATGTGTCCGATAATTAATCACTTAAAAGCATTAATACACCGTCACAATTGTTTCCATGTCCAATCGATGCAAACAGTTAGTAAGATTGCCTACAACAAAGGGATTGTATTGATTTTAGCTAGGAAAGTGTTTTTGTATCCTCTTAGATACTAAACAATAATGGTAACTCATCTACAAATACGCTTCAGAGTTTCTTAAGCCGCCTGTCACAGCAGAGGCTATCTTCTCAAATTCAAACGATTGTCTAACGTTTGTGTCTTCCTAGCCTTTCCGTGAAAAAGGCGTACAATTTCCAAAAAGGGCAACAGCCTCATCCATTGTTGGAAGAACAGCACAGCAGTAGATATAGAATTCCACTAACCATGATGTAATCATTTTCATTGTGCTGCTCTAGCGGGAACACATCCTTGTGCATTGTAAAACAAGGAGCTTTTTTGAGATTTGATCTACGCTAGGTCGAAGAATAGCTTCTTGTTTTGAAGATTAGTGGTCCTTCTTCATTGGTGTACGAACACCAGCACATTCGTCAACATCCATTTCCTTCCCGCACAACACCCATCCACGGTAGTGGTCTACTTCGAAAATGGTGACGTTTGCGAAGCCAATTCCGTTGCACTGAAATGTTGATGCAGATGGTTCACGTTGGCTACCATCACATTCGCCCATCGTCTCGATGGTCGCCCATTTGAATGGTTCGATTCTCTCGAACTCTACTTCACGATTTCTTTTTCGACGTTCTGGCATCTGTTTTTCCTTATTATATCATTCGACTCATTTGAGCTTCGATCTTCGATCACTATGTATACTAGTCTTCATCTCGAAAGGTAGGAAGGATCCTGGAGAGCCGAACTGCTTATTTAGGCAACACGTTTCAGGTGCCGATTAAATCTCAGGAATATTTAGCTCAAGCACTTTCTATGTGTATGCAGAAGTTTTCCACTTGGTTGAAATATCACTCCAATTCTTTACAGAATAACAAACAGATGAGAGCAGCAGATAGCCGGTGGTTCCGTTGAAAGGGCCCAATACTTGGCAAAAAATTTTCAGTTCGTGTAGGTGCCCTTTACGATCCAATGAAGTGGCTGCATTTTTCATTGTCGAAAAGCAGCAAGCGATTTGGCGACGTTAAGGTTTGTTGAATTCGGTTCTCTGTGGCTATAGTTAGCTATCCTTGCAAAAGCTGGATTTTTGTCACGCAGTTCCAATAACATTCATTTAGTGGTCACAAATAGAACAGTCCCACTCCTTGCATGGCGAGCACTGATGGACTGCATTCTATTCGACACTTTCAAAGACTTCTTCACAGTCGGTAATAGTTAGGAGAAGAGGGAGACTGTGCTTTCGACGACCCTCCACGACCTGTAACACTGATTGAATGTAGCCCCTGCAGCAGGGTCCTTGTCGGAATCTTGCTAGGTGAACTGGTTGTGCTAATCCAAGGCTTTTGATAGGTGCTGTAGAATAATCCATGTGAACACCTTGTAAAGTGAACTGAAGAAGGACATGGGATGGTGGTTACGAAGTACCCCTTCGCTCAGCCCTTCTGCGCTGTGTGAGCGACGCTCTCCTTGTTTCTAGAATTTTTTTCTGAAGGAAAGATGTCATAGAGGTTGGTAGAAGAACATGCAATTTGGAGCCTGCTTTCGAAGGAAGGCGCTAAGTTATCACCGGGTCCTGGAGCTGCAACCCTCTTCCTGTTTTCTATTGCATCTTGAAGCACAGAGGGAAGACATATGGGCGGCTTTTCCCTCATCAGTCATTTTGTGCCCCGAGAGAGCGGTTGCAAAAAATGAGAAGAATAGTATATCATCAATTTAATATCGTGGTGGGATATTGCGATAGTCCAATGTTCTACGTTGTTCACACGGACTGTCATTTAAGCTCGGCATTAGTAATCAATTGCTTCTTAGATTGTTAAGCCAAGCCAAGAAGGTATTGATTACACTAATGCCGACGTTAAATGACAGTCAGACAAAAAAATGCTGATTCACTATGTTCTAGCTAAGAACATCAAAGCTGTTGAATGACGCAATGCCACGTCCCTTCTTCCCCCACCCCCACCACTAAGTAGATCATATTGGAGGTGGCAATCGATCGACACTCGCTTTGTATGAAAAGGGACGCCGCTAAGTAAAGTTGCCCACTCGATCGGTGCTCCCTTCATTAGATTTGACTTGATACAACAACGAACACCCACATGGCAGCAACGACCAGCTGTGGACCATCGACTCCAACCAGTGCAGCTCTGAAGGCGACAAAGACGTCGAAACGTTAGCCCGAATAACCGTTTTTATCAACCTCGAGTTAGCTCAATAACCCTAGAATTCTTATCTTCGTTCATCAGTGCAGGTTAGCAAAACATTGAAGTCGCAAAGGTCCTGACAACGGTTCTTCAGACTTGGTTGTTTTTGGAGCTGCTTCCAATAATTCTTTGTTCCTTTACTACTGTAAGTCGGTCTGCAAGAGTGTTCCACAGCTGGGACTTTATTCTCGACCTTGTTGGGTTGTTTAAGAGTAAAATCAAACTTCAGTCTGCTTCTTCGTCAAGCAACTCCTTTAGTGCCTCCTACGGTGTTGCCGCCTCATCGTGGCTGAGAGGTGTTCCTGGGTATCGGGCTCCGATGTACAGTGAGGGAATTCATCCCTTTGACAGGGTCTCCCAAGCTGAGAAGGAGTCCGACCTTCCCTATCAGGAAATCCAGCTAAGTGTAATCGAATACCAGGATTTGCCAACGTCCTGCTATATAACTAGTGGCATGATGGCAAACCTCCCTATGATCCACAAGGGTGGCGACTGTCTGTGGTGATGACGACTTGAGGCACACTTTTGGCTAGACTGACCTCGGGACTCCAGGGAACCACAACCGCTAAACCTGCAGCACTCCGAAAAAAATGGAGATTGTGCTTGAGCCAGCAAAGCCGGTGAAGACTAGCCCATCCAAGTATCCAAGGAATTAAGTATTTGCGATATTAACTAAGTCCAATATCAAATAATATGTTGTTCAAATTGAGTTTTTCAACACTGCGTTGTTCATTTAACAGGATGATACTACTATCAGGCCAATAGGCGAGTGCTCAAACAACACCTAAACAACTTTCGCCATTTGCTGTACAAGCAGTACTGGAATAAACTACCTTTCGACAAAAATATTAGCAGCCGCAAACCTGTCTCGTTGCAAACTGATGCTGCGAGTCATCTGGTACTCCCAAAACTTGGTTACTAGAAACCTTCAATTGGAGGAATCGCGTTTTAAGCACGAGCTGCTATCCAGAGCACTTCTGCAGTTGTTTTGCTCTAGATTTTGAAGTTAGGTGATCCTGGATCACTCTAAAAGATTGTATACTCTACCATGCTTGTTATTAGTAGTTAGCATGAGGCTTACTGACTAAAATTTCACTTTCAAAAAAAAGTGAAAGATATTGAGAAAATGTCCAAAATTGGAAATTATCTTTTTGCTGCTCTAGTAGGAAACCGGATTTTCTCTTTACCTTTAACATGTTTGTAGAGGTCATTCCAAAGTATCATTTAAAGATTTCGAACTATTTTATATTTGCTCTTCTCTAACCTCTTGGACAGCAATACAGCTTTTCAATGTCGAACGAAAACAGCTGTCCAAATAAAGTAACATTCCATATAACTCTGCAGTATCAAGAAATTTCCGGCTAATCGCCAGCCTTACCTTTAGTCCCCGACCACAAAAAACGCTTCGGCAAATCGCCAATTAAAACTGGATACGACCAGCAGACGTTGTGAAAACGTAAAGAAGACCAAGGAAAAATAAATTTAATGAAATCTGATTTCCACGACAATACAATCTCTTGACATCCGGGATTTCCCTGGCTAGGTGAAGGAGGCGAAATGTTGAATTGGCTTTATAGTTTAGCCATATGTTTTTTCGAATGTGCAAAGAAAGTATGTCGACTTTACTCACAACTCTACTGGATCCACTGAAACTTTGGCTTTGTTCTCTTTTTGCCCTAAACCTTCAATATTCTTGCGATGGCAAATGCATTAGTGGATGCCTTTGAAATTGAAACGAAGACGAAATCTCACCGGGAATATGCCGACAGTGATTCATGCGGCAGTTTCGTGAAATTAAAGGCGAATATTTGGAATTATTGAATATTTTGGTTTGAATAATCCTTACGTGCTGTTCTTTTCACCATTCCAGCGAAATAAACGGAGTTTGTCAAAACGAAATATTTCTCCCAGAAGGGAAGCACTTGTGAAAAGCAAACATTGGAAAAAAGATGAGGTCACGCCGAACGGCAGAACTGAAGTCCCAAGTATGTCGGATATTCAGAATTACAATTAGTGGACAACATTTGCTATTCGTGGGTTGTTTAATGTGGAGATAACCATGGAAATTGTAAAAATATAGAAAAAAAGTCTTTTCTTGTATGCTTTTTAGAGTTTTAGGGAATGCTGAAAAAGAAACAAAAACATCCGTTCCCAGATTTACCCCTATCAAATCTAATTTACAGAATCACATCATGTATTCTACGGAGTTCTCTCCACTAGGTTGGACTGGGCAATATTCCAGTCAGCGTTTTCAAAGAACAGCATGACAGAGCATCAAACATCATATAAAGGTGACGAAGGCTAAACTCTAACTACAAACTGCGTTAGCGGTCAAAAACAAACTCTGCTAGCCCTCATGCTTGATACATGATTCTTGAATGGCCATCCTCATTGGTTGTGCGAGCCTCAGCATAATCTCCATTTTTCCGGAGATTTGCCAGTTAAGCCTTGAGGTTCCCTAGAATCCCGAGTTCAGCCTCGCCAGAGTCTGCTCCAGGACTTCACCACAGCAGGTAGTCGCAGCCCTTGTGGATCAGGGGAGATTTGCCACCATGCGACTTTGATGGCCGGGGATTGTGGTATTGGTTTATTCTTAGCTGGGCTTCCTGATGGAAACGCTGCACTCCCTCTCAGCACGGAAGACCCTGCCAGGGAGATGAATTCCCCCTCTGTACATCGCAGTCCAACACTCACGAACACCTTCCGGCCACAATTAGACGGTAAACCATTAGGAGGACTAAGGTCATATGGACAAAAAGTATGAAGCCCCCTCGGCGTTGATCAACCTATCAAGAGGCGCCATGCACTACACCTCATCGAGCATCATTGGAGGTGATTGAATGCACGTCTGGCCTTTTACAATGGCTCGAGATGGCCTAGCGATTTATTGAGCAGTACTGCTATCCTTCCAGGTCTGGTACCAACTGGCCACCCCGTAGGGATGGAGGACTTGGTGAACATGTAGAGCGGGGAATCGATCCTATGTGTGTATTACAGGGCGCCTCCGACTACTGCGCCATATGCTCCCTTCGCGATTAACGCCGTTCTACCCAAAATGATGGGAGGTCACTTCGTGAATCTCAAGAATAAATGCTGGATAGGAATCGAAGAAGTTTCTATTCTACAGGTATGATAAACGAGAAATAGGGAAAGTCGGCGAAGGCAACGCTGTGATTCCCATACTTCCTAGGATGACGCGGAATCGGAATTTTAAAGTTAAGGTTTTGAAAGTTGTTTTGCGGTTTTCATTTTTGAAAAGAAAATATTCGTTCTCGCAGAATATTGTCTTCTGTCTCGTTCTAACGGCGAATTGAATGACTTTTCGTCGTTATTGAAACATTCCCTGTCTAATTCGACGGTATTGCCGCATAAAAAGCGTTGTTGGGAATGCTGTATCCCATGAAACGGCTTACGTCCAGCATTCTTGAAAAGATTTCTCTATTGTTCTTTAAATCACACCGTCGTAAAGAGCTGACAGCAACTCCTTTATTTATTATTTTTTACTTATTATTATTTATTTATTTAATTACTCTCACAGCTATTATAATGCAATGCATTAATGCTGTTTTGATGAGCGGCATGGAACTTCCTTATTTCCCGAATCTATATAAATTTCTTAGCGTTTTATAGCACATTCCTAATGATAACAAAGTTATATAAATCTGCTAAACTGCTTCTTTCCAGTTGGTATGCGAATTCTCAGCGAAGGAGCAGCGTAAAGTGTGAAGTTTCTTTATTGTGACTAATCCTGATTCGCTAAGCCGATAACACTTAAATACGTCCTTGCACAGATTTTTTGTGTGCGAATGAAACGTTGCACACAAAATCGTCCAAACATCTTGGACATTAGCGTGGTAAGAATAATTTTGATGGAATTCCGCAAAGCTCTCTAAGCAATATTGTCCGTGTTTTTTCCCGGACTTCTTTTCAACGTGTAATGTACATGCCCAGTTCAAGAAATAGTCACCTGCATGTTTTTAAATAATGATGGCCATTGATAACTTACGGTATGTGATTGGTTTTGCACCTTTATTTACAGTAGGCGAAAGGACACTGACATTCAATTGCTCACGATCGATTATCGAAAGCAGTTTTGTTAACATCTGTCTCCTTCACGATTTAACGGCTTTGTCTCGAATTTTAATTCTCTGCTGTGAGAAAACGATATTTATTGTCCCGTAGGCGAATATCGAATGGCAGTGACATGAAATTCTTTCAGTCTTTCCCAACTGCTCTCAACAAACAAATTCTTTTCAGCTCTCTTCCTCCAAGAAGTGCTAACATTATTGGAATCTAGTTGAAGCATGACAAGCTCAAAAACTCCACTGGAGCTGGCATTTCTGATAAGTCTACTTTTGGCAGTCTCACCGGCGTTGGGATGTGGGCAATTGCCACCTGGTCAAGGTATCGAGTAAAATAAATGCTGTTTTCTAGTAGACAGTCTTATCTGTATTATTGACGTTGAAAAGAAGCATATGCTCTTGAAATGGCAGGCCATAGCCTCCAAAAAATTTCTCCAAGGATGGAAATTTTTGCAATTTGAACACTTCACCGTTGTCCATGGAAGGTCCTCACCTCGTCTTCGGTCTCTACTAGATGTGTGGGATCTAAGAACTAAAAACACTTGACATTTTTAGTCTTCTCAAGAAAACCTCATTAGGGCGAAGGTATTCATCCATTGTATACTCACCTTAACATTTCGTGCAAGTTTTTATTGTACCTATTGTTATAAAATAGAACATTTAATCCGTCAACTTTTTAAAGCAAACCGTGGATTGTTCCCAGTCTCAAAAAACTGATAAGCCCAACCTCCACTGCCAAGCAAAAATGAGAAGCTCAGTGTGTTTTTCTTTTGTTTACTGGCCTTCACTACTACTTCGTCTTGTGTAAGGAATGCCGCGCTTTTCTGAATAACGAAGCGAGTGAATGTGTACGAGGAAAATAAAAAGGAAGCATATAACTACTACTGAGACTAATACCACCATTTATGTTGTAAATAGCAAGCATAGGAGCAGTTTTACAATAGCGATATGGCCTACATACTCCAGTGTGTACCGCTCTCTCCAGTGTATAAGGAGAACTATCAGGGGAAAATGAGAAAATGGAAGCCTAAATCGAGTACCGCACTGAATTTTTCCCATTTTACAGGAAAGGAATGTAAGCTTTACCGTCAATGGATTTACCCTGCCTGTCAGAATGATTTGGACTTCCCGAGATAATATCGCATCCCAGCTTCCAGGAATTTTAAGAAGTGGCATGGCAGTTCGGTCGTTCGTACAACGTCTGCTGATGCAGGCAGTGAGTTTTATGAAAAGAAAAAGTCAAGTTGCTGTTGCAGCACTTCCTCCGTGTTTCATGGCACAGCTAATGCAGATCACTTCGATTTAAAAAGTGGGCTGCTTTAGGTACTTGATGTACTAGAGGAACAAGGTCGTCGTGCTGGTCTCTTTCCTGATGTGATATCTGCCATTTTGGCCCAACTTACTGTACAAACCAATTACGCTCCACTTCAGTGCGATAATGTGCTCGTCAATCCAGCGGCGGGAAACAACCAAATTACAGGTCAGTGTTTAATCCTGCTTGTTAGCTTCACATCATCCGGAGATGCGCACATGCGATTTGCGCCAACTATACGTAATGACAAATCTCCACAGCCTAAACAGAGATTAATCTATTTATCGCTTATTAAGAGGGGCGCGTGTGGCGCAGTGGTGGGAGGCGCCACTGCGCACACACACGTGGAGTCGATCCCCTGCGCCCATAGCCCAACAATCCCTTCCATCCCCTCTGGGGTCGTCAATTGGTACCAGACTTGTCTGGGAGGATAGCAGCGCTGGGCTGGATACATCGGTACGCCACCGCGAGTCATTGTAAATACCAGATATGCATTCAATATCCTCCAAGGATATTTAATGAAATCAAACGCATAGCGCATCCCTCAGGGATTGATCAACGCCGAGAGCTTTTTCTTATCGCTTATTAAATTTGTATGAACTGAGCATTGAAACAACGCTCAGAAATCATGCGTACGCAGCTGCAATTTGGACATGATCATTTCGACTACGCGAAGCGCATCGATTGCTCGAAGATAATTCATTGCGGGTCGTGTTCACCTTATATATGACTTCGATGAGCTTCACGATAAAATCCACGTATCGATTCCTTTCTACCCTTCACTGAGAGTTGCTTGCTACTTTCTTTGGGAGAACAGTGCTATATATAAAAACCGCAGATAATGTTTATATTAATGGAAGCACTTTGTCACAAACCCTAGTGCGAGGCGATGCAAGTTAAACGAGAATTTAACCTTCTGTCAGTGTAAACAGAAACCTACTCCTTCAATGCTTTTTGTTCTATTTTAGTCATTCATAGCTGTTTCCGAAAGATTCCCACTGTATTCACATTTAATACAGAACGCCAAAATCACGTCTTCTTTAAAAAGAGCAGGCAGTTAGGTGGTTCTTCATCTGCCCACGATTTTCGTTGGGAAGAGATAGTCGCTCGACATTTGTTACAGTTATGGCGGACGTTCCGGGAAACTGCATTATTATCAGCAATACTGTGACAAGTGTGTGCACCGCAATGCCGAATAACATGTGTATGTTCGAGAACCCATTAACGGACATTGTGGCTGTGCCAGCAGAACACTTGACCATTTCTGGAACTGTCTCGGTCAGATTATTTCTAATATGTTATTACCGGGATTTTAATATCAATGTAAGACTTCTGTTTAGACTACCAATGTCATCATGGCAAATTGGTCGATCCAAATGTGGCAGGGCGTGATGAACAGGGTGGCTGGTGCCTTGAGAGCTGGGCCATTAGGATCAAGCTTCGCGGGAGTCTCTGTCACTGTGAGAGGTTGAAAAATGAAGTGCATCAAATATGTTTTCGTCAATTTTGCATAGTTTCAAATTGAATGGTTAGCTTTTTTCCTCACAGCCTCCTGAACGATCCATCATAGCGAGGTTTCCTCTACGAACTAAAAAATTTCATGTTCGACAAAGTGTTTTTTTTTTCGATTATCTGTGGGTGTCAAAATACGATGCATATCTCCTTACACGAAATCAACAGTTTCTTGCTGAAAATGTATTAAAATGGTTCTTGCTGTTTGAAGACACAAATTGTCTTAGCTGAAATCTCTGACTGATGTGTCCGCGATATTCTCACACCTCTTTCGTTGGTCGCTGCTCTGAACTCTAATGGAAGTTGCTCCAAATTATTTTCCATTGCACTAGACAACCTTTCCTCTCAAGTGGAATTAAGAGTAGCGTTATATTTTGCAACCTTTCAACAACATCGCTGAGCGTTTCTTCTTAATAGAAACAAATGCCTGAGAAATTCCTTGGAAGAAAAAATTGTGAAAAAAATATGAAATGGTCCGAATAGTTACGCCTATTATAGGATGCTGAATCGATGGGCTTTCTCTATTTAAGCCTCGTTGTTGTCAATAATACGTTCTAAAGTCGTCCCCATAGCTGGCCCACGCCATGGTTTCGAATAGTTCGATGAAGGTGAACAACTCAAGCACACATGCCCTGCTAGTTAGGGGAAGGTAAAAAATATCTTGGTTTCAATTCGACATTTAGGAGATGAGCTAATATGAATATGAGTACCATGGTGAAGACGATGTTTGAGGGTCACGCTCACCAATTAGTGATGGTTGTCTTCTTTAGTACTTGATAACTCCAGTCATTACGGGTAGTACCAATCACTGCCACAATTCGACGACAGCACTGAATTGACAAGTAGCTTTCAGATGGATGCATTACAAAAATTTGCTATTCGATGTATTTTCACTTTCATTAGGGCGCGTGTGGCGCAGTGGGCGGTGGAGCCCTGCCATGTGGAATCGATCCCCGCGCCCATGACCCACCGAGCCTTCCATCTCTCCGGGGTCGGCAAATTGGTACCAGACTCGTATGGGAGCACTGGCTCGATACATCGGTAGGCCACCGCGAGTCATTGTAAAGCCCAGATATGTATGCATTCAATCACCTCCAAAAGATGCTTAATGAAGTCGAAAGAATACCTCATCCCTCAGGGATTTATCAACGCCGAGAGCTTCATCTTTTATCGTGTTTCCATTACAAAAAATGCATATTTGGTTCCCAATCGGCACGTTTCCAATCAGGAGTTTGAGATAAAATTTTCAAAAAGTGGAGTCAACAGAACAATTTTCAGATAGAGCTGTGGAATATATTGTATAGGAAAGATAAAATAGAAATATCAGAGGAGCATGGTCGGCGCAGAGAAACTTAAAAACACCTTGGCGCATGTGAAGGCACTTCATTCGAGCGGTATCCCACTGAAGATGATTTGACTAAGTACGACAAAGGAACCCACATCGTGTAGACCAACGGCTGCTGACCATAGATTTGGAACATCGGTCTGAAGAAGAGGAAGATGTTGAAACACTAGCCCAATAAATATTTGCTAACAATTTCGTGTTAGCTTACCAATGAACAAAAGTACATCCTGGCACTGTTACCTAGTTTCCTGAAAGCTCTTAACTCTCGATATCCACTCAGGGCAGATTTCGCTACAGCGACAAACGTTCCTTGCATCGAATAGGGGCTCAACTCGACGTCGAGCTTTGTTATATGTGACCTGCTTTCGAAACACATGCTTTTGAAATGGTATTGCCACTTTTAACATGGACGATCTGACATATGTTGATTTCAACATATATGAAGGGGAGAAATGGCTATTATGAATTGGCTCTAACTCATATCATTTTCAAGTGTATTTCCTGGGGACTTACAGCTTTCTGAATATGGAGGTTGCATCAGGCATCCGGCTTTTCGAAAAGATGCGCTGATTTAGGGCGTGCCTAGGCTAACCGTATTCATACCCGAAATCAACCTCTAAGCCGTCAATCCTCTGCCGAACTCCCGTGTAAATGCTGCCAGTGAATGCATCTAGACAATGAAGCGAGCACTAGAACTGCTGCAACTCTCATGTGAAGACGGGTTATTAAAATGTTTGTGTAAACAAGCTATGTTTTTCAAATTCTACCTCTTCAAATATCTCAATCTCTCAAATATCTCTCTTCAAATTTACTATATCATCGGCTTACTCCCCGAAGACAGGGGGGCACGTGTAACGCAGTGGTCGCAGGGCGCCCTGCAACTATACATGGGATCAATATTCGCGCCCTAGGCCCACCAAGCCCTCCATCCCTACAAGGTCGGCAACTTGGTTCCAGACTTGTCTGGGAGGATAGCAGCACAGGCTCGATACATCGGTAGACCACCGCGAATCATTCTACAGGCCAGACATGCATCCAATAACCACCGACGATGCTTAGTGAAGTCGAATGCATGGCGCATCCACCAAGGGTTGATCACCGCAGAGGGGTCGACCCTTTTTTTATACTGAACATGACCGAAAGAAAGATGCAGGAGATCGAAACTGCGCATTTAGCCTGTATGTTCCGAGTTTCGATTGAATTTAAGAATACATAGCTACAGAGCTGTTTACGTGTACCAAGTTTTTTCCATTTGGTTCAAATATCACTAAAAGTCTGTGCGGCATAACAAAGACATGGCAGGGAGTAGTTAGTTGGTGGCTTCATTTAAAGACCCGAATCAGTCCCACGTTGCATCTCGAAGTGCAGAGAGATGGAAGCTGTGTCATTTTTCTCCAGCGGTCACTTTATGTTCCGAAAGGTGGATTGGAAAAAAGGAGAAAAATTAGTGTAGAGCTGTTCCATCATCAATTCAATTTCACAGTGGGATATTAGGACATGACCATCTTTTACATTTTTTAAACGGACTGTCATTTCATCTCGTCGTTAATAGTCAATAGCTTGTTGAATTATTAAGCTAAGCCAAGAAGGTATTGATCACTTATCATAACGCTAAATGCGATCAACAGAAAAAAGGAAAGCACATTCGGTCATGAAATGCTTATTCTATGAGAACGCAATAAGAGCGTCATCGAACTACATACTCTTAAACACACTTCCCCGCTCACTTCCTTATATCGAAGCAGGTGTTATGACAGAACGCCGACAAATCATTTCGATGGCCAAATGTAGGCAGCAAAAACATGACCTCTTGTTGGTCACGTTTCCCATCAGAAGCGTTCATTACGTAATAGAATTAATGCAAGGGTCTCTATTCAAAAACCGCACTTTGTTTCTACGTCGGTTTGACTAGACAGCACGCGTTTCCTCATTGAAGAATCAACACGATTTCGATAAAAAGCCTTAATCCGCTAAAGTTTCGGCGCTTTCGTCTTCTTTAGAACAGGGTTGATACGCGTCGATTGTCCACAGTTGTTGGCTCTTCCGATATAGGGTCTTCGTGTCGGATCCAGTAGTTAATCTTAAGAGTTTACTTCCCTCCTGGAAATTTGAGAAGCAACCAACAGTCGCACCACCCAGAGATAGAACGAAGATTATCAATGGACAGTCAGTATAAACAACAACCATCCTGTATAAAAAGGCAGCACTGAGTGACGGTGCGTCATTCGAGTGATGTTCCACTGAATTCGAAACGATGCGGTCACGAAGAGCCACATCGGAAGAAGGAAAATTTGTGGGCAATCGACATGGATCCATGTGGCTCTGAAGAAGTAGAAGGTGCCGAAACCTTAGCAAAACAAACTGTTTTTATTTTTAACCTAGTGTTGGCTTTTCAGAAGACTCACTTTTTTTCGAAATATTCTTAAAATTCCGAAGTAGAAAAGTCTTAAATTGTGTAGAGGAGTTCTGCAGGTGCTGCGCTTTGAATTTTAGGGGTTAGGTGACCCTGGGCCGAAGTAAAAGATTGTATACCATCCCTTATATAACAAGTAAGCACGCTGCTTGGTGACAAAAGTTTCGTCACAAAAATGAAAGAAATAATAAGGAAACGATCAGAATTGGAAATTATCTTTCTCGCTGCCTAATAGAACACAAATCTTCTCTTTACTTTTGGCATGGTTCTGGAGATGATTCTAGTGCTTATTTAAACATTCCGCATTATTTTGTATTTCTTATCTCTAACCTCTTGGACAGCAATACACCTTTCCAATGCCGAACGAAAATAATTGCCCAAATAAGGCAACATTCCCTCTAACTGTGCAGTATTAAAGAATTTCTGGGTAACAGCCACCTTAGCTTTAGCGCCGACCATAAATATGTTTTCGTAAATCGCACACTAAAAAGTGGATAGGAAACATGGTCGTCGTGAAAACGTGAAAAAGACTGGGAAAAATGATAAATTCAAAGAAATCTGACTTCCTCGATCATCCAGTCTTTTCACATTCGGAATTTCTCTGGCTATACGAAACAGGATATCTGTTGAAATGGCTTTGCAATATAAACAAATGTTCATTAAATATGTATAAAGTGAGATGACGACATTGAAACAAAGTTAATGACGCCTTTGAAATGAAATCAAGGTTTTTTAGTCATGAGTATTTTAGTCAGGAGTTTTATATGTTGCAGCACTTCCTTCGTATTTCTTGGTAGAGCTAGTGCAGATCACATCAATTTCAAGTGGGTTTCTACAGGTGATTGATGTACTGGAGGAACGAAGTCGTTGCGCTGGCTTCTTTCCTGATGTGGTATCTGCCATTTTGGCCCAGATTACTGTACAAACCAATTATTCTCCACTTCACCGCGATAATTTGCTCGTCAATCCAGCTGGGCGAAATATTCAAATTAACGGCTAGTTTCCAATTCTGTTTTCTTGTTTCAAACCACTTGAAGATGCGCTCTTGAAATTTATTACAGTTTACCATGCGTAACAACAAATTTCCACTGCTTGAAGAAAGACTGCTGTCTATTCATATTAACATCTTTTTATTAAGTGGGTATTGAAAGACTCTTGAAAATCATGTGGAGTACCACCGCATTCTTGAGCTGAATTCCTTGGAATCAATTCCCTTACGGGAATTGTGCGCGTTATACAAGATTTTGGTGAGCTTCATCACGACATGACATGATGACAGAATCCACTGGAAAAAACGATAAGTTTAAAGAAGTATGACTTCTGAGTTCATCACATCCCATACATTCGCGATTTCTTCGGGCTAGATGAAGGAAGCTGTCTATTGTATTAACTTTGCATTTTATTCAAATGTTTATTGAATATGTGTAAAGAATGGATAACCATAGAAATTTTATCAATGTAGGGAAAAAGTTGTTCTTGCAAGCATTCTAGAGCTTTCGAGAATACCGATAAAGACAAAAAACATTCGTTTCCGGACTCACTTCACATTACATCTTGTAATCCACGGTGTTCTCCACTTCAGTGGGGAATAGGTGGTATTAAAACATTCTCGTCTAATTCCACGTTATTGCAGTATAAAAGCGTAATTAGAAATCCTGTTGCCCATAACGCTTTACTTCCAGCATACTTGAAAAGGCGTCTCTATTCGTCTTCAAATGACTCCGTCATGAAGAGCTCACAACAACTCCCTTTATTTAAGTACTCCCACAGATATTATTAGTTGCAAGAAGATGCATGGTACCTTAATTTCATTACGATGAGTAGCACAGAAGCCCTTCCTAATCTATATAAATTTCTCAGCCTTTTAGAACTAATGCCATTTAATAATACATTTATATAAATTTGAGTCTTTCCCGTTATGATGAGAGTTCCCATCGAAGGGGCAGCGTCAAGTGTGACATTTCTATTGGAAACGTACTTAAGGTGATTGATTCTGACTTTTTAAGTTCAAAACACTTAGATTAGTCCACGCAGAGATTTTTCTCCTTTTTTCAGTTGTGAATGAAACCTTCGTCCCATTCAAAATCGTACACACACTTTGGAGGATTCGAACAGTGGTGAGGGAAATTTATAAGGAATCCGCAAAGCTCTCTCGGCACGGTTGTCCGAATCTCCCAGACTTGTCATCAACGTATAATGCCCATGCTCAGTTGCAGAAATGACCACCTGCATATTCCCAAATAATGGTGGTCAATGACAATTTACAGTATGTGATTGGTTTTCGTGTTAATTTACAGCACGCGAAAGCACATTGACATTCAATCGCTTGTGATCGAGTCTCGAAAGCAATTTTGTGTTCCTCTGTCTTTTTTACGATTTAACGGCTTTGTTTCGAATTTTAATTCAGCGCTCTAAGAAACGATATTACTTGTCCCGTAAGTGAATATCGAATGGCAGTGACACGACATTCTTTTCGTCTTTACCAACTGCTCTTAACAAACAAACTCCTTTCAGCTTTCTTCTTCCAAGAATTGGTAACTATCGACAACTTTAGCGAAAGCATGACAAGCTCAAAAACTCTAGTGGAGTTGACATTTGTGATATGTCTACTTTTCGTGGTCTCACCAGCGTTAGAATATGGCCAAATACGATCTGGTCAAGGCATCGAGTAAAATAAATGCTGTTTTCTAGGAAACAGTCTTGTCTACATTTTTGATGCTGAAAAAGAAGCACATGCTCTGGAAATGGCAGACCATTGTCTTCAAAATTCCCTTCAAGGACGAAAATTTGTAGAATTTGAACACATCACCATTGTCCATAAATGATCCTCACCTCGTCTTCGGTATGCACTAAGTGTGTCGCATTCGAAAACTAAAAACGCTTGAAATCTTCAGTCTTCCATTAGGCCAAAGGTATTCATAATTTATTCACATTAGCATTTCGAGCAAGTTTGTTGTAAATGCTATTATAAAATAGAACATCTAAGCTGTCAATTTTTAAAGCAAACAGTGGATTGTTCCCATCCTTAAGAACTGATAATCCCAACCTCCACTGCGAAACAAAATGAGAAGCTCAGTGTTTTTTCTTCTGTGTTCTGGTCGTCACTATTACTTCGTCTCATTTAAGAATTGCAGCGCTTTTCTGAGTAACGAAACGAGTGAATGACTAGGACAAAAAAATAGAAGGGAAATACATAACTACTGCTAAGAAGAATGCCGCCATTTATGTTATAAATAGCAGGCATACAAGCAGTTTCACAATAGCGATATTACCTACATACTCAACCTTCTACCGAACTCCCGTACGAATGCTGCTAGTGATAGCATCTAGCCAATGAAGCGAATAGTAGAACTGCTGAAACTCGCGTGTACAGATGGGTTATTAAAATGTTGGTGTAAGGAAAGTATGAAGAGTAGTGGGTGATTCGAATGTTTGTCATTGCACTTTCTTGCATTGTTTTTCACTAAGAGTGTTTTAAATTTTAACCTTTTTATTTACTGCCTACTCTTTTTAATTGCAGGGTTTATATTGCGAAATATAACCTCTACAAAGCTGAGATATTTGCAAAACTCTGGACCGCAGCTGCCTATGGTGGGCAACGAACGCGCTATTGTCCTTTCCGGAGAGTAACGCTTTCACCACCACCATGCGGGTCCTTCGTTTCGCCTGTATCTCAGCTAGTTCTATCGATCTTTTGCCATCAGCATTCACCCGTCAACGGGATTGATCTGGGAAGCGCAAATCGGCATTGAACGTAGTTAAGCTGAGGCTATAGTTATAATCATAATTTTAACCTTTTTATTTACTGCCTACTCTTTTTAAAGGCAGGGTATATTGCGAAATGTAACTTCAACGAAGCTGAGATATTTGCAAAACTTTGGACCGCAGCTGCCTATGGTATCTAACGATAATCCAGAAAGGCCGCATAAGTCAAGCAATATTTGACAGCTTAACGCAAACCCCCGGTAGTGGGAGTCTTCGCGAAGTTCTATTTGTTTTTATATCTATGGCACAATTGCAAATAAATGATTTCAATGCTTGCTGCCTTTATCCACTCAGCAACATTTCAAATCTTCAGATGGTGACACCAGAAAATCTGCTATTCGATGTTTCTTCACTACTAAAATGCAGATCTGGTCTTTATCCAGTCTTTCTAATTCATAGATTGGACAAAATTCGAAAAAAGCATTTTTCAAACGAACTGTGGAGTATGTTGAACATAAAAAGAAAAAAGGAAAAAAATCAAAGAAGGATCGTTGGTTACAAAGAATCTTAAAAACACCTTTGGCGTATAAGTGAAGGTAATTCATTCGAACTGTATTCTCGTGAAGAGGATTTCGATTCGATACGACAACGAGAACCCACATACGTGGTGACGAATGGCTCTGGATCATCGATTCCAACCTGCTCTAACTGAGGAAGGCGATGATGTTGAAACGTTAACCGAATAAATGATTGTTAACAACCACGTGTTAGATTACAAATGAAGGTAAGTGCGCCTTGATACATATTGACATGGTTTTCGGAAAGCCCTAAACTCTTGATTTTCACACAATAGTTGAATTGTCTATATGGGCAAAAGTTCTCTTTGCACCGAAAGGGAATCGACTTGACATCGAGCTTTATTACCTACGACCTGATTTCGACACGCTTTTAAAATGGTTGAGGTCAATTCCAACTCGTACGATCTGATATGTGTTGATTTCAACACATATATATATATATATATATATACATATATATATATCATATATACAAGAAAAAACAGCTAGTATTAACTGATTTTCTGCGATCAACAGCTTTCTCAGTATGAATATACATTGCACCAGGTGTCCTGCTTTTCCAAAAGATTCCCTGATTTGGGGGCTTGCTCCGAGCTGCCAACGTTCTGTCGAACTCCCATATGAGTACTACCAATGTTAAGACAATGAAGCAAATAGTAGAATTTCTGGAATTCGCATGTGAAGATGGGTTATTAAAATGTTTGTGTAAGCAAAGTATGATGGTGGGGATTCGAATGTTTGTCGCCGCGCTGACTTCCACAGCTTCTCATTAAGAGTATGTTAGTTTTTTTAAAGAGTAAGATCTCGTAAAATGGCTGAAATAACCTTATGTAAGAGCTCTGGACCAGGACCATGCCGTTTGATAAGCTTTGTTCCTTCGCAGACGTGTGTCCGATAATTAATGACTTAAACGCATTAATATGACGTTACAATTATTTCCAGGTCTAATTTATACAAAAATGATAATATTACTTGCAAATAAAGCATCCTATTGGTGTCACTCAGGCAACTGCTTTATGTATCTTCTTAGATACTAAAGGGATCATAGCAGTTCCAACATTTGATTCATTTCAACGCATCCGTCATCCACAGAAGTCTCCGAACTTTTCGCACATGAGTTCGGTTGCTGCTTGACAGTTGTAGAGTTCTATCTTCTTTAAGAGAGCTGTTGAATGATGTTCACACCCGGTTCTCCTTGCAGACCTGCTACCAATGTGTGATTGTGAATGAATTCATTTCACGTTAGAGCGTTTTCCATCGCGATGAATAGGACCACTTCCACTGCGTTACCCATCCCTTCACTTGTACTTCACTTGCACCACTTCTTATCTTTTGATTGTCGAGTAATTAGAAAGGGCCTCAAAAATCTTCCATCTCTCGCTGTCTCGCGTAACATGAGTCCAGTGAGTTTTGCTCGATGTAGGGAGTCGCTGAACATTATATCGTTTTCCCTAGGTTTTTCGAGAGGAACTGTTCCCGTTGAGTTGATGGTCTTCGTGTAGCACGTTTGAATATAAAGTCACTAATGGCCCTTATCCATCGATTAATACGCGTTACGTACCCGGTTCATTTCATCCTCGGCAATTTGGCTTATAGAACGGCTTCTTTGATTTTTAACCACCAAAGTAGATCGAAGCTTCGGATCCTTTCCATAACTTGCGTGAAACGGGATACACCTATCAACGACCCTTCGACTACACGTTTAATAACACAAAGTGGTATTTTATCCTTTTTAGCGAGCGACCAGGCTCCTGACGCATTCATTAAGGCAGGAGGAATCGCGGAGTCCAAAACTTGGATACAGAGTCGGGTGTTCTTTGTTCTCCTCACTACATCCTCGATGCTCTTGGAAGCTCCCCATACCGCTCGCTGTTCCCTGCTTAACTCTGGAGCTAATTCGATCATCATGTTGATTTCTTAACCTACATGGACGCAACTAGAGCATTCGGAGATATTTATCTGACTGAGCATTAATGTGATGTACTAGACAAATCCATTACTCATGAACACCGATTTTGCTAGATTTAGTAGGGGACCAATCTTTCTAGAGGCTTCATCAAAGTCAGCAAGCATTCGTTCCACTTTGGTTAATGGCTGGTGTTATAAGAACAATGTCATCTACAAAGTAAAGATGGTGTAACTGCCGACCATCGATTTTCACTTCCATATCGTCCCATTCCAGTATTTGCACGACGATTTCGTTGATAGCGGTAAATAAGTGTGGCGAGAGAGTGTCGCTTGTCTAACCCCTCTTTTGACGGTGTAGATGTTAACATCATTGCAGAATAGTGACATCTTGGTTGTAAAATTTTAAACAGTTCACAAAAAAGTTTTATTTACTGACTACGGACGCCTTGGCCGTAAAGCGTTCCCATGACTGCCTCTATCTCAACTAATTGAATAGCATTCTTTAAATCGATGAAAGCGAGACAGAGGCGTCTGTTGTACTCTCGCGATACTTCAAGGAGTCTTGTCACTGCGTGTACGTGGCCTCCCGCGCTGAACCCCTGTCGAAACGTCGCTTGATTACATGGCTATCCTTCGCCTAGTGTTCTGTTAACTCCCGTTTAGGATAACTGCAGAGAAATGGTTGTAGACGACAGATGGTAACCAGCTAGTGCGGTGGTTGCCGGTATCATAGAATTCACTCCTTATTGAACAATAGTACGGTCTTGCTAATCGTCCACTGAATAGGGACTTTGCATTCGGACAGGAACGTGTGAACAGCCAAGCCGTATGTTTATGAAGACTGGCGAAAGGTTCTTCAGGGGTTCATATCTTCTTATCCTGTCTGGACCTGGTGCTGTTCTATTTTTCATCGAAGAAATGTCATGTCGGATTTCGGAAGGAAGTATCGGTGGTACAACTTATCCATCCTCTTTTTAGTTTATAATATGACAGAAGGTGGAAGTGGCTAGCATAAGTAGGGATTTAACCAGCTTATTGGACGACTGCTAGGAACATGCCATTCTTGATAACATCGAAGAGAAATACGATCTGCTCATTAAACAGCTTCGCGTTAAAAGTAAAGAAGAAAGTTTTTGGCGTTGATCAATCCCTGAGGGATGCGCCATGCATTCGACTTCATTAAGCATCGTTTCGAGGTGCTTGAATCCATATCTGGCCTTTACAAAGACTCGCGGTGGTTTACCGGTGTAACAAGCCAGTGGTGCTATCATCCCAGATAAGTCTGGTACCAATTTGCCCACCGCTGAGGGATGGAAGGCTTGGTGGGCCATGGGTGCGGGAATCGATTCCACGTATGTGTTTCAGGGCACCTTTGACAGCTGCGCCTTCCCTATCTTCGCGTTCACGCAATGAAAACTGAGCGTTGAAAAGTCACCAAGAGAAGTCTATCTCCAGAAGCATTCAAGCTGATACGACAGCGTGGAATCGTACGAGCTACAGACAGTCGTGAACTCACGTCCGGTTGCAATGTAGTGCAAAGAGGCGATAAAAAAAGATCTCAAAGAGAAAACAGCAGCAACCATTGTCGAACTCAGAGGCCGGAAAAAGCATATGCAATGCCCATCGAAGCTTCTTCAAATAAAAAACCAATTCGATTGCATTCCGACGCCCAGTGGAGTATAGAGTAGTAGTTGTTCGGATTTTTTCTCTCTTCCGCCAACTATAAATGGAATGTTCGACTTTGCATGAGTTTGCCACACGGGACTTTTTCCTCCAACGGCCCTAACAACCTCGAGTTCGGGTTATAAACAGTTTATAGCAGTAATAACAATGCAATAATAACAATGTGATGATATCCAGTTAGGTGAACGGATGCAAGCGAAGCACTTGAGCGAACACGGGAGCACTGAAATGCGGCAAGCTGAGGCACACACACACAGTGTCTGGGAGAGGGCTACCAACTATCGGAAACGTGCGATATCATAGAGAATAGGAACTATTTGGGGAAAATAGTTATTATGCTATTTTTTTCGGTGAAGAATCGCTTAAGATCAGGTGTGGATACGACAATCATTTTTATCCTTATTCACATCCATTCGATATAAATTCACGTTGAAGACAAGCGTTGCATTTCTCCAGTTCGAAGTTTTACAAATGAAAAATTCACTTGTTCGCAATAGCAAAGTGATTATTCAACAGTAACGCTCTTACTTAAACCTCTGAATGTCGATATCTTGGTTAAAAGGGACTATTCGAGCTCTTTTCCTAGAAGCAAGAAATTGTTCTTGTAATGATACCACCTCAACTGTGCTGCGCGAAAGGGTGAGTCAGGACACAAGATTTGGGATTTGGATGGTGTCACTGTCAGTAATCCGCTCCAGACAAACAATTAGGAAAACGACAAAACCGAAGAATCACAGATGAAGACAAGGACGATCAACAAAATAGTTCTAATTGTTTCAAGAAAGGTTTTGGTTAGAGCGCGTGTAGCGCAATGGCTAGAGGCGCCCTGGAACAATCACGGGAGCGATCCCGCGCCCCAAGCTCACCAAGGCCTTCATCTTTCCCAGTTCGTTAAATTGGTACAAATCTTGTCTGGGAGAAGTAGCTGCACTGACTCGGTAGATCGCTAGTTATCGATAAGTCGTTACACAAGTCAAATAAGCTTCCATTAACCGCTAACGATGTTTGACGATGTCGAACGCAAGGCGCATCCATCAAGGACTGACTTACGCCGAGATCTCTAGAGATGTAACGCTTGGGATTACTACAAACCGAGTTGACGTGTTCTTTTTTAAACATGTCCCAAAAATAGATCTGTAGTTAATTAGTAACAAAGCAGGCCTGGTATTTGTAATTTTTAAAATAGTGCATGGCATAATTAGCAAAATGATTCAGTTTACACGAAATTGTTGTGGAAATTTTTAATCGACATCTTCTTCTTCACCAGAGCCAGATTGATCCATTATCGATTGTCTGCAGCCGCCCATCTTCGCAGCATGCGTTTTCGTGGTCTTGTGGAGCCGAATCTTCTGAATAGGGTAACCTTCTTAATGAGAATCTCCCTCGGCAATGCCCAGACATACAGCTTGGTTGTTGTAGATTGTCCAGTGACTACAACTTATATTGGGAACCACGTTTAGGAGTGCTCCCACAGCGTAACTAAGGTGAAGAGCTCATCATCGTATGTTGCTTTTCTACGGGAATTCCTAAATAGAGGTGGAATTCACGGATGTGTCACGGAACCAAAGTTGCTTGCTGTTCGGCACAAACCACTGGTGGGAAGACGAAATCAAGGAAGAACCGATGATTGATTAGCACCAAGCATTTCAGTGAAACATTCTTCGACACAGTGCTGAACAGTAAAAGAAGAATAAATAAAGCTGATACAAGAAATCCTGCGAGTATAAGTTACAAAAACAGATTTGAGTAGTAACACTGACTTCTTAACAACTTCACCAAAACGTCGTGAATGCTGCTGGTAGACCCACCGTTAAAAGTGAAACCAAACCAGCCAACATCACAACGAAAATCCGTAATGACTTGGATCATGTGTTTGACTTCACCGAACACCGTAGAGGTTAATAAATGCATATTTAGCCTATAGAGTAACTCTGAGTGACCTATCCAATTTATCAAGTCAGCGATATTAATCTCCCAAAGATGTCTTGTATCAAATGAGACAGACTGTTTTGTTCACCCAGAGAACGCGGTCATATCAAAATGACTACACATGAATTGTAAAACCCTTCTAATTACAGTGGCGCTCATATCACGATAGCTCCATATTTGTGCTAAAAAGCGTTGCCAGGTCCTTCCCGTTGACGAGTGGTTGCCGATGGCACCGCCAAGCAGAAAACTGGCCGAGAGAAACGCAAAGCGAGCAGTGGTTCCGTGCGTAACACGTGAGGTCCAGAAAGGGTAATCGGATTTCGATCTGGCCTAGAGTCCAGCTTTGGACAGATATCTCACCATCACTGTACCTGCATTTCAAATAATATATGCCGTGAAAAACAATGAGAAGTAGATAAAAATTGTATATTGAAAACACCTTTTTCATTTGCTTGGCGGCTCATACCGGCATAGCTGCATAGTTATAAGAGAAACTGATACTTTGCTTGCATTGCACACAAAAGTCGACCATCTACCATGCATCCTCGTATTTCCTCGGCATTTGCACGGCGTTTGTGAAGTAATGCAGGAACTACCACTACACTCTGAAAAAAGATGAAAACAATATGTTAGAACTATTACCTAACGGAGCTTAAATACAAGGATCTTGAGCTTCTCCCATCACTTGCCTAATATAATCACATTTATCTCATGCAGAAAGAAGAACACTTCTCACCACTTTCCTGATAATAACAACATATCCTACCGATACTTTGTGAACACGTTGTTATCCACTATCTACTGAATTCGGATTGGAGAGAATTTCACGAAATGGTTTCATGTTCGACAAAAATCACGACCCGAGCAGTTCTTTGAATTACTATAATACAAAGCAAGAGAATGTAGCAATACAACATGTATATCCTTGTAGAATAATGATGATGATAAAGCCTAAACAGATAAAAGCAGATGGTGGTTCTCATTACAGGACGGTGATATTTTGACTGTGAATCCTTTACACAGGTAACGAAGAGCCTATATAATGAGTAGAGAAACCGTAGATAAAAGTAGGTGGTGGTTCTCATTAAAGGGACGGTGATATTTTGGCTGTGAATCCTTTACACAGGTAACAAAGAGCCTATATAATGAGTAGAGAAACCGTGGACTTCCAGACCTTCCAAGACTGCTTCTGCCTCAACTGACCCGGAAGTTTTTTTTTCTTTGGATCGATAAATGTGAGGCAGGACGGTTCGTTGTACTCTAGCCATACTTCAGTGTGTCTTGGTGGCGTGTGGGGTTTGGTCCAAATGAATCCTTTTCGAAACATGGTTGCCACAGGTCTGTCCTTCATCTATCCGTGTTTCTGTTTAGGACGACTCGAGTGAAGAGCTAGTAGACGACAGCAAGTAGATAGGACGAGAGTTGCCGATATCGTAGAGGTCATCCTTCCTGAAAAATGGCACCATCATTCTGTTTTTCCATTGAATAAAAGCTTTACATTCTTGCAGGTATGATGTCAAGAGCTGAGCTATTGTGTTGATGAAGACTGACGGAATGATCTTCAGGTCTTCAGAACCATTGCTGCTCTGACCAGGGTTTCTCTTGATACTTCATCGACGAAATAGATTGCCGGATTTCAGATGAGAAAACCGTTAGGACGACATATCTATTCACGTTTAGAGAGGAAGAGTAAATTTTGACAGATTCGGTTGAGTTGGGAGTAATTTCGTACGCCTTTTTTCAAATACGCTCAATAAATATTTTACTATATTGTAAACTCAACTCGACACAACTAATACCTTCTTCATGAAGGGAAAGAAATCAGGAATGTTAAGAGGTTCGATATGTGGGAAACCCAGATTTCTTTAAATTATTTTTTCCCAAACTTCTTTACTTTTTCAGCGAAGTCGATTCGTCGTTTCCACTTATTTTTGGTGGTTTGCGAAAACATTTTTATGTCCAGAATTAAAGGGAAAGGTGGATACTATGCAGAAACTACTCCTTGACATTGCACTTTATTTGGAAAATTTGTTTTTTCGTACTGACATTGAACGAACTCATTGAAAGCCTGTATTACAGAGATTATATGTCCAAACTGTTTCACTGCTACCAAAGATGCTTGAGAGGCCAGAGAGGAAAATACAAAACAACAGGAAATCTCAACATAATTCGCTGTTTTTCTTCGCTAAGCCCACAGTCCTTATTACGGAGGACAGTCCACGCATATGTATTACTCTGTGCAGCTGGTCTCCTTAATCTGATTGAAACACTTGCAACGAATAAACGATCATGAAGAAGAAGAAACGCAGAAACGTCAGCTATTGTATGCTAATAAATTCTATAATACCAACCTCTTGTCTGCTTATTGAAGAAAACAGCGAATTATCAATCAATGTTCTGGTTAATAGAAGGTCGGCCTTGGGAAATTTCTGCACAGACACTAGGATCACTTCAACCATTTTGGAAGTAAAGGGAAACCCGGTTCTCATTAAGTAGCGGCAAAATTATTTTTTCGATTTTGACCATTTGCTAAACTTTTTCCTTCAGTTTTTTTGGACGAAATTTTTAGTCGGGCAATGTGTGCTGACTAGTAGTAACAGTGATGGCCTACAATCACTTACTTTGGATCTGGATAACTTAGTGTCAAAATTCAGACCAGAACACCTGCAGAAGTGCTCTGTATTGCAGCGCGTTCTTAGCACTCGATTCATCTGACTGGAAACTCTGTTAACCGCGTTTTGGTGTTACCAGAAGACTTCCAGCACCAGTTCTCGAAATAATGGATCGATTGGAGACTTTATTTTGTCAACGTTACTTTCTGTCAGTGCTCCTTGCGCAACAAACTGACGAATTTGTTCAGATGTAGTCAGAGCACTGGATTATTGTCTTAATAGTTGTCTTATTTCAGGAAATGAACAACGAAGTTGTGAAAAACTTCAGAGTTATTCTGAACGGAATGGACGTACGTCTAACTTTGGCGTCAATCTAAATGAGAATTCAGAAAGCTCTGGAAATTTTCTTCTTTAATTTTCCTTTACTTTTGAGGGCTTTCTCAATTTATCTCGGAAAAGGGAAGGCTTCTGAAAAGCTACCGCGACATTGATTGAAATAAAATCTTTATTCGGCTATCGTTTCAGCGCCTTTGTCTTCTTCAAAGGTGGATTGATCCGAGTCAATCGCCCACAATTTCTACTTTTTTCCAATGTGGCTCTTCGTGATTGCATCAAACCGAAACCATCGAGGCTTCGGTCTAATGAAGTAATCTCACTCGGAAATGTCCTTTGTGTATAATGTTTGTTTGCGATGCAGACTCTACCTTGATAATCGTTCGTCCTTCTCTGGGCAGTTTAATCGTCGATTGGTTTCTCTGATTGTACAGAGAAGAACGAACGAACATCAACGGGCGATTAGTGCCAATAACAGCCGTTCCGTATTAAAGAGCAATGCAGAATGCGCCACTTCATTCCGTGCGGTGCTTCAATGGATTCTACTCGATGCGATCATGAAGAACACCATCGGAAGAAGGACAAACTGTGGACAATCGCCTTCCACTCATCTAGCTCTGAAGAAGAAGAAGGCGCCGAGCCATTGGCTGAATACGGTTTTTTATCAATTTCGTGTTGGCTTTTCAATGAGAGAATACGTGTACATTAGTTTCCCTGGAGTAAGGAAGAAGTCCGTTTTTTAAATAAAGTTGCTGAATAGTAGTTTTTCTTTTGTTGCTTACTACAGTTTTTCACAGCACGGTATTGTATGGCATACAAACACAGCGATGCTGAGGTATTTGGAAAGCTTCAGACAGCAGTTGTTTGTGGTGGGGATCGAACAAGGTGTTACCATTTTCGAGACTAGTTCATTCACCAGTACACCATGAGCGCCCTTCGTTGCACCTTTCTCATTTTCTGAAAGTCGGTTAACTGATTTCTACTACGTAAGAGGGCACCAGATGGAAATGTGAGCAACGCGAAATTCTGTTTCCGCTAGAGAAGTGCATCTAATAGAACGATTTGTCAGTATTTCATCATAACATTTGCTTTCACAGAAGGAAGTGAGCAAAGAAACGTGAATAAGAGTACCGCAATTTGATGACGTTTTTGCTGTTTTCTCATAGAAAAGGCGTTCCATAACAACATGTGCTCCCGATTTTCTGTCAGAATAAGTGCAAACATGGGAAGTGGCAGAGTTAGAGAAGAAGTATTTAATTTCAAACTTCCTTTTCAGTTTGCAAAATGCACTCAGCACTGAATTGTCCAATGACGTCTTTGTGGGTTCGTGCTTAGTGACAATCAGTAATTGTGTCGTTGTTTTCTCGATCGCTATTGTGACACAATCTAATAACAAAAACTATCGAATAATTGTAAACGTCGGAGACCTCGCTTGTTACAGCAACCACTTCTTCACATTAACGGAATCGTTCCCTGGCACGAGTTAGTTCAATTAATTCCGGCTCTACCGAAGTTTTTTTTTATTTCACATGCGTATGTTTTTGATTTTGGGCAGAAATACAACTACTAACATTATGTGTAGTGGAATTCTGTCAAACAAAGAGCTACCAAAGAATTTTGTTGGAAATGCCCCAACTGTGATCAGAAGCACTTGGACATGATAGAGTGCAACACTGTAGTTGCTGACTGGCCGACTATCTTGGAAAAGATGAGCATTAAGTCCAACAGGGGAGCCTGTTACCATTCACGTTACACCTCTTAATCGCAGTTGGACCACCAGTATCACTCCCAAGTCGCGATTATGCAAGAAAACGTCAGAAATTGATTTTAGTTGTCGCTGAGAGATTTCATCACAATCAGACGTATACACAGAGTGCTAATAAGAGGAGCGCGACGGAAAGACAACAGATTCCTTAGCAGTGCGTACACTGAGAGAATTGAAGGTGTGGTCTAACGTCAAAGATATTTTTTTGCACAGCTCCCTCTTCTTTCCATATTTGAGACGAATAATCTTGTCAGAAATAATTTTTTACAGGGAATCGAGGAGCAGAACTGCTATGAAATGACTTTTCCATGAGAATGCAAAAGACTACGGTGCTCCTCGTCATATTTTGGCGCTTTGTCACTTCCATATGTGGAAGCAGATCTTCTTACGAACCACGCTGGAAAATCGTTTTATAAGTCACGTATTGGTAGTAAAAATAAAGCATTTTTAACGAAATTCTAGATTAAGGCGAGGATGTTGTGAAAACTTCTATTGTTCTAACGTTTCGGCATCTTTGCTTAGAAATAGCATTTTTGTTCTTCTGGTTTCTACCCAATGCCCTTATGTGATAGTGGAGCCATGTTAAAAATCTCGCCATCTTTAGAAAGTAATGTCTTTTTAGCACGTAAAACTGACAAACGTCTTGTATCAACTGCAATAAAAGACCGACTGAATATTTAGAAGGAAAAACCATCAGAATTAGCTTTCAAACACACTCAAGGCTTGGTTGAGATTGGTGTGGTTCGTTTTTCCGATCTACCTTTTCGACGCCAGAGGCTTCCATCCCTCCACGGTTATTAACAACGCATAGCTAACTGATTGGAAATACTCGAACCGAGACGATGTCTCACATATTGAAGTGACCCGCACGCAGCAACTTGGAGTGATGCTCGTTGAAACGTTGTTCTGACAAATGATGCATCCAATGCCAAATCGGCTTTCACCGTAATGTTACCGTGCAGTTGTGTTCAACGAGACTGTTGCAAGGCGCCGCTTCCAACACTTTTCAAATGTGATCCACCAATACTGTACAATACAACAGCAATAGGAAGTCTGGCCGATTGGCGTTTTTACACCTTAAACCGAAGTAGTTTCTTTGACAAACAATGATCGTCGTCATGTGAAACAGAACCAGGAAGAAAAGGTTCCGTCAGAAAACTTAACCGTTGGCTCGACGACAAAAGATTATCTTCGGGTTTCACTTGCTTCGACCAAGATGAACAGGTCTGTAATTTTTGATAAGAGAAACATTAACTAACCATGGATGAAAGAGGGCCACAAAAAAGCAAGCTGGATTTTGCCACACTGCAAGTTTTCTCTCAGTAGGGACTTTTTAATCGAAAATGAGATATCTAACTTCTTTTCAGTCTGACTGATCGTGGTACCTGATGTAGCCTTAGGGTTAATCGCAATTTAATAAATGATGGCACCCAATACTATGATTATGCAGAATAGTCGCCTAAATTTGTGTTAGTGCCTGTAATTAGACTGCAATCGCAAGTGAGAAGACAATGACACATCTAACACATCTAGAAAGCGTCAAGAAGCACCAAGCGTCGGACACGCCATTGGATGTTTGAGTACTGACTGCACAGCGGAAAATTGAACGTGAAGCCTGCAACTAAAGACTTCCGCTTCCCTAACTCTACTACGTTACATATTTGCATTTATTCTGACAAAAAATGCGAAAGATTTTTTCCGATGTGGGTCTTCGTTTTGGATTCAGTAGTTAATCGTAAGAGTTTATTTCCCCCGGGGAAATTAGAGAAAGCAACCAACGGTCAGATTGCCCAGAAAAGCACGAAGATTATCAATAGACAATCAACATCCAACGACAACCGTCTTGTATAAAGAAGCAATGCCAAGCGTTTTCGATATGTTCTCAAAATTCCGAAATAGAGAAATCTCAAAGTGTGTAAAGGACTTTTGCAGGTGTTCTGCTTTCGATTTCGGGCTCAGTTAATCCAGGACCGAAGTAAAAGATTCTACGACATCTCATATAGAACAACTAAGCACGCTGCTTGCTGACTAAAATTCCGTAAAAAAAATGAATGTTGTAATAAGGAAATGGTCAAAATCTGAAATTATCTTTTCTACTGCCTAATAGGAAACGAATCTTCTCTTTACTTTTGTTATGGTTCTGGAGGTGATTCAAGTGCTTATTTAAACATTCCGCATTATTTTGTATTTCTCATCTCTAACCTCTTGGACAGCAATACACCTTTCTAATGTCGAACGAAAAATGATTGCCCAAATAAAGTGAAATTTCATGTAACTGTGCTGTGGAGCATTGAAGAATTTCCGGGTAAGAGCAACCTTAGCTTTAGTGCCGACCATAAAAAATATTTCCGCACATCGCACGCTAAAAGTGGATACGACCAATGGACGTCGTGAAAACGCGAAGAAGACTGCGAAAAATGGTAAATTCAAAGAAATCTGATTTGCGCGGTCATCCAGTCTTTTAACATTAGGAACTTTCTCTGGCTTTGATGAAACTGGCTCTCTGTTGAACTGGCTTTGCAATATAAACACGTGTTTTTTGAATGTGTGCAAAATGGGATAACGACATTGCTCGCAACTTTAGTGGATCTATGTTGGTTTGACCTCGTTCTCTTTTTGCGAAACCTTCAGTATGTTTGCGATGGGAAACGAAGAAAAGGATGCCTTTGAAATGAAAAGAAGACAAAATCTCAACGAGAATGTGTCGACAGTGATTCACCCGGCAGTTTAGCAAACTTAAGGGCGAATATTTTGAATTATTGAATATATTTGACTTTGAATAATGCTGATGTGTCGCTCTTCACAACAGTGTGACGAACTAGACAGAATTTGTCAAGGCTAATATTGTTCTTAGAAAGCAAGCACTCGTGAAATGTAGACAATGGGAAAAGATGAGACCACGACGAAAGTCTGGGCTGATGTCACATGCATTTCGGATATTCTACAAGAAACTAAAACTACAAGCTAATAGATAACATTTGCCGTTCGTGGGTAGTTTAATGACGAGATAACCAAGCAAATTTTACCGATGTGGAAAAAAGCTCTGCTTACTGGTTTTCTAGAGTTCCCGATATTATTGAAAAAGACACAAAAACATTGGACCCCGAATTCACGCCGTCAACTCTACTTTGAAACATCACATCACGTATTCTAAGGAGTTCTCCATGCCAGTTGGTGTGGGCGAGAGTCCAGTAAGGCTTTCTAGGAACAATGAAATGACAGAGCATCCAGGGATCACCCACAGGTTACCGTTGGTAAGCTATAGCTTTAAACTGCGTTAGCGCTCAAAAATAAGCTCTATTCACTTCACGTCATAAGGTTAAAAAAGGGGGAAAGTTCTCGGCGTTGATCAATTCCTAGGCAATACGTCATGCATTCGACTTCATTAAACATCGTTGGAGGTGACTGAATGCATATCTGGCCTCACAATGCCTTGTGGTGGCTTACCGATATATCGAGCCAGTGTTGCCATCCTCCCATACAGGACAGGTACCAATTTGCCGACCTCGGAGGGATGCATGGCTTGGTGGCCCTTGGGTGCGGGACTCGATCACAGGCTTATTGCAGGGCTCCTTCGACCACTGTGCCACACGTGCGCTTCATGACTAACCCAAAAATCATAAAAGTCGCTTCGTGAAAGTCTACAATGAGCACTAGAAGGAGTCGAGGAACTTTGTATTCAACTGGGTCTGGGTGCTAAATGGGAAAAAAAGGATATTGACATTCAGTCGCTTACGATCCAGTCTCGAAGGCAGTATTGTTTTCGTCTGTCTTTCTTACGATTTAATGGCTTCAGAATTTTATTCGGCGCTATGAGAAACGATATTTAATACCCCCCTATGCGAATATCGAACGTCAGTGGCACGGAATTCTTTCAGTCTTTTCCAACTGCTCTTAACAATAAAACTCTTTCCAGCTTTCTTCTTCCAAGAATTGCTAACATTTAAGGAATTTAGCTAAGGCATGACAAACTTAAAAACTCCAATGGAGCCGTTTCTGATATGTCTACTTTTCGTGATCTCACCGGCGTTGGGATGTGGACAGCTGCCAACTGGTCAAGGTAACCAGTGAAGTAAATTTTGTTATCTAGGATTCAGTCTTGTCTATGTTGTTGATGCTGAACAATGGAAGTACGTGTTCATGAAATGGCAGAATACGGCCTTCAAAAATGAAGTCATGGATGAAAATTTGTGCAATTTTTGTAATTTACGGTTGTCCCTGAAAGATACTCACCTAGTCATTGGTCTCTACTAAATGTCTCACATTCGAAAAATAAAACGTTTGAAATTTTTAGTTTTCTCAAGAAAACCTCATTGGGCTAAGCTATTGATAAATCATGTACTGGGGTTAACATTGAGTGCGTGCTTATCGTATCTGCTATGACAAAGTAGAACTTCTTATCTGTCAATTCTTAAAGCAATCCATGCATTGTCTTTGCCATCAAAAACTCGTAAGCTCAACTTCACTGCCAAACAAAATGAGATGCTCAGTGTTTTTCTCCTTCGTGTACGTTCTCTCACTATTGCTTCATCTCACATAATAAATGCAGCCCTTTTCTGAGTAATGAAATGAGAGGATAAATCTGAGAAAATAAAGAAAGAAAATATCTAACTACTTCTGAAAAGAATGCCGCTATTTATGTCCCAAATAGCAGACACAGAAGCAGTTTCACAACAGCGATGCAATCTAAACACCAATAATCACTCCAGTAAATAAACAGAACCATCAAGGAAGGTGAGGAACCGCGAAACCCCAGCTTAAACTAAACACTGATTTTTTTTCCATTTTACAGCAAGGAATGTTAGCTTTACCGTCAATGGATTTACCCTGCCTGTTAGAATGATTTGGACTTCAAAAGATAATATCGCATCCCAGCTTCCAGGAATTTTAAGAAGCGGCGCGGCAGTTCGAGCGTTCGTACAACGTCTGCTGATGCAGTCAGTGAGTTTTATTAAAAAAAACTCTCAAGTTGCTGTTGCAGCACTTCCTTCGTGTTCAGTGGTACAGCTAAGGCTTCGATTTCCAAGTGAGCTTCTTTAGGTCATTGATGTACTAGAGGAACAAGGTCGTCGTGCTGGTCTCTTTCCTGACGTGATATCTGCTATTTTGGCCCAGCTTACTGTGCAAACCAATTACGCTCCACTTCAGTGCGATAATGTGCTCATCAATCCAGCTATAGGAGCTATGATCATGGGTTAGTGCTTAATTCTATTTGTTCAAACGCTAGAAACACATTGATTGCTTGGAGCAAATTTCATAGAGGAAGTGTTCATATTATGCAAGATTTCAGTCAGCTTCATTACAAAATCCAAGCATAGATTCCTTTTAACCTTCCACTAAACGCCTCTCATTAGTTTCCTTGGAAAAGCAGGGGGAGGAACGCTGTTTACAACAAGCTCAAACGCAAAACAATGAAAGCTTTGTAATAATTTAAGCTCCTCTCATTGTGATCAGAAAGATACTTTTTCAACGCTTTCTATTTTATTTTGCTCATGCGTGGTTGTTTCCAAAAGATAATCCACTTGACGGCTCTTCGTCAGTCCTTTACTTCGTTAAGAAGAGACAGTCACCTATGAAATTTGTTACAGTTATGGCAGGCGTGGAGGGAAACTGCATTATTATCGGTAATACAGTGGCAAGTTTGTGCAATGCAATGCCTGCTGCCAACTGCATGTTCATGGACCAATTTATGAATATTGTGGCTGTGCCACAACAACACATGACTATTTCTGGATCAGTCTCAGTGAGAACTACTTCTAATCTGTTATTACTGTGATGTTAATCTCAATGTAAGCCTGTTGTTTAGACTACCAATGTCATCATGGCAAATTGGTCGATCCAAATGTGGCAGGGCGTGATGAACAGGGTGGCTGGTGCCTTGAGAGCTGGGGCATTCGGACCAAACTTCGCTGGAGTTTCTGTCACTGTCAGAGGTTGAAAAACGAAGTGCATCAGATATGTTTTTGTCAAGTAAATCTTCCATCAAAATCAACTCTTAGCACTTCTCGAATGTCTAGTTTTGCTTCAAATTTTTCTGAACAATGCTTCACGATGATCTGTGAATCAATAAACTTCATATTTCACAAGCTGTTTCTTTTTCGGTCGTCTGTGGGAATCAAAAGGCCGTGCGAAATATATTTATAGGAAATGAACAGCCTCTCAGTCGAGGCGAATTGAAGCGCATCTCATTGTTTGAAAACATAAATTGTTGTAGTTCCGGCCACTGTTTTGATATCTCAGTGACATTCTCGCCGCTCCTTGGTTCGTAGCTGCTCTAAAGTGTAATCGAAGCTGCTCAAAAATAATTTCTATTGCACCACACTACTTTATTCTTCAACAGAATTAATACTAGTATAATATTTGCAACCATCAAACGCCATCGTTGAGCAGTTGTTTCCTAATCGAAACAAATACCTAAAAAACTGCCCTTAAGGAAAGAACTTGTAAGAAATATGAAGTCGTTTGAAAAGCTAATACACTTTCAAGGCGTTGAATCAGCGAATTTTATTTACTGTAAGCCTCATCGTTCTCAACAATGCCTTGAAAGTCGTTCCCATAGCTGGCTCAAGTCATGGATTCGAAATGTGCAACGGAGATGGGCAACTCAAGCGCACATGCTCCGCTTGTTAGGGCAGGGTAAAAATATCCCAACTACAATTCATTAATAATAAGATGGGGTAATGTGAATACGAGTCCATGGTGGAGACGATGCTCAAAGGTCACAGTCACTAGTTAGTAATGGTTACCTTCGTCAGTACCTAAAAACTTCAGTCATGATGGACAGGGCCAGTCATTGCTACAACTCGACGGTGGCTCTGCATTGAAAAGTATCGTTATTTATGGCGACTATCTAACGAAAATCCAGAAAGATCACATAGGTCGAGCAATATTCGACAGCTCAACGCAAAACACGCTAGTGCTAGTCTTCACGAAGTTTTATTTTTTTTATGTTTATTACACAACTGGAAATAAATGATTTTTCATCTGTGGCGGAATGCCTCTTGCCTTTATCCATTCAGCACCATTTCAAATTTTCATTTGCTAGCAACAGAAATTTCTGTTATTCGATGTTTTTCACTACTAAAAGTACATATCTGGTCTTTAGCCGCAACTACAGCTCGGCACCTTAGTGCTTTGCGATTTTGGCGATCGAGAATAGCCCTGAAATTTTTTCCAGTCTTTCCGCAATCGTCCGCCCGTATCGCGAGGTCCTTCGTGTTCAGGGAAACAAAATCCGTTTACTTCACTGTGTTCGGCTTTTGAAATCCACATAGAACCTTTCGATAGTCCTCATAAGTAAGCAAGCTTGTCTGCTTACGCCTTACTTGTCAGAATACAAGACGGTAAAAAATCGAACAGCACCAAATCGGGGACAGGATAAGATCTGAACATTTGACGAACCTTCCGCTAATCCTCATAAACACACCGGTTTGGCTGTTCACAGCTACCTGTCTGAATACAAGGTCCCCATTCAGTGGAAGATCAGCAAGACCATACTATTACTCAATAAAAGTCTACGACAACGGCAACCACCGCACTATCTGGTTACCGTCTGTGGTCTACAAGCTTTTCTCTATAATCATCCTAAACAGGAGTTGACTATCTCTGACCACCATCATTTGAGAATATGCGGGTGGTCACTTCTGGAACTGAGCTTGGGCATCATATGTTGACGACAAGTCTGGGAAATAGGGACAACGCTGCCTAGAGAGCTTTGCGGATCCCTTATAAATTTTTCTCACGACTGCACGAAACGTCCAAGGTGTACGGACGATTTTGAATGGGGGCGAAGGTTTCATTCGTAGCTAAAAAAAAGGACAAAAATCTGTGCGTGGACGAATCTAAGTGTTTTGGGCTTAACAAGTCAGAATTAATCACATTAAGAACGTTTGCTATAGAAATGTCACACTATACGCTGCATCTTCGCTGGGAATTCTCATCCCCAACTGAGAAGATACAGAGTTCTTCAAATTTATATAACTCAATTATTCCAAGGAATGTGCTCTAAAACGTTGAGAAATCTATACAAAATAGAAAGGGCTCCCGTGCTGCTCATCGTAATGAAATTAAGGTACCATGCATCTTTTTGCAACTAATAATATCTGTGGGAGTACTTAAATAAAGAGAGTTGTTGTGAGCTCTTCATGACAGAGTCATTTGAAGACGAATAGAGACGCCTTTTCAAGTATGTTGGAAGTAAAGCGTTATGGGCCACAGGATTTCTAATTACGCTTTTATACTGCAATAACGTGGAATTAGACGAGAATGTTTTAATACCACCTATAGCCCACTGACACGGTGAACTCCGTGCATTACGAGATGTAATGTGAAGTGAGTTCGGAAACGAATGTATTTTTGTCTTTATCGGTATTCTCGAAAGCTCTAGAATGCTTGCAAGGACAACTTTTCCCTACATTGATAAAATTTCTATGATTATCCATTTTTTTACACATATTCAATAAACATTTGAATAAAATGCAAAGGTTAATCCAATAGACAGCTTCCTTCATCTAGCCGAAGAAATCGCGAATGTTATGGGATGGGATGAACTCGGAAGTCATATTTCTTTAAAACTTATCGTTTTTTCCCAGTCTTCTTAACTTTTCTGCGACGATCGGTTGGTCGTATCCAGTTTTATTTGGCGATATTCGCAAACTTTTTCATGGTTAACATTGAAGAGAAGGTGGCTACTATCCCGGAAAACTTTTGACACCTCGCAGTTACATCGAATGTCACTTTATTTGGGCAACTTTTTTCCGTCCCGTATTGAAAACGTGCATTGATATCCAAAAAGGTAGAGACGAGAAATACATAACTGTATAAAAGTTCTAAGCAAGCACTGGAATCACCTCCACAACAGTGTTAAATGTGAGGAAAAAATCCGGTTTCTCTAAGGCAGCAATAAAGATAATTTCTGGTTTTGGCCCTTTCCTCAAAATTTCTTTCATTTTTTTTGGATGGAATTTTAGTCAGTAACTAGCGTGCTTAATAGTAATAGTAATGACGGTATACCAACTTTAGTTCGGTCCAGGATTACCCAACACCAAAACCCAGAGCAGAACACCTGCAGAAGTGCTCTTGTTAGCATTGCTGCTTAGCACGCTATTTATGTGATTGAAAGATCCAGTAACCACGTTTTGGGAGTACCAGAATACTCACAGCATCAGTTCCTTACCTTGTTTACCGGTTTACGCCTACTGATATCTTGTGAAGGTTAATTCGTACTAGTGCAGCTTGCAATAAAAAAAAACCCGAAGCTGTTGAGATGCACTAGAGCATTCGATTGTTGGCCTAATAGTAGTCTCAGAATTGAAAATGAACCACGCAGTTGGAAAAACTCAACTTAAAAAAACTTATCATTTGGTATACGTCTTAGTTATTATCACAAATGCTAGTCAGCTACTTGGATGGCCCTTCTTCACCGGTTGTGCTGGCACCAGCATAATCTTCATTCTTTCGGAGTTTTGCTGGTTTAGCCAATGTGGTTCCCTGGAGTCCCGAGGTCAGCCAGACCTAAGCCTGCCGCAGGTCGTCACCACCACAGGTTGTTGCGGCCGTTGTTTATCAGAGGGAACTTTGTCATCGCGCAACTAGTTTGATACCAGCACGGTGGTAGATTCTGGCATCGGTTTATTCCAAGCTGGGTTTCCTAATTCGAACGTATGACTCCTCCTCAGCTTGGAAGACCCTCCCAGGGATATGAATACGCCCGCTGTACATCGCAGCCTGACACCAAGAAACACATTCCAGCCACGATGAGACGCTAAACCGTTGAGAAGCAATGAAGGAGTTGCTCCATAAAAAGGCGAATGATGTTTGGTCTTATTTTTTAAGGACTCAACAATTCTGAGATTAAAGTCCACCCGTGGAATAATTTTGTGGGCCGACTTACAACAGCAAAGAGAGAAAGAATTATTGGAACAAGCTCGAAAACAACGCAGTCTAAAAAAGTGTTGTCAGTATCTACGGGACTATAACTATAACGTTCCGCCCTGATGAACAAAGATGAGAATTCTTAGGTTATTAAGCTAACACGATGTTGACAAAATGATTTATTCGGCTAAAGTTTCGACGTCTTCTCTTCTTCAAAGCCGTGTTGATCGGAGTCGGTGGTCCACAGCTGATCGTTGTCGCGATGTGGATATTCTTTCTCTTATCAAGTCAAATCTTGTGGACGGAGCACCGCTCGAATGGGGAAGTTCACTCGCCGGCGCCCTTTTTGTACAGGACTGACGTCGATCTATTGCCACCACCTATATGATCTACTTTGGGTGGGCATTTGCTTCCTTGCATCCTTCAAAAGTTGGGTATCGTATTAGCTAAGACATAGGAAATCAGCATTTTGTAATCTGACCGTCATTTAACGTCAGCATTAGTAATCAGGACCTTCCTGGCTAGCTTAATAATCGAACAAGCAGTGGATTATTCATGCCGAGCTTAAATGACGGTGGGTTTGAAAAGTGTGGAAGATTGGACTATCGCAATATTCCGCCATGATATTAAACTGATAATATACATATCTCTTCCTTTTTTGCAACTTCTGTCTAAGAACACAAAATGACCGGTGGAGAAAAAGCTTACCGTGTTTCTTCCCTCTGTGCTTCGAGTTGCGATAGCAAACATGAAGAGGGCTGCAGCTTCAGGATCCGATAATATCGCAGCGCGTTCCTTCGAAAGGCAGGCTCGTGATTACACGGACTTCTCGCAAACGTTCGTCCACGCAGCCCTAAAAGGCTGAGCGATGGGATCTTGGTAGCACATCCCATATCCTTCTTCAGTTCCTCTACATGATGTCCATAAGGATTATTCTACAGCACCTATCAAAATCCTTGGATTAGCCCAGCAACTTCACCTAGCGAAATTCCGACAAGGGCTCTGCTGCAGGAACTACATCCTGTCCGTGTTACAGGTCATGGATGCCTGTCGGAAGCACTGTTTGCCTCTTGCCCTAACTTCTACCGTCTGTGAAAAAGCGCTTGAAAGCGTCGAACCATTGCATTCCTGTCAGTTCTTGTCGAGCAAGGAGCGGAACCATCCTATTTGCGACTACTAAGTGGATGTTATTGGAACTGCATCACGAAAATGCAGCTTTCTATGGATAGGTAACTATAACCACAAGGAAACGCATTCAACAAGGCATAATGTCGCCAAGTCGCTTACCGCCTTTCCAAAATGAATAATGTAGTCATTTGATTGGATCGAGAGAGGCATCTACACGGATTGAAAATTTTTAACCAAAATTTTGGTTTTGTTGACTTCATCGTCGCCTGGTCAAAAAGTGTGTACGAACAGGAGACAGTGGGAAAATGGCATGAAAGACGAGGGAAAAAAAGGATTGGGACTGCCCATAAATGGATCGAAGAGACAGTTCATTTAGAAACCATGGTGTGAAAGCAAACACATCGAATTAGGTGGTTCCTTTCTTCCAGCGAGCACTCCATTATGGTACCTTTGAAGTCAAGTGAACAGGAAAAACAACATGAAGAAACAATCAGATGGAAGAAATGGAGCAATGCGGGCTTATTGGGACCTTTCAACGGAACCACCGGCTAACTGCTACTCCCATCCTCTTTGCTGTGCCGTGAAAGACTTGGAGTGGTATCCCAACCAAGTGGAAATCTCTGCATACACCTAGACTAGTGCTTGAGCCAAATATTTTCTGAATTTAATCATCGCGCCCGAAACATTTTGCCTTAATGCGCATTTCGAGTCTCCAGGATCTCTCCTGTCTTCGAGGTAAAGATGAATATACGTCGAGAGCGAAGCACAAATTAGCGAATGATATAATAAAAACAACCGATGGTAGACGGGCGAAAAGAAACGTGAAGTAGAGTTGAGACAATGGAAGCTTTCAATTGGGCGACCATCGCCATCGTGACGATGAGTTGAGTGTGTCGGCAACCAAATTCAACCATGTGCATCATCATTTTAGTGGTACGGAATTGGCTTCGCAATCGTCACCATTTTCGAAGCAGACCGTTACCGTGAGTGGCAGTTGTGCGTGAGGGAAAACGGATGTTGCCGAATGTGCTGGCGCCCGTACCACCAGTGAAGAAGGGCGACTGATGCATCGAAAACAAGAAATTAGTGTTTCACCCTAGCGTAGATCAAATCTCAAAGTGCACAAGGATGCGTTCCCGTTAGAGCAGCACAATGAAAATGGTTACATCATGTTTAGTGGAATGATGTATCTACTGCTGTACTGTTCTTCTTATAATGGATGAGGCTAATGCCCTTTTTGGAAAATTGTACGCCTTTTTCACGGAAAGGCTAGGAAGACACAAGCGTTAACAATCGTTTGAATTTGAGAAGATAGCCTCTACTGTGACAGGCGGCTTAAGAAACTTTGAAGCGTATTTGTAGATGAGTTACCATTATTGTTTAGTATCTAAGACGATACAAAAACACTTTCCTAGCTAACATCAATACAATCCTTTGTTGTAGGTAATATTCCTAACTGTTTGCATGGATTGGACATGGAAATAATTGTGACGGTGTATTAATGCTTTTTAAGAGATTAATTGTCGGACAGATATCTGCGAAGGGGACACGGCATGTCAAACAACAAGGTCCTAGTCCAAGCCTCTTAGATGAACTTATTTCTGCCATTTTATAAGATCATCCTCTCTAAGGGACTAATATATTCTTCAAAAGAAAACTGTGGAAAGTCAACTCAATGGCAAACACTCGAGTCAATCATTGCTCTTCAAAATTTACTTGCACGAACATTTTAATAACCCATCTTGACATGAGAGTTCCAGTAGTTCTACTATTTCCTTCATTGTCTAAATGAAGTCATTGGTAGCATTCATGTGGAAGTTCGGCAGAGGATTGCCGGCTTAGAGGTTAATTTCGGGAATGAATACTGTTAGTCTAGACGCGCCACAATCCAGCGCATATTTTCGAAAACCTGGACGCGTGGTGCAATATTTATCTATAAATGAGAAAGCTGTTGGTCGCCAGAAAAACACGCTTGGAAACAATACGAGTTGAAGCTCGTTATGGTTTTTCTACATATGTGTTGAAATCAACACTGTTAGATGTTGAAGTTGACTTTATTTAATACTTGATACTTGAACGGCCTGTCCTCATTAGTTGTGCCGGCCCCAGCATAATCTCCATTTTTCGGAGATTTGCTGGTTAAGCGATTGTGATTGCCTGGAATCCCGAGGGCAACCAGGCCAAAGTCTGCCCCCAGGTCTTCACCACGACAAGGCAATCGCACCACTTGTGGATCAGAGGGAGATTTGCCACCATGCTACTTTGATACGAGAACGGTGGCGGATCCTGGTTTAGTTTCACTCTTAGCTAGTTTTCCTGATGGATACGCCGGACTTCTTCTCAGCATGGGAGACCCTGCCTTGGAGTCGAATAACCCTGCTGCTACATCGCAGTCCGACACTCAGGAACACTTCCCAGCTACGATGAGGCGGTTAACTGTTGGGAAGAACTTGACTTTAATCATTTTAAAAGGAGATGTGTCGAGAGCAGGTCGCACATAAGAAAGGTCAGTGTCGAGTTGATCCCCATTCGGTGAAAAAGGTAACTTTTGCCCCTATAGCGAAATCAACATTGCGCGAAAATCTAGAATTCAGAGCATTGCGAAAACCATTTTGATATGTATCGGGGTGTACTTACCTTCGTTGATATGCCAACATGTGGTCATTCCAAAACAATAATTCGGCTAAACAATTCAACGTGTCCCACTTCTTCAAAGCCGATGTTGGGAGTCTGTGAACCACAGCCGCCCTTCACCACGATACGGATTCCTCGTCGTCGCTTTGAATGAAATACCTTCACTTATCCACCAAGATGTTTTTAGGATTCTTTGCACCAATGATCGTCCCCTGAATTCCTCTTCTTTTTTTTCACGTACAATATACTCCACACTTTCTTTATAAAATGCTTATGTTGACCACATTTTTTTCGAACTTTATCCAGCCTTTTGACTAGAAATGAACTGTCTCAGCCAGTTCTATCGATCTCTTCCATCAGCAATCATCCGTCAGCGGGATTGATCTGGGGAGCGCAAAATAGGCAATGAACCCAGTTAACCTGAGGCTTGTAGTTATAAACACAATCTTAGCCATATTATTTACTGCCTACTATTTTTTAATGTCAGGGTATAATGCGAAATATAACTACAATGATCCTGAGATAATCGCAAAACTCCGGGGCTGCAGGTGTCTGCGGTGGGGAACGAACGCGCTATTGTCCTTTCCGGGGAGTAACGTGCTCACCACCACACTATGAGAGTCCTTCGTTTCGCTTGTCTCCCAGAGAGTTCTATCGATCTTCTGCCGTCGGCAATCACCCGTCAGCGAGACTGAACTGCGGAAATTGAAGTTATTTGGGGAATACTTACTATACGATTTTTTCGGTTAAGAATCGCACAAGAAAGATCAGGTCTGTGCGCGGCGATCACCTTCATCCTTATTCACATCCATTGGATATAAATTCGCGTTGAACATATGCGATGCATTTTTCCAGTTCGAAAGTTTACAGATGAAAAATCTTCTTGTTCGCAATGGCAAATGATTATTCAACAATAACACACTTATTTTATTTCTTTATTTACGTACAAGCTGACGTTTCGGCGGCTCTCGCCTTCCTCAGAGCCTGGAAAGGTCAAGTTTACTGCGATCTACACGGTCAAACGCCTCCATAACCAAGACAGCGAAAATGCCGAATCAAAATTTCAATCACATTGAACACAGAGCCTTTGCACACTCACTGCTTTCTGTGGGTCTTCCACTAAGTATTTCACGTGGAGACCAACTGCAAAGAGTTCGCGTGGAATCGTGGTGTACCCATCTCATCAGAATAACAGGCTTATATACTGCCCAATATCACGCGTGATACTGAGGCATTCCTCCCTGCGGTTCATTTTCGGATTCTTGGAATTGATCCAGAATGCCTCGAGAATTTTGCGCGCTTGTGTTCTCGATTCCTGCGCTAGGATCGTAACCCGTACTTCAAAATCTTCTACGTTATGTCTCTGCGTACTATGCGTGCCTAGTGGAGTATTTGGTTAACGTATGCCGACTAGGTGTTCTTTTTATACGAACGCAGAGTGGTCTACCCGTTTCGCCAACGTATTCGTCCCCGCACGCTTTACAAGAGTTCAGATAAACTGTACCTGAACTCATGCAATCACCGTCTCTACCATTGGGGCAAATTATACAATTTTGCATTGCACATAGACGGTCGTATAGGCAGTTACGAACTAGTTGGCGTCTTAGATTACTCGGTGGCATTTCAGTTATCGTTACCGAATTCTCTAGACCGGCCCTTCTTAAACAGCGTTTTATAGCTGCACTTACTTCATTTGAAATGAAGCGCAGGATAAACGGGACCTTATTGTCGCTAGAGTTGTCGTTTGGGGGCCTGTGGTTTCCTCTACACCTATCCCGAGCTACAGTTTCGTAGCCATTAAAAATGGCTATTTGCCGCGCCAAGTTCCGGGACTCTCTCTCTGCTCCTTTCCTGTGCACACGCTGGTAGCTGTTCGAAACATGTTTCTCACAAGCGCCCTTTTCGTGTGAGAGGGGTGAGAGGAGAGGTAATGAACCAAGATGTTTTTACTACTTGGCTTTCGATACCATTTCGTAACGTAGCCGTTTTCTGATAGGTTAATTTGCACGTTCAGAAATGGAAGCCAGTTTTCTTTTGGTTTCTCTCGGGTGAATTTAATATACTCTGACTGTTCGTTCAACAGCTCGAAACATTTGTCAATTTCCTCTTGTGTTGAACAAATGACCAAGCAGTCATCTACATATCTACAGTAGAGTAACGGCCCGAGATCGATTACTGGTGCTTCCACCTTAGACATGAATGCAATGGCAAGGCTTGGTGCCAGTCGTTGTCCCATTGCCAGCCCTCTCGTTTTGTGCGTAATACCTCCCGGACCATCTGAAGATTGAGCAGTTTAGGCACTCCTCTAAGAGTGTCATCAACTGCTGAATCGAGAAGCCATACATGTTTATTGCTCCTTCATGTTATATAAGGAGCTTGTGGATGGCATGCATAGCGGAGTCATTCGACACGTTTGTATAGAGGGCGGTGACGTCGAAGGACTCCATCACGTATGCGCTGTTGGGCTGCACAGTACGTAGATCATCCAGGAACATTTGGGTGTTCGTAAGATGGGCTGGAATGTACTTCAACAACTGGGTAAGTATTAGGGTTATTAACTACGTTATACTATCCGTTGGCCCATCTACGCAGCTAATGATAGGTGTGACCTTAAATAATGACACATCGGTAGACGCAAGATCATCGTTGGATACTAACTTATGAGTTTTGACAACCAAGTATTAGACGGGACATGCTGGTAAATCAACTTTTAGTTGAGGGATAACTGATGGTTTTAAACCAGCAACCCATGCCATTTTGACCCATTCGTGGTTCAATATTCGGTATCTACTTTTGAACTCCTTCTCAGATGACAGGCGATAAGTTGAAGCATCTCCAAAGTGCTTTCGTTATCTCAACGTCTAATGATGGCGAATTACTACAGAACTCTCCACTCTTATCACTAACGGATAGTTTTATGTTTTTCAACCTTATCAGCTCTCGTACCTCCCGCATGCCACGTTTTTGCATTTCAGTGAGGTTAGAGCAGTATCTTTTTCACACGATAGTGATTAAGGACTTTGAAAAGTTTCATTCGTAAACGTCCGAAATTTAACGTCGACTTCATTATTGGGCTCTTGTTGTCTAAAGAAAGGTTGAGGAAATGGTGGTGCTGGTAGTGCCCTTACTTGTTTTTGTTGGCGCCTATTAAGCGCTTCATCCCTAGCTTTTTTGCGGAGTCTATCTTGAAGTTCGTGCAAACTACATGCGACCCTACGCAAGGTTACCTTAGAAATGGGTTCAGATGGTGAGAAACTCGGTCCCAATTCTAATAACGAGCGCGCACCGTCAGGGAGAGTCGTGCCTCCTAACACGGTTAGCCTTGAATTTCTTTGTACATTATTTATCCTACTGTGACTCGTTTGATGTTCGTTGGCGGTGTTTCTGTATGCTCTTGAAGCCGTGTTATGCGATTTACTCAAAAAGGTCTTCAAACTTTCTCCGCAAGGTTACTTCAGCATTAGACCTAATAGAATCGCAAATCAACACTGACCCACTCACTATTCTCCTCCAGAGGCGGTCCCTCCAAATACTGAGCACAATAGTTTTCCTCCTTCTCGCACTTCTTCCACTTGGCGAACATCTGATTTTGTTTGATTCGTAGACAGGTGCGTAGTACTTTCAATTTCGATGTCCAGTACTCGGTGGCTATCCTCTGGCAGTCCGCATATTTCGTGTAGTCGTTTTTGTTTTTATGAATTTTGGAACGTCTTGGTGTTTCAGACAGCGGCGGAGAAAATGCATCGCTTGTCGAGCTAAGACGATCTTTTGTCTTAGAGACAGTGCTTCTTTTGCAAGTCGGAAGTATCTTGCTGGTACATCTTGCAGTAACTCCCACGTCTGACTTTCTATTAACCCTCGGCATTGATTGAATAATTCTTTCTACTTCTGTTTAGCAAACACGAGGTGTTATTTTATTTCTTTATTTACGTACAAGCTGACGTTTTGGCGGATTTCGCCTTCCTCAGAGCGTGGAAAGGTCAAGTTGACTGCGATCTACACGGTCAAAAGCCTCCATAACCAAACAGAGAAAACGCTAAACCAAGAGCCTGTTATTCTGATGAGACGTGTACATTACGATTCCACGTGAATTTGTGCGGTTGGTCTCCACGTGAAATACTTAGTGGAAGACTCACAGAAAGCGGTCAGTGTGCAAAGAAGCTATTCGGTGTTCAATGTGATTGAAATCTTGGTTTAGCGCTTTCTCTGTTTGGTTATGGAGCTGTTTGGCAGAGCAGATTGCTGTCAACATCGAAACCTTTCCAGGCTCTGAGAAAGGCGAAATCCGCCGAAACCTCAGCTTATTCGTGAATAAAGAATAAAATAACACCTTGCGTTTGCTCAACAAGAATATGTAGAATTACTTGATTAAGACATTATTTGATTACTGAAATTAAATTAATTATTAAGACTAATTAAGTAGAAGTTTTTGAGCTTGTCATGCTTTAGCTAAAATTCTGAAATGCTACCAATTCTTGGAAAAAGAAAGCTGAAAAAGAGTTTGATTGCTAAGAGCAGTTGGCAAAGACTGAAAGAATTCCGTGTCACTGCCACTCCATATTCGCTTACGGAGTATTAAATGTTGTTTCTCATAGCGCCCGAATTAAAATCCTAAACGAAGCCATTAAATCGTAAGGAAGACAAATGAAAACAACATTGCATTCGAGACTCGATCATAAGCTGCTGAATGTCAACGTCCTGTTGCGTACTGTAAAGATTACCGAAACTAATCACACATTGCAAATTATCACTGACCACCATCGTTTGAAAATATGGAAGTGGCCGTTTCTGGAACTGAGGTTTTGCAATATACGCTGATAACAACTCCAGAAGAAATCGGATGACCTTGTTCAGAGAGCTTTGCGGATTCGCCCCGAAATTTTTTCTCACCACTGCTGGGAAGGCCCGATGTGTGGAGCATTGAAAGTGCGACAAAGGTTTCGTTTGCAGCCAGAAATAAAGAGAAAAATCTGTGCTAGGACGTATCTAATCATTTTGGGCTTGACGAGTCATACCCAATCACATTAAGAAGGTTTTCCATAGTGATGTTACACTTCACGCTGAATCTTGGCAGGGAATTCATCTGGAAATTAAGAGCTTTGCAAACTTATATAGCATTATTATTCTTAGTAATGTGCTCTAAAATGTTGAAAACTTTATTTATATTAGGAAGAATTTCCACGCTGCTCATCATAGTGGCACTAAGGTATGCACAGCTCCTTGCAACTAATAATATCTGTGGGAGTAAGTAAAGAGAGTTGTCGTCAGCTTTTCATGAGGGCGTGATTTTGAGAAGAATACAAAGTCTTTTCAGGAATGCTGGACGTAAAGCATTATGAGTCACAGTACTGTTAGTTGCTCTTCCTATTTTCTTCGTTCCCCTCTGTAGAAACCTGCGGTCCGCAGTCTTGCAAATATCTCAGCAATATTGTGGTGTGTTTCGCTTAATACCCTGCCATAAAAAATTATAGAAGGCAGAAAACAAAAAGTAAACATTGTGAAATCAACTACAGCCTCAGCTTAACTGGGTTCAATGCCGATGTGGGCTCCCCAGATCAATCCCGTTGACGGATGATTGCTGACGGCACTGTTAGATAGAATTCGCTGAGAGACAGGCGAAAGCGAAGGACCCTGCGTATTGAGGTGGTGAACGCGTTACTCCCCGGAAAGGAAAAATATTGCGCTCGTTCCCCCACCGTAGACACCTGAGGTCTGGAGTTTTACAAATATCTCAGCAATATTGTGGTTGTATTTCGCTTAATACTCTGACATGAAAATTATGGAGGGCAAAAAAATAAAAAAGAAAACGTTGTGAATAACTTTAAAATTCCGATTCTATCTCATTCTAGGAAGTGTCGGAATCACAGTTTTGCCTTCGTCGATATCCTTTTTTTCCCGTTTAGCACCCACTAGAATAGAAACTTCGTCGACTCCCATCTAGTGCTCGTTGTTGAGCTTCACCAAATGACCTCCGTGATTTTGGGTTAATCATGAAGCGCGCATGGGGCACAGTGGTCGAAGGAATCCTGCAATATGTCTGGGATCGATTCCCGCACCCAATGCCCACCATGCCCTCCATCCCTCCGGGGTCGGCAAATTAGTACCTGTCCTGTATGGGAGGATGGAAGTACTGGCTCGATATATCGGTAAGTCACCACGAGTCATTGCAAGGGCCAGATGTGCGTTCAGTCAGTTTCAACGATGGTTAACGAAGTCTGATGCATGGCGCATTCCCTAAAGATTGATCAACGCCGAGAACTTTCTCCTTTTTAACCTTTTGACGTGAATAGAGCTAATTTTTTGATCGCTAACGCAGTTTGAAGCCATAGCTTACCATCACTCACCCATCGGTTTATGCTGGATGCTCTGTCATTACATTGTTCCTTGAAAGCCCTGACTGGACTGTTGCACACACCAGCTGGCGTTAAGAACTCCGTAGAATACGTGATGTGATGTATCAAAGTTGAGTTTATGGCGTGAATTCGGGATCGAATGTTTTTGTTTCTTTTTCAATATTCTCGAGAACTCTAGAAAACCTGCAAGCAGAGCTTCTTTCCACATCTATAAAGTTTCCGTGGTTATTCCGACATTAAACTACCCACGAATGGCAAATGTTATCTATTAGCTTGCAGTTTGAATATCCGAAATGCACGTGATTTGAGTCCAGACTTCATTCACTTTCATCGTGGTCTCATCTTTTCCCATTGTCTGCTTTTTCTCAAGTGCTTGCTTTCAGAGAGAAATATTCGCCTTGACAAATTCTGTCTAGTTCCTCACACTGGTGAAAAAAGCAACACGTCAGCATTATTCAAAATCGAAGTATTCAATAATTCAAAATATTCGCAGGTAAGCTTACGAAACTGCCGGCTGAATCGCTGTTGACAAATTGTCGTTGAGATTTTTGTCTTCTTTTCATGTCAAAGCATCCTTTACTTCGTTTCCCATCGCCAACACACTGAAGGTTTCGCTCAAAGAGAACGAAGTCAAACTTACATAGATCCAGTAATGTTGCGAGCAATCTCGTTATCCCTATTCACACATTTCACATGTGTCCGACTCTTGGTGTTTCTTGATACTTTGTAGACGTGTCATTGTCTTCTCACTTGCGATTATGGTGCAATCTAATTATAGACACTCCCACAAATTTTGTCGGTTTCTTGCACAGTCGTGGCATTGGATGTCATCATTTATCAAATTGCTATTAACCCTAAGGCTTCATCAGGTACCACGAGATATCCGATTGAAAAGGAGTTAGATATTTCATTTTCGATTAAAAAGTTCCAGTGAGAGGAAAACTTGCAGTGTGGCAAAATCCAGCTTGTTTTTTGTGGCCCTCTTTCATCCGTGGTTAGTTAATGTTTCTCTTATCAAAAATTACAGACCTCTTCACCTTGGTCGAATCGACCGAAACTCTAAGATTATCTTTTGTCGACGAGCCAGCGGATAAGTTTGTTGGCGGAACTTTTTCTTCCAGGTTCCATTTCACATAACGACGATCATTGTTTATCAAACAAACTACTTCGGTTTAAGGTGTAAAAACGCCAATCAGCCAAAGTTCCTATTGCTGTTGCATTGTGAACTATTCGGTAGATCACAGTTGAAAAGTGGGGGAAGCCGTGCCTTCCAACAGTCTCCTCGAACACAACCGTACTGCAACGTTATGGTGAAAGCTGACTAAGCATTGGATGCATCATTTGTCAGAACAACGCTTCAACGAGACATATCGCTCTAAATTGTTGCTTGGTGGTCATTTCAATATGTGAGACATCACCTCGATTCCTTCTGAATATTCAGATGGATCTCTTATTGTAGTTGATACAAGACATTTGGCAGTTTGACATGATAAAAAGGCAATACTTTTTAAACATGGAGACAATGGTAACATAGCTCCACTGTCCCCATAAGTGTATTGGGTAGAAACCAGAAGAACAAAAATGCTATTTTTGAAGCAAAGTTGACGAAACGTTAGCCGAAAGTTTCCATGCTATCTTCTTGTCACACTAATAATCGAGAATTTCGCTAAAAATGCTTTATTTTTTTTACTACCAATGCGTGATTTATAAAATGATCTTCGAGCGTAAGAAAAAAAAGTGGTTCATAAGAAAACCTGCTTTTTACGTATGGAGGTGACAAAGCGACAAAATCTGACGAGGTGCACCGTAGTTAGTTGACACAAATTTCGTTTTCTCATGGAAAAGTCATTTAATAGCAGTTCTCGCTCCTCGATTCCCTGTAAAAATTATTTCTAAACTGCATGTTCGTCTGAAATATGAGAAGAAGGGGAGGTGGACAAAAATATCTGTGACGTTAGGCCAACCTTCAATTCTCCCATTGTGCGCACTGATGAGGAATCTGATGTGTTCCCGTCGCTCCGTTCTTGTTAGCACTCTGTGTATAAGTCTCCATGTTCCCGAACGTGATTGTGATGAAATCTCTCAGCGACAACTAAAATCAATTTCTGACGTTTTCTTGCATAACCGCGACTTGGGAGCGTTACTGGTGGTCCAACTGCGATTAAGAGGTGTAACGTGAATGGTAAGAAGCGCGATTGTTGTACTTAAAACCTCATCTTTTCCAAGGTAGTCGGGCAGTCAGCAACTAGAGCGTAGCAGTCTATAATGTCCAAGTGCTTCTGGTCACAGTTGAGACATTTCCAACAGAACTCTTGGGTAGCTGTTTATTTGCAGCCCAAAATCAAAAACATATGCATGTGAAATAAAAAAACATATGCATGTGAAATAAAAAACTTCGGTTGAGCCGGAATCAATTGAATTAACTCCTGCCAGCGAACGATTCTATTAACGTGAAGAAGTGGTTGCTGCAATAAGCGAGGTCTCCCACGTTTACAATGATTCGATAGTTTTTGTTATTAGATTGTGTCATAATCGCGATTGAGAAAAACAAAGACACAATTACTGATTGTCACTAAGCACGGAACCACGAAGACTATCGTTAGACACTTCAGCGACTGAGTGCACTGTGCAAACTGAAAATGATAGTTTGAAATTAAATACTTCTCCTTCTCTAAGTCTGCCACTTTAACATGTTTGCACTTATTCTGACAGAAAATCGGGAGCACATGTTGTTATGAAACGCCTTTTCTATGGGAAAACAATAATAGAGTCATCAAATTGCGGCACTCTTATTCACATTTCTTCGCTCACTTCCTTCTGTGAAAGCTAATGTTATGATGAAATGCTGACAAATCGTTCTATAAGATGCACTTCGCTAGCGGAAACAGAATTTGGCGTTGCTCACGTTTTCATCTTGTGCACTCATTACGTAGTAGAAATTAGTTCACCGACTTCAGAAGATGAGAAAGGTGCAACGAAGGACCCGCACGGTGTACTGGTGAATGGGTTAGCCCCGAAAAGCGTGATAACGTGTTCGAGCCCCCACCGCAAACAACTGCTGTGAAGTTTTGCAAATATCTCAGCATTGCTGTGGTTGTATCTAATATAAAGTACTCCAGCAGTGAAAACTGTAGTAGGCAGGAAAAAAAAGCTAATATTCAGCAACTTTATTTCAAAAAGCAGAGCTTTTTCTCATACTCCTGAGAAGACTAGCTGTACACGAGTCCTCTCACTGACAAGCCAACACAAAACTGATAAAAACCCAGTATTCAGCTAACGGCTGGGTGCCTCCTTCCTCTTCAGAGGTAGATGGGATGGAAGTCGATTGTCCACAGCTTGCGCTTCTGCCGATGTGGCTTTTCGTAATCGCATCGAACCGAATCCATTGAAGCGCCGCTCGAATAAAGTAACTCATTCTGCATTGCATTTTTTATACAAAACGGCTGTTATTGATACTGATCGCCCGTTGGTATTCGTTCGCTTCTCTCTGGGCATTCAGAGAAATCAATCAACGGATGGAAATTGCCCAGGAGAATAACGAACGATTATCAAGGAACAATGTGCATCATCAACAGACTTTGTACACAAAGCAGCATTGCCGAGTGAGGTTACTTCATTAGAGCGATTCTTTGGTGGTTTCGGTTTCGATGCGATCACGATGAGCCACATCGGCAAAAAGGAAAAATTGTAGGGCGATCGACTTGGATCAATACACCTTTGAGGAAGACGAAGACGGTGAAACGTTAGCCGAATAAAGATTTTATTTTAATCAATATCACGGTAGCTTTCCAGAAACCTTCCCTTTTTCGAAATAATTTGAGAAACCTAAGAGCACAGCAAAATTACAAAAAAAAATTTTCAGAGTTGCCTGAGTTCGCATTTAGATTGACGCCAAAGTTACATGTACTTCCATTCGGTTCAGACTAACTTTGAAGTTTTTTCACAACTGCGTTGTTCACTTCGCGAAATAAAACCACTATTAGGACAATAATCGAGTGTTCTGACTACATCTGAGCAAATTTGTCATTTTGTTGCGCAAAGAAGCACTGGCAGAAACTAACGTTGACAAAATAAAGTCTCCCATCGATCCACTATTTCGAGAACTGATGCTCTGAGTCATTTGGTGACCCTCAAAACGTTGTTACTAGAGCTTTCAATCAGATGAGTCGAGTGTTGAGCGCGTGCTGCAATGCAAAGCAGTTCTGCAGGTGTTCTGCTTTGGATTTTCACATTAGGTGATCCACGTTCAAACTTAAAAGATTGTACACCGTCACTGTTACTACTAGTTATCACGCATTGGGCGACTAAAATTTCGTCCAAAATACAGTAAACGAAAAGAGTTCAAGGAACTGTCATAAATGGAAAAATAGTTTTGCCGCTACCTAATGAGAACCGGCTTTTCCTTTTACTTCCAAAATGGTTGTCGAAGTGATCCGAATGCTTACGTAAAGATTCTCAAGACCGGCTTTCTATTAACCTCGGCACTGATTGATAATTTGCTGTTTTTTCTTCAATAAGCAAACGCGATGATTGGTATTATAGAATATGTTAACATACAATAGCTGACGTTTCGGTGTTTCGCCTTCTTCAAAGCCGTTTATTTTCGCATACCAACAACGAGAATAGGAAACGACGAATCGACTTCGTGAAAAAGTAAAGAAGCTTGGGAGATGCAGTTTAACGAAACCTGGATTTCGTATAAATCGAACCTTCCAACATTCTTGATTTCTTTCTCTACGTGAAAAGGGTGTTAATTGTGCAGAGTTGAGATTACAACATACTAAGATGTTCATTGAGCGTATGCAAAAACAAAGGACGAAACTACTCGCAACTCAACAGAATCTGTCAAAATCTAGTCTTTCTCTCTAAATGTGAGTAGATACGTTGTACTACTTGTTCTCTCTTCCGAAATCCGGCAGTCTATTTCATCAGTGAAGTATCGAGCAACACCTGGTTCGGGCAGCAGAGGTTCTGAAGACCTGAAGATTATTCAGCCAGTCCTCAGCAACACAATAGCTTAGCTCATGATATCATACCCTTAGGTTCCTATTCAATGGAAAAAGCACCATGATTGTGCTGTTTTTCAGAAATGGCGACTCTACGATATCGGCAACTATCGTCCAAATCTGCTTTTCTGTCTGTCGTCTACAAGCTCTTCACTCGAGTCGTCCTAAACAGAAACATAGATAGATGAAGGACAGCCGTGTAAGCAACCAACTTTCGAAAAGGATTCATTTGGACCACATCCACACAACAACAACACTCATTGAAGTATGGCTAGAGTACGACGGACCGTCATGCCTCACGTTCATCGATTCAAATAAAAAAACCTTCGGATCAGTTGAGGCAGAAGCAGTCCTGGAATCTCTGGAGATCCACGGTATCTCTACTCATTATATAAAGGCTCTTCGTCACCTGCGAAGAGGAATCACCGCGAAAAATATCACAGTTCTGTAATAAGAACCACTACTTACTATCTGTTTAAAGTTTTATTACCATCACTTCTAGAAAGGAGCGGGTATGCATAGTGATAGTGGTGCCCGTCATCATGAGCAGAGTGCTAGTTCGATTCTGCTCTGGGCCAATGAAGTATCTCATCCATCTGGGATCGGGAAATTAGTATCGGACTTGTCCGGGAAAAAATCACTCCTGTGATCCAATTGGGAACACTCCACCCTGGCTATCGCAGGAGTCCAGCGAGAATTGCTTCACAGCATTCTACGAAGTTCAAGGTAAAATGAAAAATCCTCAAGCGGCTACCGGAGCCACGCGTAAAGTCGGGAGATCTTCGTGGACAGTGGATGCTAGGAAACGAGTTGAATGTGAGAACTGCAGAAATACGCATAGTAGATGTGAAGACGGGTCAAATGGAACAAAAAAAATTTCTTCTGTAGGGATATGCACGTTGTATTGATATATTCTCTTGCTCAGTGGTAGTTCAAACAACTGCTCGCGTCCTGACTTCTGTCGAGCGCGAATCCTTTAGTGGAATTCCCTCCAATCCGAATTCGGCAAATAGTGGATAGCAACGTATTCACCAGGTACCGGAAGGAGAAATATGAAGATCGTTGTAGATGGGCGATTTCTGTGTGCGGTAAAAGCAAGGTATCGGTTTCTCTTATAACTGTGCAGCTATGGCGATATGAGCCGCGTTGTAAATAATGGAGTCTTGCAATATATAACTTTCACCTCTTGCCCACTTTTTTTCACGGCATGATATTACGTGGAATGCAACTACAGTGATAGTAGATATTTGCCAAACCTGGACTCCAGGCCCTATCAAATTCCGATTACCCTTTCTGGAGCTCACGCTTTACGCACGGAACCACTGCTCGTTTTCCGTTTTTTCTCGACCGGTTTTCTACATAACTGTGCCATCGGAAATCACTCATCAACGGGGATGATCTGGCAACATTTTCTTGCATAGAGTCATTGCTATATGGGTCGCACAGTAAATAGTAGGGTTTTACAACTCATGTGTAGTCATTTCGATGTGATTGCATTCTCTGGGAAGACCAAACAATTCGTCTCATTTTACATCAGACACCTCTTGGAGATTAATACCAGTGACTTCATAAATTCGATAGGTCACTCAAAGTTACTTTATAGGCCAAAAAATGCATTCAGTAACCTCTGCGCTGCTTGACGAAGTCGAACACATGATGCAAGTTTAGTGGATCATTACGGATTTTCGTTGTGATGTTGGCTGGTCTGGTTTCACTTTTAACGGTGGCTCTATCAGCAGAATTCACGACGTTTCGCTAAAGTTGTTAAGAAGTCAGTGTTACTGCTCAAGTCTTTTTTTTATCGCTTATGGTCGCAGAACTTCTCTTATCAACTTTATTTATTCTTCTTTTACTGTTCAGCATTGTGTCAAAGAATGTTTTACTGAAATACCTGGCGCTAATCAATCAACGGTTCTTGCCAGATATCGTCTTCCTATCGATGGTGCGACGAACGATGGTGAGCTCTTCACCTTAGTTGAGCTGTGAGAGTACTCGTAGACGTGGTTCCCAATATAAGTTGTAGTCAGTGGACAACCTACAGCAACTGTCCTGTAAGTCTGGGCAATGCCGAGGGAGATTTTCATTCAGAAGGTGCCCCAATCCAGAAGCTTCGGCTCCACAAAGCCTCGAAAACCCATACTGCGAAGATGAGCGGTTGCGGACAACCGACATGGATCAACCTGGTTCTGGTGAATATGACGAGGTCAAAAAATTAGTAGATTAAAAATTCCACAAAAATTTCGTGTAAACTAAATCGCTTCGTTATGCATCCCATACACAATTTTAAAAATTACAAATATCATGCCTGCTTTGTTACTCATTAACTATAGATCTATTCAGGAATATGTTAAAAAAGAGCACGTCGACGCGGTCTGTACTAATTCAAACGTTAGATCTCTAAAGCGTCTCGGCGTAAGTCAGTTCTTGATGGATGCGCTTTGCGATCGACTTCGTCAAACATCGTTAGAGGTTAACCGAAGCATATTATTCGGCTTGTGTAACGACTTTGTTAATCATCCTTGCCTTCATCTGTGATTCCTGGATTTTGTAGTTTTCCTAATTGTTTGTCTGAAACACGATTTGCAGTGATACCATCCAAATCCCAAATTTTGTGTCCTTACTCACTCTTTCGCGCATTACGGCGGCGCGTGTGGCGCAGTGATTGGAGGCGCCACTGTGACACAAACGTGGGATCGATCGCAGCCCCCATTGCTCACCAAACCTTCCATCCCTCCGGGGTCGGCAAGTTGGTAACAGACTTGTCTGGGGATAGCAGCACTGGCTCGATACATCGTTAGGCCACCTCACCTCCAACGATGCTTAATGAAGTCGAATCCATGGCGCATCGCTGAGGAATTAATCAACGCTGAGAGATTTATCATTTTTTTCATTTATTGTTGAACGATCATTTGCTATTCCGAACAAGAGGATTTTTTCATTTGCAAAATTTGTACTCTAGCCATACTTCAGTGAGTGTTGTTGTCGTTTGGGTGTGGTTCAAATAAATCCTTTTTCGAAACCTGGTTGCTCACAGGTCTGTCTTTCATCTACCTGTATTTCTGTTTAAGTAACAGTAACGACTTCTTCAGAATAGGGTTGTTAGCATGTCGATTGCTCGCAGTTGTTGGTTTTTCCGGTGTGAATCTTTGTTGGATCCAGCAGTTAATCGTAAGACTATGCATCCAAGACTCAAGGCTGTGCAAGCCATCCGCCAGATCGTTGTGCAACTCGAAGGAGCATAAACTTGCATGGCTTCTCGATTCAGCAGCTGGTGACACTCTTAAAGGAGTGCCTAAATTGCTCAATCTTCAGATGGTCCGGGAGGTATTACGCACAAAACAGAGGGCTGGCAATGGGACAACGACTGGCACCAAGCCTTGCCATTGCATTCATGTCTAAGGTGGAAGCACCAGTAATCGATCTTGGGCCGTTACTCTATTGTAGATATGCAGATGACTGCTTGGTCATTTGTTCAACACAAGAGGAAATTGACAAATGTTTCGAGCTGTTGAACGAACAGTCATAGTATATTAAATTCACCCAAGAAACCAAAAGAAAACTGGCTTCCATTTCTGAACGTGCAAATTAATCTATCAGAAAACGGCTACGTTACGAAATGGTATCGAAAGCCAAGTATTAAAAAACATCTTGGTTCATTACCTCTCCTCTCACCCCTCTCACACGAAAAAGGGCGCTTGTGAGAAACATGTTTCGAACAGCTACCAGCGTGTGCACAGGAAAGGAGCAGAGAGAGTGTCCTGGAACTTGGCGCAACAAATAGCCATTTTTAATGGCCACGTAACTGCAGCTCGGAATAGGTGTAGAGGAAACCACAGGCCCTCAAACGACAGCTCTAGCAACAATAAGGTCCCGTTTTTCCTGCCCTTCATTTCAAATGAAGTAAGTGCAGCTATAAAACGCTGTTTAAGAAGGGCCGGTCTAGAGAATTCGGTAACGATAACTGAAATGACACCGAGTAATCTAAGACACCAACTAGTTCGTAACTGCCTATACAACCGTCTATGTGCAACGCAAAATTGTATAATTTGCCCCAATGGTAGAGACAGTGAGTGCATGAGTTCGGGTACAGTTTATCTGAACTCTTGTAAAGCGTGCGGGGGACGAATACGTTGGCGAAACGGGTAGACCACTCTGCGTTCGTATAAAAGAACACCTAGTCGGCATACGTTAACCAAATACTCCACTAAGCACGCATAGTACGCAGAGACATAACGTAGAAGATTTTGAAGTACGGGTTAAGATCCTAGCGCAGGAATCGAGAACACAAGCGCGCAAAATTCTCGAGGCATTCTGGATCAATTCCAAGAATCCGAAAATGAACCGCAGGGAGGAATGCCTCAGTATCACGCGTGATATTGGGCAGTACATAAGCCTGTTATTCTGATGAGATGGGTACATTACGATTCCATGTAAACTCTGTGCGGTTGGTCTCCACGTGAAATACTTAGTGGAAGACTCACAGAAAGCGGTGAGTGTGCAAAGGCTCTGTGTTCAATGTGATTGAAATTTTGATTCGGCATTTTCGCTTTTTTGGTTATGGAGGCGTTTGACCGTGTAGATCGCAGTCAGACTTCACCTTTCCAGGCTCTGAGGAAGGCGAAGCCGCCGAAACGTCAGCTTGTACGTAAATAAAGAAATAAAATAAGTGTGTTATTGTTGAATAATCATTTGCTATTGCGAACAAGAAGATTTTCCATCTGTAAAATTTCAAACTGGAAAAATGCAACGCCTGTGTTTAACGCGATTTTATATCCAATGGATGTGAATAAGGATGAAAGTGACTGTCGCGTCCAGACCTGATCTCGAGCGATTCTTCACCGAAATAATAGTATAGTAGCTATTTCCCGAATGTCTTCACTTTTCTCAGATCAATCCCGCTGACGGGTGATTGCTGGTGGTAGAAGATCGATAGAACTAGCTGAGGGACAGGCGAAACGAAAGACTCGCATGATGTGCGATGAACGCATTACTCCACGGAAAGGACAATAGCGCGTTTCGTTCTCCACCGCAGACACCAGCGGTCCGCAGTTTTGCAAATATCTCAGCATAATTGAAGTTGTTTTCGCAATATGCCCTGCCATTAAAAAAGAGCAAGCAGAAAGTGATAAGTTAAAATTATTCCCCAAATACCTCCTATTGTCTGCAATATCTTATGTTTCCTATATTGACTACTTACTTGTAACTATCTCAAATCTATCCATTCATGTTGTACAAGTCTTTCTACCATTTCCAAATGTACTTTCTCTGGAAGCCTTTGTACAAGCTATATATACAAGCTGTATATATATATATATATATATATATATATATATATATATACATCTCTTATGTATGCATCTCTTGCATATATATGTATATCTTTGACATTAATGTTTTGTGTAAGCTCTAATGTAGCTTTTCAGATGAAATAACCAAACGAGCAGTTGTGCGCTTTCACACATACTTGTTGTACATGCTGTTGCATAGACTTCACGAACACTTCGTGCGGATCACTCTTTCAGTTTGTACTAGCTGAGAAGCTCTTAGAAACTCTCTCTGAGCACTGTCTTTCCCTCTTTAGAGGCGCCACTCATTGTTTGTTTGTTTGTTTGTTTGTGTATATATATATATATACATATATGTGTGTGTGTGTGTGTTCCTGTTTTCCCAGTGCTTTAGCATGCCACGTCCGAGTGCTCCCTTGTCCGCTCCAGTGCTTCGCTCGTATCCGTTCACCTAACTGGATATCACCATATTGTTATTATTGTATTGTTATTACTGCTATAAATTGCTGTAACCCGAACTCGAGGTTGTTCATGGCCGCTACGGAAAAAGTCTCGCGTAGTGAACTCATACAAAGTCGAGCATTCCACCTAGAGTTGAAGGACAGAGGACAAATTCGATCAACAATTACTCTATATTCCGCTGGGCGTCTACCACAAATAGCATGTCCACTGTAGGGTGGAAGCCACTATTTTTGAACAATAGCGCTGCTATGCTGCTCTTCCACTGAGCAGGTACCTTGCATTCTGAGAGGTAGTGTGTGAAGAGTCGAATCGGTGTGTTTTTTGAGGACTGGCGAAAAAATTCCACGGATCTCCTTCATATGAGGGATCTCGACCCGGTTAGTCGCGAGGCTACGTGGCGCGTCCCTAGGTGGCAGATAGAGGGTTAATCGCGGACCGAAAGCGACGCTTGTTTCTCTGAGACGCAGGTTCATCAAGGGAATCGAATTCCTGTTTCTGCTGCGTCGATTTGGCACGTACTTTCTATATCTGCGAGGCGTATTCATGAACGCGCGTGTAGGTGCTTTTTAGTTTATGCAGATTGTGTTCTACGAGTCAAGTCGGACAAAAGCCTGCAATCAAGTGACAGAGAAGTATATGGGAGACGGTTAGCAGTCGCCTCCAACAAATAAGCTCCATGTCCACTCTGGGAGACCCTGGCAAACTACACGTGAGTGTACCCAGTCCCCATGTTCAGAGCCCAGCAAGATATACGTCTCAACCAAATTGTTAAACACAGTAAAAAAAAGTAGGCCTCATTCCCCCTGACCCCGAAAAACCCCCCAATTTCGCACCGTTGGGTAAGACGACTACGGTACAGAGAAGCCGCTAAAATCATACGGCCTATGGAAGCTGCCTGGATAACGGAGAACTGAGGTGACGATCTGTACCTACAATGCACGTGCAACTGGTACGACGTCATCGGCTTGGCCGAGACGAGAAGACGCCACCCATTAAACGCCGTCTATGACGCCGGAGAAGAAGTGTTCCACGGAACATGAGACAGTAGAGGAGTCGGCGGCATCGGCGTTCTCGTCAACACGAGTTTGTCCATGAACATCGATTCATTCGAACAACTAACAACCCGAAATCGGACGTTTACGTTTAAAAAGATGTGGATGAATTCCGTCTTTGACAATCTTCGTCGTTTACGCGCCGACATCAAACTATGACGAAGAAGAAGTTGATGCGTTCTATCTGGACTTGGAGAAGATCTACAGAGAAGACCATTCGTTCTTCAAGGTCATCACTGGAAAATTTAACGCCGAGATTGAAACAAGAAGAAAGTCTGAAGAACGTCACATTGGGACCCACGGATTAGACTGAAAGGAAAAGGGTGAGCGAGTGTCTCGGTTTGTCATGACGACGAAGACCATTCATGGTAACCCGTAATTCCACAAATTCCACCCTCAATGCTGGGCGTGGGAGTCTCCCTCCTGATACTACCATAATGATAGACTACACCAAAGTAGATAGGTTTTGATTCACCGATGTCACTGTTGTCCCGAAATTCTAGACAGACCACTCTGGCTGTTAGGAAGATGCCGCTTTCGATAACATCGACGGATAATACTATCGGCTCATTCAACATCTTCAGCGCTAGCGCTGTGAAAGCTAAAAGTTCGAAAGTCACCAACAGACGTCTGTCTCCAGAAATTCTCGAGCTGAGAGACCAGCGTGGAATCGCACGAGCTGCTGGCAACCTCGAACTACGTTAAAAGAAGATCTTAAAAGAAAGAAGAGCAGCAGTAATGGTCGAAGCTAAAGAGGCGGGGACAAGCATTCGCAAAGCCCACTGAAGCTTCGTCAATTACAAAACCAAGATGATTGCAGTCCGACGCCCAGAGGGAACATTTGCAGAGTCCAGAAAGGAATGAAGAAATTCATTCACGAATACTACTCAGATCTCTTCGATAGCCATGTCCACCTGCCGTCATACGAAATAAAGGAGGATGGATATGTTGTACCACCGGTTCTCCCTTCCGAAATACCATATGGCATTTCGTAGGTGAGAAAATCGAACAGCGCCAGGCCCAGAGAGGATAAAATCAGAACACCTGAAGAACATTCCTCCAGTCCTCGTAAACACACTGGCTCAGCTCTTCACACGCTACCTGTCTGAATGCAAAGTCCCTACTCAGAGAAAGACCAGCAAGACTGTGCTATGGTTCAAGAAGCGTGAAATACACGATATCGGCAACTATCGCCCAATCTGCTTGCTGTTTGTCGTCTACAAACTTTTCACTCGGGTCATCATAAAGAGGATTGACAGAACTCTAGATGAATAGCACCCATGTGAGCAATCAGGGTTTCGAAAACGATTTACTGCGATGGACCACATCCACACGATAACAAGGCCCACTGAAGTGTCGCGAGAGTACAAAAGACGACTCTGTCTCACTTTCACAGGTATAAAGAAGGGTCAGTTGAGATATAAGCAGTCATGGAAGTCTTTGAGAGTCAAGGAGTACTTACTCAGTACATTAAGATTCTTCGTGAGCTGTACCAAAATTTTCACAACCAAGATATCACCATTCTACGACGACACTAACATTGACGTCAAAAGAGGGGATAGGCAAAGCGATACCATCTCGCCAAAATTGTTTACCACCACCCTCCAGAACGTCATGCGAACGCAGGAATGGGATAATATGGGAGTGAAAATCGATGGTCTGCAGTTACACCATCTTCGGTTTTGCTGATGACATCGTCCTTATAACACTAAACATTAGCCAAGCGGAACGAATGCTTACCGACTTTGATAAAGCCTGTGGAGAGATTGCCCTTCGAATAAATCTCACAAAAACGATGTTCACGAGGAACGGATTGGTTTCCTATGCCCCCATTCACGCTCAAGGGAAAGAATATCGTTGAATGCTTCAGCTAGTCTGTCTAGGTTGGGAAATCAGCATGTTGGACGACTTAGCCCTAGAGCTAACCAGGAACAAGCGAGCGGCTTGAGGAGCTTTCAAGAGTATCGAGGGTGTAGTGAAGTGGACAAAGAACACACGACTCCGTGACCACCTTTTCGACCCAACGTTACTACCCGCCCTAATGTATGTGTCAGAAGCCTGGTTGCTGTGTAAGCAGGATAAAAGATCACTCAGCGTTATTGCACGTGCAGTCGAATGACGATGCTAGCAGGATCACGTTTCACACAAATGAGAGAAAAGTCCGAAACTTCGATCTACTTTGGCGATTAAAAAATCGAAGAGGCCGCTTTATAAGGCAAATTCTCCAAAATAAGATAGGCCGGACACGTAGTGCGTATGAATCCATGGACAAGAGTTACTAGTGAACGTATATTAAAAGCTACTGCACGAAGACCACCAACTCGACGGAAACAGTGCCTCACGAAAATCCTAGAAAAAGGATATAATGCTCAGTCCCTCCCTACGTCGAGCGGAGCCCACTGGACTCATCTTGCATGAGACCACGAAAGATGGAAGATTTTCAGAGGCCCTCTCAATTTACTCGACAGTCAATGGATGAGAAGTGGTGCAAGTGAAATGCTAATGAAGGGTTGGCTAAGGCTGTGGTAGTGATCTTGTTCATGGCAATGGAAAACAATCTAACGCAGCTATAGCAGGTCTGCAAGGAGAATTGGGTGTGAACATCATTCAACAGCACTCCTAAGAAAGAAAAAAGCCAGCAACTATCATACACCAGCCCAACTCACGTGTAAAAAAGTTTGGAGACTTCCGCGGATGACGGATACGTTGAAACGAATCGATGTAGAAACTGCTAGGATCCGTACAGTAGATTTTAAGGCGAGTCGAGTGGAACAGAAAACAAAAAATATGGTCCTAAACATATATAGATAAATAAGTAATTTAGTAATTAAGTGAAAAAAGTAGCACAGCAATAATAAGGACTTTTAACAACTTTTGTGGATAAGTTGGGAATATAGTAATAACCTCGTGTTTGTTCACAAAGAGAACAGCAAATCATAGGAGGGAACGTTAATGCTTTTTGTGGAATATAGAGGCGCTTATAGAGCCTGCGATGAAACCATGACGATGTCAAGTTTTTCTTGATCTGCTGATGAATTTAATCTAAATTTAATCGACACATCTGGAAAAAGTGAGGTTTTCCTGCCTTGTTTTCTCGTATTTCTCATATCTGCCTACCAAATTTAGCTGTTACAACACACCGATACTTTTTGGGACATCGGCACGTTTCGCTCTACTGAATCTGCTTCCCTTATCGTTTAGCTGTGCAAATACGAACCTTAACGAACAAGGTCGATTTGTAATCTTTTTATCTAATTATATGAGGCGTCCATTTGTGCTTCGCCGTCGATCCATATTTTTCTTGATCAACAAGAAGAGATAAATACTTGGATACTTGGATAGCCCAGTCTTCACTGGTTGTGCGTGCAGCAGCATAATCTCCACTTTTTCGGAATTGTGCTATTTTGCCATTGTGGTTCCCTGGAGTCCCTAGATCAGCTATGCCAATGCCTACTCCAGGTCGTCACCAAAAAAGGCAATCTTGTCCGCCCGTTGTGGATCAGAAGGAGATTGGCCACCATACGACTAGTTTCATACTACGACGGTGGCAGATCCTGGTATTGGCTTACTCTTAGCTGTGTCTCCTGATGGAAATGCCGGACTCCTTCTCAGCATTGAATAGACTGCTGAGGAGACGAATGCCCCCCTGCTGCACATGGCAGCGCGACAGCCACGAACACCTCTCAGACACGATTAGGTGGCAAACCGTTGGGGGGCAGGAAGTGGAGACGAGAGAGGTTTTAGAATTGTGAGTAACATATTTCGGACAAACGTTGTGAGTGCTGGTTACATTTCAGAAGAGATCATTCAGTTCTCTGTAAAGTTGTGCTACGAGTTCCTGACGCGTTTTATCAAAGACCCACATTTGCGCTGACTTTTTTGAAAAGGAAATTCGACAAGCAATCGGTATTTGGTTAGGCGAAACGCGGCGATATCCCAAAATGTATCGGTACGTTATAAGAGGTAACTTTTTATAAACAGATATGAGAAATACGAGAAAAACAAGGCGGGGAAACTGCGCTTATTCCGGAAATGTCGATTAAATTTAGATTAAATTCATCAGCGAATCAAGAAAATACTTGACATCGTCATGGTTTCATCGCAACTTAATAAGTGCATCTCTATTCCACAGAAACATTAGCTTTCTCTCCTATGAATTGCTGTTCTCTTTGTGAATAGAACGAGGTTATTACTATGCTCCCAACTCATCCACAAAAGCTGTTAAAAGTGTCCTTATTCTTACTGTGTTACTTTTTCACATATTTACTAAATTACTTATTCATCTATATATGTTTACGACCATATTTTTTTGTTTTTTCTTTCATTTGACTCGCCTTCACGTCTACTGTGCGGATCCTAGCAGTCCTTACATTCGATTCGTTTCAAAGCATCCGTCGTCCAGAGAAATCTCCAAAATTTTCGCAAGTGAGTTCGACTGGTGCTTGATAAGTGTGTGCTTCTTTCTTCTTTAAGAGTGCTAATAAATACTGTTCACCTTCACATCCCCTTGATGATATAGCCGCATTAGAGTGTTTTCCATCGCGATGAACAGGATCGCCACCACTGCGTTACCCATCCTTTCATTTGTATTTCACATGCACCACTTCTCATCCTTTGATTTTCGAGTAAATTGAGAGGGCCTCTAAAAAATCTTCTATCTCTCGCTGTCTCGTATGAGATGAGTCCAGTGAGTTCTGCTCGACGTAGGGAGTCGCTGAAAAATATATCCCTTTTCTAGGAATATGGTGAGGAAGTGTTTCCGTTGAGTTGGTGGCCTTCGTGCAGCACGTTTGAATATAAAGTTACTAGTGGGCTCTTGTCCATCGATTGTCGTTCACACGCGTTACGTATGCGGCCCATCTCATATTTGGCAGTTTGGCTTAAAGTATGGCTTCTTTGAAGCCCACCGATGCTTCGCCAATTACAAGATCGAGATGACTGCACTGCCGCGCCCAAACGGAACAGTTAAAGCGTCCAGAAAGGCAGTGGAAAAAAATCACTCACGAATACCACTTAGATCTCGTCGATAGCCACGTCCAGCTCCCGTCGCACGAAATATAGGGAGGATGGATACATTGTACCACCGATACTCCCTTCCGAAATCCGACATGCCATTTCTTCGGTGAAAAATCGGACAGCACCAGGTCCGGAGAGGATAAGATCAGAACACCTGAGGAACCTTCCGCCAGTCCTCGGAAACACACTGGCTCGGCTCTTCACACGTTACCTATCTGAATGCAAGGTACCTATTCAGTGGAAGACTAGCAAGATCGTGCTACTGTTCAGTAAAGGTGAACGCTACGATGTCCGCAATAACCGCACTGTTTGGTTACCGTCTGTCGTCTACAGGCTTTTCACTCCAATTATCCTAAACAGGACTTGACGGAACACTAGACGAAGGACAGCCATGTTATGAAGGAAGGTTTCGAGAATGATTCGGCGCGACAGGCCACATTCACTCACAGACTTCTTGAAGTATCGCGAGAGTGCAAGATTCCACTATGTCTCGCTTTCATCGATTTGGAGAAGGTTGAGATAGAAGCAGTCATGGAAGCCCTGGACGGCGAGGGCGTCCGTAGTCAGTAAATGAGGTTTTTAGTGAACTGTTCAAAATTTCACAACCACGATGTCACTATTCTGCAACTAACATCGATGTAAAAAGAGGGGTTAGACAAGTGACACCATCCCGTCACAAATACTTACTGCAATCAACGAAGTCGTCGCTCAAACACTGGAATGGGACAACAAAAAGAAGGACAAAGATCTCGGATTTGATCAATACCTGAGAGATGCACCATGCATTCGACTTCATTAACTATCCTTGGAGGTGACTGGATGCATACCTGGCCTTTACAATGACTGGCGGTGGCCTACCGATATATCGAGCCAGTGCTGCCATCCTCCTAGACAAGTCTGGTAATCCCTACAATTAATATTACTAGTATATTATCCGAAATGACATGGAAATTATTGTAACGGCGTATTAATGCTTTTAAGTCATTAATTATCGGACACATAGCTGCGAAGAGACACCGCTTATCAAACAACAAGGTCCTAGGCAGGCCATCTGACCTGGGGGCTCTTCCTGCCGTTTCACAAGATCCTACTCTCGGGAGGGAACTAAAACACTCTTAGTGAAAAACTATGCAAGAAAGTGCAATGACAGACATTCGAATCACCCACTACTCTTCATACCTTCCTTACACCAACATTTTAATAACCCATCTGTACACGCGAGTTTCAGCCGTTCTACTATTCGCTTCATTGTCTGGATGCTATCACTAGCAGCATTCGTACGGGAGTTCGGTAGAAGGTTGAGTATGTAGGTAATATCGCTATTGTGAAACTGCTTGTATGCGTGCTATTTATAACATAAATGGCGGCGTTCTTCTTAGCAGTAGTTATGTATTTCCTTTATATTTTTTTGTCCTAGTCATTCACTCGTTTCGTTACTCAGAAAAAGCCCTGCATTTCTTAAATGAGACGAAGTAATAGTGAGGGCCAGAATACAGAAGAAAAAACACTGAGCTCCTCATTTTGTTTCGCAGAGGAGGTTGGGATTATCAGTTCTTGAGGATGGAAACAATCCACTGTTTGCTTTAAAAATTGACAGCTTAGATGTTCTATTTTTATAATAGCATTTACAACAAACTTGCACGAAATGCTAATGTGAATAAATTATGAATACCTTTGGCCTAATGGAAGACTGAAGATTTCAAGCGTTTTTAGTTTTCGAATGCGACACACTTAGTGCAGACCGAAGACGAGGTGAGGATCATTTATGGACAATGGTGAAGTGTTCAAATTCTGCAAATTTTCGTCCTTGAAGGCAATTTTGAAGGCAATGGTCTGCCATTTCCAGAGCTTATGCTTCTTTTCAGCATCAAAAATGTAGACAAGACTGTTTCCTAGAAAACAGCATTTATTTTACTCGATGCCTTGACCAGATCGTATTTGTCCATATTCTAACGCCGGTGAGACCACGAAAAGTAGACATATCATAAATGTCAGCTCCACTAGAGCTTTTGAGCTTGTCATGCTTTCGCTAAAGTTGTCGATGGTTACCAATTCTTGGAAGCAGAAAGCAGAAAGGAGTTTGTTTGTAAGAGCAGTTGGTAAAGACGAAAAGAATGTCGTGTCAGTGCCACTCGATATTCACTTATGAAACAAGGAATATCGTTTCATAGAGCGCTGAATTAAAACTCGAAACAAAGCCGTTAAATCGTAAAGAAGAGAGAGGAAAACAAAGTTGCTTTCGAGACTCGATCACAAGCGAATGAATGTCAATGTGCTTTAACGTGCTGTAAATTGACGCGAAAATCAATCACATACCGTAAGTTGTCACTGATCACCACAATTTGAGAATATGCGAGTGGGTTATTTCTGGAACTGAGCACGGGCAGTATACGTTGATGACAAGTCTGGGAGATTCGGATAACCGTGCCTAGAGAGCTTCGCGGATTCCTTATAAATTTTTCTCACGACTGTTCGAAACGTCTGAGGTGTATGGACGATTTTGAATGGGACGAAGGCTTCATTCGTAGCTAAAAAAACGAAAAATCTGTGAGTGGAAGAATCTAAGCGTTTTGGGCTTAACAATTTAGAATTAATCACATTAAGAACGTTTCCAATAGAAATGTCACACTTTACGCAGCCCCCTTCGCTGGGAACTCTCACCCCAACTGTAAAGATATAGACGTTCTTCAAATTTATATAACTCTATTATTCCAAGGAATGTAGCTCTAAAACGTTGAGAAATCTATACAGAATAGGAAGAGCTCCCGTGCTGCTCATCGTAATGAAGTTAAGGTACCATGCAGTTTCTTGCAACTAATAATATCTGTGGGAGTACTTAAATAAAGGGAGTTGTAACCACTTCATGACGCTGTCATTTGAAGAAGAATAGAGACGCCTTTTCAAGGATGCTGGAAGTAAAGCGTTGTGGGCCACAGGATTCCTAATTACGCTTTTATACTGCAATAACGTGGAATTAGTCGAGAATGTTTTAACAACAACTATAGCCCACTGACCTGGAGAACACCGTGGATTACACGATGTAATGTGAAGTGAGTCCGGAAAAGAATGTTTTTTTGTCTTTATCGGTATTCTCGAAAGCTCTAGAATGCGTGCAAGAACAGCTTTTCCCTACATTGATAAAATTTCTATGGTTATCCATTTTTTTACGCATATGCAATAAACATTTGAATAAACTGCAAAGTTAATCCAATAGACAGCTTCCTTCATCTAGCCGAAGAAATCGCGAATGTATGGGATGGGATGAACTCGGAAGTCATATTTCTTTAAACTTATCGTTTTCTCCAGTCTTTTTTAACTTTTCTGCGACGTCGGTTGGTCGTATCCAGTTTTATTTGCTGATATTCGCAAACTTTTCATGGTTAACATTGAAGAGAAGGTGGCTACTATCCGGAAACTTTTGACACAACGCAATTACATTGAATGTTGCTTTATTTGGGCAACTTTTTTCCTTCCCATGTTGAAAAGATGCATTGCTGTCCAAGAGGTAGAAACGAGAAATACATAACTATATAAAAGTTCTAAGCAAGTACTGGAATCACCTCCACAACCGTGTTAAATGTGAGGAAAAAATCCCGCTTTCTCTTAGGCAGCAATAAAGATAATTTCTGGTTTTGGCCCTTTCCTCAAAATTTCTTCCATTTTTTTTGGATGGAATTTTAGTCAGTAACTCGCGTGCTTAATAGTAATAGCAAAGACAGTGTACTGACTTTAGTTCGGTCCAGGATTACCCAACACCAAAATCCAGAGCAGAACACCTGCAGAAGTGCTCTTGTTAGCAATGGTGCTTAGCACGCTATTTATGTGATTGAAAGATACAGTAACCACGTTTTGGGAGTACCAGAAGACTCATAGCATCAGTTCCCTACCTTATTTACCGGTTTACGACTACTAATATCTTGTGAAAGTTAGTTCGTGCCAGTGCAGCTTGCAATAAAAAAACCCGAAGCTGTTCTGATGCACTCAGAGCATTCGATTGTTGGCCTAATAGTAGTCTCAGAAGGGAAAATGGAAAACGCGGTTGGAAAAACTCAGCTTGAAAGCCTATCAATTGGTATTCGACTTCGTTATTATCACAAATCCTTACCTACTTAACTACTTGGATGGCCCGTCTTAACCGGTTGTGCTGGCACCAGCATAATCTTCATTTTTTGCGGAGTTTTGCTGGTTTAGCCATTGTGGTTCTCTGGAGTCCCGAGATCAGCCAGACCTATGTCTACCGCAGGTCGCCACCACCACAGGTTGTCCCCGCCTTTGTAGATCAGAGGGAACTTTGTCATCGCGCGACTAGTTTGATACCAGCACGGTGGTAGATTCTGGCATCGGTTTTTTCCTAGCTGGGTTTCCTAATTGCAACGTCTGACTCCTTCTCAGTTTGGAAGACCCTCCCAGGGATATGAATACGCCCGCTCTACATCGCAGTCCGACACCAAGAAACACATCCCAGCCACGATGAGACCGTAAACCGTTGAGAATCAATGAAGGAGTTGCTCCGTGAAAAGGCGAATGAAGTTTGTTCTTATTTTTAAAGACTCAAAAATTCTGAGAATAAGGCCCACCTGTGGAATACTTTTGTAGGCCGACTTACAACAGTAAAGGGAGAGAGAAGTATTGGAAGAAGCTCGAAAAACAAGCCAGTCTGAATAAGTGATGTCAGTATCTGCGCGACTATAACGGTCTGCTAAGCTGCCCTGATGAACAAAGATGAGAATTGTTAGGTTATTGAGTTAGCACGATGTTGATAAAAGACTTATTCGACCAACATCTTGTGTGTGGAGCACCGCTCAAATGGGGAACTTCACTCAACGGCGCCCTTTTGCACAGCACGGATGTCGAATTATTGCCACCTCCTATATGATCTACTTTGGGTGGGTAATGCACCTTGCATCCTTCAACAGTTGGTATCGTATTAGCTAGGACATAGGAAATCAGGATTTTTTAATCTCACCGTTATTTATCGTCAGGATTAGTAATCAGGACCTTCTTGGCTGGCTTAATAATCCAAGAAGCAGCTGATTATTAATGCCGAGCTTAAGTGACGTTCGGTTTGAACAGTGTGGAAGACTGGACTATAGCAATATTCCGCCATGATACTAAATTGATAATCTGCCTATCTTTTTCTTTTTGCAACTTCTGTCTAAGAAGACAAAATGACCGCTGGAGAAAAGCCGCCCGTGTTTCTTCCCTCTGCGCTTAGACATGCAATCGAAAACATGAAGAAGGCTGCAGCTTCATTATCCGATAATATCGTAAAGCGTTCCTTCGAAAGGCAGGCTCGAAATATTACACGGACTTCTCCAAAAACGTACGTCCCGGCAGCCCTGAAAGGTTGAGCGAAAGAATCGTGGTTACCAGCATCTCATGTATTCATTCTACAAGATGTCCATAAGAACTATTCTACAGCACCTATCAAAAACCTTGGATTTGCAAAACCAGTTCACCTAGCGAGATTCCGACAAGGATCCTGCTACATGGACTACATCCAGTCCGTCTTACAGGTCATGGAGACTTGTGAAAAGCACTGCGTGCCTCTTGACCTGACTTCTACCATCTGTGAAGAAGCCTTTGAGAGTGTCGAACAGAATGCAGTCCATCAGTGCTCGTCGAGTAAGGAGTGGAACTGTTCTATTTGCGACCACTAAATGAATGTTACTGGAACTGCATCACGAAAATGCGGCTTTTCCACAGGTAGCAAACTATAACCACAAGAAAACGCATTTAACAAGGCACAATGTCGCCAAATTGCTTACCGCCTTTCCACAATAAATAATGTCGTCATATGATTCGACCGAGAACGGTAGCTACACGGATTGGAAATTTTCACCAATTTTTGGTTTTGTTGAATTCATCGCCGCCTTCTCAAAAAGTGTGTGCGATTTGGAGACAATGGAAAGTGACGTGAAAAAACGAGGAAAAGGAGAATGGGCTTCTGATAAATGGATCGAAGAGACAGTTCATCTAAAACACACGGTGTGAAGGCAAACAAATCGAACTAGATGGTTTTTTTTATTGAAGCACTCCATTATGCTACCTTTGAAGTCAAGTGAACAGGAAAAACAACATGAAGAAACAATCAGACAGAAGAAGTGGAGCAATGTGGGCTTATTCGGACCTTTCAACGGAACCACTGACTAATTGCTACTGCCATCTCTTTGTTATGCCGTAAAGACTTAGAGTGATATTTCAACCAAGTGGAAACACTCTTCATACACCTAGACAGTGCCTGAACCAAATATTCCTGAATTTAAACGGCTTCCGAAAGGTCTTGCCTAAATGCGCAATTCGAGTCTCGAGTTCCCTCCTATCTTAGAGCTAAAGACGACTATACATCAAGAGTAAAGCACAAATGAGCAAATGATATAATAAGAAAAACAGATGGCACATAAACGAAAAGAATCGTGACGTCGATTTCGAGAGAATGCAGGCATGCAAGCATTCAATTGGGCGACCATCGAGACGATGTGTGCAGGTGATGGTAGCCAACGTCAACCATCTGCATCAACCTTTCAGTCCTACGGAATGGGCTTCGCAAGCGTAATCACTGCAACGTCACCGTGCGGTTGTGTTCAACGAGACTGTCGGAATGCACCGTTTTCCACACTTTCAAAATGTGATCTGCCAAGTACTTTATAATGCAACAGCAATAGGAAGTCTGGCCGATTGGCGGCTTTACACCTCAAACCGACATAGTTTCTTCGATAAACTACGATCGCCGTCATGTGAAATGGAACTTGGAAGAAAAAAATTCTGTCAGGAAACTTATTTGTTAGTTCGTGGACAAAAGGGTAATCTTCGGGTTTTGCTCTCTACGGCCAAGGTGAACAGGTCTGTAATTTTTTCATAAGAGAAACATTAGCTAACCATAGATCAACGATGGCCACAAAAACATGCTGGATTTTGCCAACTGCAAGTTTTTCTCTCACTAGGGCTTCTTAATCAGAAATGTTGGTCACGTTTCCATCAGATGCGATTGATTGCATAGTAGAATCAATGCAAATGCTTTGATTTAAAAAATAAGATTTAGTTCCTCTACCTTGGTTTGACTAATCAGCATGCGTTTCTTCATTGAAGAGCTAACACGGTTTCGACAAAAAGCCTTATCCTGCTAAAGTTTCGGCGCTTTCGCCTTCTTCAGAAAACGGTTAATACGTGTGGATTGTCCCCAGTTTTTGGTTTTTCTAATGCGGGTCTTCGCGTTGGATCCAGTAGTTAATATTGAGATTATGCATCCAAAACTCAAGGCTGTGCAAGCCATCCGCCAACTCGTTGTGCAACTCGAAGGATCCTAAACTTGTATGGCTTCTCGATTCAGCAGTTGATGACACTCTTAAAGGAGTGCCTAAACTGCTCAATCTTCAGATGATCCAGGAGATATTACCCACAAATGAAAGGGCTGGCAATGGGGACAACGGCTGGCGCCAAGCCTTGCCGTTGCATTCATGTCTAAGGTGGAAGCACCAGTAATCGACCTCGGAGCGTTACTCTACTGTAGATATGTAGATGATTGCATAGTCATTTGTTCAACACAAGAGGAAATTGACAGATGTTTCGAGTCGTTGAAGTCAGAGCATATTAAACTCACCGGAGAGAAACAAGGAGAAAACTGGCTTCCATTTCAGAACTTGCAAATTAATCTACCAGAAAACGGCTACGTTACGAAATGGTGCAGAAAGCGAAGTAGTAAAAACATCTTGGTTCAATACCTCTCCTCTCACCCCTCTCACAAGAAAAGGGAGCTAGTGAGAAACATGTTTCGAACAGCTACCAGCGTGTGCCCAGGTAGGGAGCAGAGAGAGGAGTCCAGCAACTTGGCACGGCAAATAGCCATTTTTAATGGCTACGAAACTGTGCCTCGGGATGGGTGTAAACGAAATTACAGGAACCCCAACGATAACTCTAGCGGCAATAAGGTCACTTTAATCTTGTCCCTCATTTCAAATGAAGTAAGTGCAGCTCTAAAACGCTGTTGAAGAAGGGCCGGTCTAGAGAATTCGGTAACGATAATTGAAATGCCACCGATTAATCTAAGACGCCAACTAGTTCGTAGCCGCCTATACGACCGTCTATGTGAAACGCAAAATTGCATAATTTGTCCCAGTGGTACAGACGGTGGCTCCATGAGTTCGGGTACAGTTTATTTGATCTCTTGTAAGGCGTGCGGCGACAAATACATTGGCGAAACGGGTGTGCCCGTATAAAAGGACACCTAGTCGGTAAACTTAAACCAAGTACTCCACAAGGAATGCATAGGACACAGAGATATAACGGAAAAGATTTTGAAGTAGGGGGTTACGATCCTCGCACGGGAATCGAAAACACAGGTGCGCAAAACTCTTGAGGCTTTCTGGATTAATTCCAGAGATCTGCAAATAAACCGCAAGGAGGAATGCCTCATTATCACGCGTGATATTGGGTAGTACACCAGCCTGTTATTCTGATTAGATGGGCACGTTACGCTTCCATGTAATTCTGTGCGCTTGGTCTCCACGTTACATAGTTAGTGGAAAACTCATAGAAAGCGGTGAGTGTGCCAAGAAGCTATTCTGTGTTCAATGTGATTGAGATCTTGGTTCAGCGTTTTCTCTGTTTGGTAATGGAGCTGTTTGTTACTGCAGATTGCTGTCATCTTGACCTTTCCAGGCTCTGAGGGGAGGCGAAATCCGCCGAAACGTCAGCTTATTCGTGAACAAAGAATAAAATAACCTCTTGCGTTTGCTCAACAAGAATATAGAGAATTATTTGATCAATGCCGATGTTAATAGATAGTCGGGCGTGGGATTTATGAGAGGGTTGCCTCTACTGTGACAGCCGGCTGACAGATCAGTGCATCTCATTTGTAGATGAGTTGCCGCTATTCTTTAGTATCTAAAAAGTACATGGAGGCAATTGACAGAGAAATATTAATGTGATCCCCCACAAGCAATATTGCCAGATTTTTGTACGAATTAGACATGGAAATAATTGTAACGGTGTACTAATGTTTTTAAGTCGTTAATTATCGGACACATACCTGCGAAGAGACACCGCCGAACTAACAAAGAGGTCCTAGTCCAGGCCTCTTACCTGGAGCAATTCCTGCTATTTCACAAGATCTTACTCTCGAAGGGAACTAAAATACTCTTAGTGAAAAAATGCAGTGACAAACATTCGAACCACCCGCTGCTCTTCATACTTTGCTTACACAAACGTTTTAATAACCCATCTCCACACGCGAGTTCTAGCAGTTCTACTGCTCGCTTCATTGTCTAGATGCAATCACTGGCAGCATTCATACAGGAGTTCGGCAGAGGGTAGAGGGATTGGAGGTTTGCTTCAAGTGTGAGTACGGTTGGGTTAGGCCAATCGCATATCGGCCCATATTTTTTAAAGGTCGGACGCCCGATGCAATATCTGCTCTGAGAAAGGTGTTTCTAGCCTGCACGCACACACGCAAAGGATATGAGTTTAAACCAATTCACACTAGCCATTCCCTCTCCTTCATATATGCTGAGATCAATATATGTTGGATACGTGCGATCGTACTATGTACTCATTTTAAAATCAAGTGTGTCGGAAGGAGGTCAAAAGTCACAAAGCTCGATGTCGATTCGATTCGCATTAGGCACGATGGGAACATTTTTCCCTTTGGCTTAATCAACATTGTGTGAATATCAAGAGTTCACAGGTTTCGAAAAAGTTATGTGGATATGTAGCATGACGCACTTACTTTCATTGATAAGCCAACATGATGTTGTTAATAAACATTAATGCGGTTATCGTTTCAACGTCTTCGGCTTCTTCAGAGCCAGTGTTGTGAGTCGATGGTCCACAGCAGTCCGTCATTACGATATGTGTTCCTCTCCGTCTTATTGAATGAAATCTTCTTATGTGGAGCACCGCTCGAATGAAGCACCTTCACTCATGCACTAATAATGCACTAATACGTTGGTGAAATTTTTTTGCACCTACAATTCTACCCTGACTTTAACCTTTTTATTTACTGCCTACTCTTTTTAATGGCAGGGTATATTGCGAAATATAATTTCAATGAAGCCGAGACATTTGCAAAACTCTGGACCGCAGGTGCCTATGGTTGGGGGAACGAAGGCGCTATTGTCCTTTCCGGGGAGTAACGTGTTCACCACCACGCCATGCGGGTCCTTCGTTTCGCCTGTCTGTCAGCTAGTTCTATCGATCTTTTGCCATCAGCAATCACCCGTCAACGGGATTGATCTAGTTATATAATAGTTGTGGAGTTTTTTATTCGATTAATTTCCCGCATGGTGTGGTGGTGAACGCGTTACTCCACGAAAATGACAACAGTGCGTTTGTTCCTCACCGCATAGACTTGCGATCCGTAGTTTCGCAAATATCTCAGCATCGTTGAAGTTGTACTTCCAATATACCCCGCCACTAAAAAGAGTAGACAGTAAATAAAACGGTTAAGATTCCGTACTGTCTTTTCATTCACACGGACAATCAAAAAAATTAACAGCTTGTCAAATATGAAATAGTAAAAACTACGCACTTAAGATAAAATTGTGTTAAAAATCGAGTTTGATGAACGATTTATTTGCCAACGACGTATTTGATGCAGTTCATTATTCAACCTCTGACAGTGACAGAAACCCCAGCGAAGTTTGATCCGAAAGGCCCGGCTCTCAAACCACCAGCCACCCTGTTCATCACGCCCTGCCACATTTGGATCGACCAATTTGCCATGATTACATTGGTAGTCTAAACAACAGGCTTACATTGAGTTTAACATTGCTGTAATAACAAAAGTGATACTGACCGAGACTGTTCCAGAAATGGTCAAGTGTTCGGCTGGCACAGGCACGATATCCGTAAATGGACTCATGAACATGCAGTTGCCAGCAGCCATTGCAGTGCACAAACTTGTCACTGTATTACCGATAATAATGCAGTTTCCGTTCATCATAACTGTAATAAATTTCTCAGGTGAGTTTCTCTTCCTAATGAAGTGCTAAACAGACGAAGAACCGTTAAGTGGATTTTCTGACTCTATGCATTTTATAAACAAGGTGTGATCTTGAAGTTCCTTGTGTTCTATGAGTGCAATGGAATCCTTCGGGAACAACTATGCATTGAGTAAAATGGAATAAATAGCCTTAAAGAAGTGTGTTTCTGATTACAATAAAGAGAACCTTAAGTAGCCACTAAGATAAGGTTGTTTCGAATTTGAGCTTGTGGAAAAGTGCTTTCGTTAGTATAACGGCTTTTCTATTTTGCACTACATTTCCAAGGAGACTAACAAGTTGCGTTTAGTGAAAGACTGAAAGGAATTTATGCATGATTCTGTCATCATGCCACTTCGTCTTTAAGCTCACCAAAATCTTGTATAACTCGAACAATTCCCGTAAGGAATTGATTGCAAGCAATCCATGTGCTCCGCGCAGTTGAAATGATCAGCTCAAGAATGCGGTATTATTCCACATGACTTCCAAGTGTCTCTCAATACCCACTCAATAAAAAAGTTGTTAATATAAATAGACAGCAGCCTTCCTTCAAACAGTGGAAATTTGTTGTTACACATGTTAAACTGCCATACATTTCAAGAGCGCATCTTCGAGTGGTTTGAAACTAACAAACAGAATTGAAAAACTAGCCGTCAATTTGAAGATTTCCCGCAGCTGGATTTACGAGCACATTATCGCACTGAAGTGGGGAGTAATTGGTTTGCACAGTGAGCTGTGCCAAAATGGCAGATATCACATCAGGAAAGAGGCCAGCACGACGACCTTGTTCCTCCAGTACATCTATCACCTAAACAAGCCCACCTGGAAACTGGAGTAATCTGCATTAGCTGTACCAAAAAAATACGAAGTGCTTCGACAGCAACTTGACTTTTTTCTTTATAAAACTCACTGCCTGCATCAGCAGACGTTGTACGAACGACCGAACTGCCATGCCGCTTCTTAAAATTCCTGGAAGCTGGGACGCAACATTATTTTGAGCCGTCCAAATCATTCTAACTGGCAGGGTAAATCCATTGACGGTAAAGCTAACATTCCTTGCTGTAAAGTGAAAAAAATTCAGTGCTTGGTTTACACTGGGGTTTCACCGTTCCTCATTTTCCTTGATAGTTGTGTTTATTTACTGGAGTGAATACTGGTGTTTAGAGAGCATCGTTGTTGTGAAACTGCTTCTATGTCCGCTATTTGGCACATAAATAGCGGCATTCTTTTCAGATGTAGTAAGACATTTTCTTTTATTATTCCCATATTTATTCACTCATTTTCGTTACTCAGAAAAAGGCTCCATTCCTTGTAGGAGCCGAAGTAATAGTGGGAGAAAGTACACGAAAGAAAACACTAAGCATCTCATTCTGTTTCGCAGTGGAGGACGAGCTTATGAGTTTTTGATGGCGAAGACAATCCATGGTTTGCTTTAAGAACTGACTGATTAGAAGTTCTGTTTTTATAATAGCTGGTACGATAAGCTCGCACTTAATGTTAACACAAGTACATAATTTATCAACAACTTAGACCAATGAGGTTTTCTTGAGGAGACTGAAAATTTCAAGCGTTTTTAGTTATTGAACGGGACACATTTAGTAGAGACCAATGGCTAGATGAGCATCTTCCACGGTCAACCGTAAATTACAAAAAATTGCACAAATTTCCATCAACGACACTCATTTTTTGAAGTCCGTGTTCTGCCATTTCATGAACACGTACTTCCATTATTCAGCATCAACAATATAGACAAGACTGGTTCCTAGATAACAAAATTTACTTTACTAGTTACCTTGACCAGTTGGCAGCTGTCCACATCCCAACGCCGGTGAGATCACGAAAAGTAGACATATTAGAAATGCCAATTCCATTGGAGTTTTTGAGCTTGTCATGCTTTAGCTAAAGCCGTGAAATGTTAGCAATTCTTGAAAGAAGAATGCTGAAAAGAGATTGACTGTTAAGAGCCGTTGTGAAAGGCTGAAAGAATTTCGTGTCACTGCCACTCGATATATTAAATATCGTTTCTCACGGCACTGAATTGGAACCGTAAACAAAGCTATTAAATCGTAAGGAAGACAGACGAAAGCAACGCTGCTTCCGAAACTCGATCACAAGCGACTGAATATCAATGTCCTTTTGTGTACTGTAAAGAAGGCGGAAACCAATCACACACTGCAAATTATCGCTGACCATCGTCATTTGAAAAGTATGCAATTGGCTGTTTTTGGAATTGAGCTTTTGCAACATACGCTGGAAACAAATCCAGAAGAAATCGGGAGAACCTTATTCTGAGAGCTTTGCGGATTCGCCCCTAAATTTTCCTCACCACTGTTGGGAAGGTCCAAGGTGTGGACGATTTTGGGTGCGACAAAAGTTTCATTTCCAGCCAGAAACAAAGAGAAAAAATCTGTGCTTGGACGTTTCTAGGTGTTTCGGGCTTGACTGGTCAGAACAGCTCCTTGCCACTAATAATATCTGTGGGGGGTAAGTATAGGGAGTCACTGTCAGCTCTTCATGTCAGCGTGATTTTAAGAAGAATATAAGGTCCTTTCAAGTATACTGGACGTAAAGCATTATGGGTTGCACTACTCTTATGTGCTATTTTATACCGCAATATAGTCAAAGAATGTTTTAGCAACCCAATAAGTCGTTCTATTCTTTCGTCATACCAGAAGAAACACATTCTGTAAGAACGGATGTGTTCTCTAAAAAATAACACCTTGTAACGAGTCTTAAAACAATAACTTTAAAATTCCGATTCTATCTCATTCTAAGAAGTGTCGGAATCACAGTTTTGCCTTCACCGATATCCTTTTCTCCTGCTTAGCACCCAGTAGAATAGAAATTTCGTCGACTCCTATCTAGTGCTCATTGTAGACGTTCACAAAGCGACCTCTATGATTTTGAGTCAGTCATGAAGCGCGCATATGCCACAGTGGTCAAAGGAGCCCTGCAATAAGCCTGGGATCGATTCCCGCACCTAAGGCCCACCAACCCATGCATCCCTCCGAGGCCGGCAAATTGGTACCTGTCTTGCTTCCGTGGGAGGATGGCAGCATTGGCTCGATATATCGGTAAGCCACGTCGAGTCATTGGAAGGGCCAGATATGAATTTCGGTCACCTCCAACGATGCTTGATGAAGTCGAATGAATAGCGCATTAGCTAAGGATTGATCAACGCCGGCAGCTTTCTCATTTTTTAACCTAATGACGTGAATAGAGCTTACTTTTAAGCGCTAACGCAGTTTAAAGCTATAGCTTACGAACGGTCACCTGTGGGTGATGCTGGATGCTGTGTCAATTCGTTGTTCCTAGAAAGCTTTACTGGACTGTTGCCCACACCAACTGGCGTGGAGAACTCCGTAGAATAGTGATGCGATATTTCAAAGTAGATTTGACAGCGTGAATTCTGGATCGAACGTTTTTGTTGCTTTTCCAATATTCTCGAAAACTCTAGAAAACCTGTAAGCAGAGCTTTTTTCCACATCGGTAAAATTAGCCTGGTCATCCCGGCGTCAAACTACCGCCAAATGGTAAATGTTATCCGTTACCTTGTAGTTTTGAATATCCGAAATGCATGTAATTTCAGTTAAGGCTTTCGTCGTAATCTCATCTTTTCCTATTGCCTACTTTTTCACAAGTGCTATCTTTCTGAGAGAAATATTCCCCTTTGTAAAATTCTGTCCAGTTTAGAATGGTGAACAGAACAACATGTAAGCATCATTCGTAATCGAAATATTCAATAATTCGAAAATGTTCGCCCTTAAGTTTGCCAAACTGCCGGATGAATCACTGTCGACACATTCTCGTTAAGATTTTGTCTTCTTTTCATTTCAAAGCAACCTTTTCTTCGTTTCCCGTCGTAAACACACTGGAGGTTTCGCTCAAACGGAACGAGGTAAAACTTACATAGATCTAGTAATGCTGGGAGCAATGTCGTCATCCCATTTTACAAACATTCAATAAACATGTGTTATCATAGCCAGAGAAATTCTGAATGTTAAAAGACTGAGTGATTGCGGAATTCAGCATTCTTTGAATTTACCATTTTTCCCAGTATTCTTTACGTCTTTACGACGTTCATTGGTCGTATCCACTTATAGTATGCCATTACGAAAACATTTTTATGGTCGGCACTAAAGGCAACGTGGCTATAATGCCAAAAGTAAAGAGAAGGTTCGTTCCCTATTAGGCAGCAGGAAAGATAAATTCCGATTCTGATCGTTTCCTCACTATTTCTTTCATTTTTTGGCGAAATTTTACCAGCAGCAGCGTGCTTTCTTATCATATCACGGGATAGTACACAATTTTCTACCTCGGTCCTACATCACCTAACCCCGAAATCCAAAGCAGAACACCTGCAAAACTCCTCTACACACTTTAAGACTTCTCTACTCCGGAATTTTGAAAATATTTCGAAAAAGGTGAGGCTTCTGAAAAGTCAACAAAAGATTAGTATAAAAAAGACTTTGTTCTGCTAAGGTTACGGGGACCTTCTTCTTCTTCGGACCCATATGTATTCATGTCCACTGTCTACAAATTCTCCTTCCTCCGATGTGGTTATTCGCGACCGCATGGTTTTGAATACAGTGGAACACCATTCGAATGAAGTAGCGTCACTCGGTGCGCTTTTTTTATACAAGGCGGTAGTTGTTGACACTGATTTGATAATCTTCGTTCTTCTTTTTGGCAATGTGACTTTTGGTACTGTTTTCTCTGATTTCCCGGTGGGAAACAAACTCTTACGATTAACCACTGGATCCAACACGAAGACCCACATCCGAAGAGCTAGGAACTGTGGACAATCGACACGTCTCAACCCTGTGCTGAAGAAGACGAAGGCGTCGAAACCTTAGCGGAATAATGTTTTTTATCAAAATCGTGTTGGTATTTCAATGAGGAAGCGAATGCTGACTAGCTAGACCCACGTAGAAACAAAGATCCGGTTTTTTGAATTATAGCCTTTGCATTAATTCTATTAAGTAATGAACGTTTCTGATGGAAACATGACCAACAAGAGGTTACGCTCGTGTTGCCTACATTTGGTAAGTGTAAATGATTTGTCGGCGTTTCATCATAACACCTGCTTCCAGAGAAGGAAGTGAGCGGGAAGTGTCACTAAGAGTACGTAGTTCGATGACGCTCTTATTGGCTTCTCGTAGAAAAGGCATTTCATGACAGAAGGTGCTTCCGGTTTTCTGTCAGAATAAGTGCAAACATGTAACGTAGTCGAGTTAGAGAAGCGGAAGTCTTTAATTGCAGACTTCACGTTCACTTTCCACCGTGCAGTCAATGCTCAAACTTCCTATGGCGCGTCCGACCCTCGGTGGTTCTTGACACTTTGTAGATGTGTCACTGTCTTCTCACATGCGATTATGATGCAATCTAATTATGGGCACTAACACAAATTTTGACGACTTTCTGCACAATCATGGTGCCGGGTATCATCATTGATTAAACTGCGATTAACCCTAAGGCTTCATCAGGTACCACGATCAGTGAGACTGGAAACGAGTTAGATATCTCATTTCGCATTACAGAGTCCTAGATGGTGAAAAACTTCCAGTGTGACAAAACCCAGCGTGTTCTTTTGGCCATCTTTCATGCGTGAGGAGTTAATGCTTCTCTTATCAAAAATTGCAGGCCTGTTCACCTTGGTCGAAGCGAGCGAAACCCAAACATTATCCCTTGTTCGTGAGCTAAAAAATAAGTTCTCTGACGGGACTTTCTCTTCCAAGTTTCATTTCATATGACAACGATCATGGTTAAACAAAGAATTCCAATCGGCCAGACTTCCTATTGATGCCGCATTGTAAACTACTTGGTAGATCACATTTGAAAAGTGTGGGAAACGGTGCATTCCAGCAGTACCGTTGAACACAACTGCACGGTAAGGTTACGGTGAGAGCAGACTTTGCATTGGATGCATTATTTGTCAGAACAACGTTTTCAACGGGCATCACTTCAAGTTGCTGCGTGTGGTGTCACTTCAATATGTGAGACAACGTCTCGGTTCGAGTATTTCCACCCAGTTAGCTATGCGTTGTTAATAACCGTGGAGGCATGGAAGCCTCTGGCGTCGAAAAGCTAGGGTCGGAAAAACGAACCACGCCAATCGCAACCCAGCCTTGAGTGTGATAAGTTGAAAGCTAACTCTGTTGGTTTTTCTTCCGAATATTCAGTCGGTCTTTTATTGCAGTTGATAAAAGACATTTGTCAGTTTAACCAGCTAAAACAGTATTGCTTTTTAAACATGGCGAAATTTGTAACATAGCTCGACTATCCCATAAGGACATTGTGTCGAAAACAGAAGAACAAAAAATGCTATTTTTTAAGGAAAGATACTGAAACCTTGGCCAAAAGTTTCAATAATACCTTCTTGTCAGCCTAATAATCAAGGATTTTGCTCAAAATGCTTTTTTTTTACTACGAATACGTCACTTATCAAATGATTTTCCAGTGTGGTTCAGGGAAAATCTGCTTTTACACATGGAAATGACAAAGCTACAAAATGTGACGAGGAGCACTGAAGTTCGTTGACAGAACTTTTGCATTCTCATGGAAAAGTCATTTCGTAGCAGTTCTCGCTCCTCGATTCCCCATAAAAATTATTTCTAAACAGATTATTCGTCTCAAATATGAAAAGGAGAGGAGGTGGGCAGTAAATATCTTTGACGTTAGCCACATCTTCAATTCTCCCAGTGTGCTCGTTGCTGAGGAATCTCTATGTTTCCGTCGCTACGTTCATAGTTGCACTCTGCGTATGTGTCTCCGTCTTCTAGAACGTGATTGTGATGAAATCTCTCAGCGACAGCTAAAATCAATTTCTGAGTTTTTCTTGCATGATCGTGACTTGGTAGTATTAATGGAGGTCCAACTGCAATTAAGAGGTGTAACGTGATTGGCAAGAGACGCCCTTGTTGTACTTAGTGCTCATCTTTTCCAAGATAGTCGGCCAGTCAACAACTATAACGTTGCCCATGTGCTTCTAATCACAGTTGGAACATTTGAAAGAGAACTCTTGGGTAGTTCTTTATTTCATAGAATTCCACTACACATAGTGTTAGTAGTTGGATTTTGGCCCAAAACGAAAACCATACGCATGTGAAATAAAAAAAAATTCAGTTAAGCCGGAATTAATTGAACTAACTCGTGCTAGCGAACGATTCCGTTAGTGTGAAAAAAGTAGTTGCTGTGACAAGCGAACTCTCCCACGATTACAATGAATCCAGAGTTTTTATTATTAGATTGTGTCATAATCACGATTGAGAAAACAAAGTCAGAACTACTGAGTGTCACTAAGCACGGAGCCACGAAGACGTCACTGGATGCTTCAGCGATGAGTGTACTATGAAAGCTGAAAATGATGTTTGAAATTGAAGGCTTGTTTTTTAACTGCCACTTCACATCTTTGCACCTATTCTGACAGAAAATCGGGAGCACATGTTGTTATGAAACGCCGTTTCTATGAGAAAACAGTAAAAGCGTCATCAAATTGCGGTACTCTTATTCACACTTTCTTCGCTCACTTCCTTCTGTGAAAGCAGACGTTATAATGAAATACTAGCAAATCGTTCTATTAGCAGCACTTCGCTAGCGAAAACAGAATTTGGCGTTGCTCATGTTTCCATCTGGTGCACTCATTCCGTAGTAGAAAGTTAGATCACCGACTTCAGAAAATGAGAAAGGTGCAACGAAGGACGCCCATCGAGTAATGGTGAATGGGTTAGTCTCGAAAAGGGTAATTACGTGTTCGACCCTCACCGCAAACAACTGCTGTGTGGAGTTTTGCAAATATCTCAGCATTGCTGTGGTTGTATCTAATATAGTACTCTGCAGTGAAAACTGTAGTAGGCAGGAAAAAAAAGCTAATATTCAGTAACTTTATTTCAAAAAGCGGACTTTTTTCTTACTCCTGAAAGACTACTGTACACGAATCCTCTCACTGACAAGCCAACACAAAGTTGATAAAAACCCCTTATTCAGCTAACGGCTGGGTGCCTCCTTCCTCTTCAGAGCTAGATGGGATGGAAGTCGATTGTCCACAGCTTGCGCTTCTGCCGATGTGGCTTTTTCGTAATCGCATCGAACCGAATCCATTGATGCACCGCTCGAATGAAAGTAACTCATTCTGCATTGCATCTTTTCATACAAAACGGCTGTTATTGATACTGATCGCCCGTTGGTATTCGTTCGCTTCTTCTCTGGGCATTCAGAGAAATCAATCAACGGATGGAAATTGTCAGGAGAAGAACGAACGATTATCAAGGAACAATGTGCATCATCAACAGACTTTGTACACAAAGCAGCATTGCCGAGTGAGGTTACTTCATTAGAGCGATTCTTTGGTGGTTTCGGTTCGATGCGATCACGATGAGCCACATCGGCAAAAAGGAAAAATTGTAGGGCGATCGACTTGGATCAATCCACCTTTGAGGAAGACGAAGACGGTGAAACGTTAGCCGAATAAAGATTTTATTTTAATCAATATCACGTGTAGCCTCCCAGAAACCTTCCCTTTTTTTCGAAATAATTTGAGAAACCTAGGAGTAAAGAAAAATTACAAAAAAGAAAAAATTTTCAGAGTTGTCTGAGTTCGCATTTTGATTGACGCCAAAGTTACATGTACTTCCATTCGGTTCGGACTAACTTTGAAGTTTTTCACAACTGCGCTTGTTCACTTCGCGAAATAAAACAACTTTTAGGACAATAATCGAGTGCTCTGACTACATCTGAGCAAATGTCGTCATTTTGTTGCGCAAAGAAGTATTGGCAGAAACTAAAGTTGACAAAATAAAGTCTAACATCGATCCACAATTTCCGAGAACTGATGCTCTGAGTTTATTGGTGACCCCAAAACGTTGTTACTTGAGCTTTTAATCAGATGAGTCGAGTGCTAAGCAGGTGCTGCAATGCAAAGCAGTTCTGCAGTTGTTCTGCTTTGGGATTTTCACATTAGATGATCCACGTTCAAACTTTAAGATTGTACACCGTCACTATTACTTCTAGTTAGCACACATTGGGCGACTAAAATTTCGTCCAAAAACAGTAAAGGAAAGAGTTCAAGAAATGGCCATAAATGGAAAAATAGTTTTGCCGTTACCTAATGAGAACCGAATTTTCCTTTTACTTCCAAAATGGTTGTAGAAGTGATCCAAGTCCTTGCGTAGAGATTCCCAAGGGCGGCTTTCTGTTAACGACGACACTGGTTGATAGTTTGCTGTTTTTTCTTCAACAAGCAGACACGAAGATTGGTATTATAGAATTTATTAGCATACAATAGCTGACGTTTCGGCGTTTCGCCTTCTTCAGAGCCGTTTATTCCTTACAAGCATTTCATCGACATTTTATCATAATAACTGCATCCAACGAAGGAAGTGAGCCTGGAAGTGTGACTAAGAGTACATAGTTCGATGACGCTCTTATTGCGTTCCCATAGAAAAGGCATTTCATGACCGAAAGTGCTTCCTGTTTTTCTGTCAGAATAAGTGCAAACATGCAACTTAATAGAGTTAGGGAAGCGGAACTCTTCAATTGCAGATTTCACTTTCAATTTTCACCTTGCTATCAGTGCTCAAACTTCCTATGGCGTGTCCGACTCTCGGTGCTTCTTGACACTTTGTCGATGTGTCATTGTCTTCTCACTTTCGATTATGGTGTAATTTAGTTATAGACCCAAACACAAATTTTGGTGTCTACCTGCACAATCATGGTATTGGGTGTCATCATTTTTTAAACTGCGATTAACCCTAAGGCTTCATCAGGCACCACGATCAGTTAAACTAAAAAGGAGTTAGATATCTCATTTCCGATTAAGAAGAAGAGAGAGAAAGCTGGCAGTGTGGCAAAATCCAGCATGTTTTTGTGGCCATCGTTCATCCATGGTTAGTTAATGTTTCTCTTATCAAAAATTACAGACCTGTTCATCTTGGTCGAAGCGACCGAAACACGAAGATTATATTTGTTCACGAACTAAGAACTTTTTCTTAAAAGTTCCATTTCACATGACGACGTTCACAGTTTATCAAAGCAATTACTTCGGTTTAAGGTGTAAAAACGCTAATCGGCCAGTCTTGGTATTGCTCTTGCATTGTAAAGTACTTGGTAGATCACATCTGAAAAGCATGAAAAACGGTGCTTTACGAACAGTCTCGTTGGGCACAACCGCACGGTAACGTTGCGCTGAAACTGACTTAGCATTGCAAGCATCATTTCTCATAACAACGTTTCAGTGAGCATCACTCCAAATTGCTGCTTGGAGGTCACTTCAACATGTGAGACATCTCGGTCTCGGTTCGAGTATTTCCACTTAGTTAGCTGTGCATTGTTATTAATAAGCCGTTATGGGAGCAAAGTTCTTGCGTCGAAAGGTAGGTCGAAAAAACGATCAACACCAACTGCAATCCAGTTTTGAGTGCTGCAAGCTGAAAGCTAACTCTGGTCGTTTTCCTTCTAAGTATTCACTCAGTCTTTTATTGTAGTTGGCATACAACATTCCTCAGTTCACATGCTAAAAAATATATTAGTTTTTAGACGCGGCGAAATTAGTAACACACCTCCACTGTAACATAAGGGGAGTGGGTAGAAACCAGAAGAACGAAAATGCCATTTTTAAGCAAAGATGCCGAAACGTTAAAGAATAAAGGATGAAGGGTCGTTGATCAATCTCTGAGGGATGCGCTATGCATTCGACTTCATTAAGTATCGTTGAAGGTGATTGAATACATATCTGGCCTGCCTTTCCAGTGACTCGTGGTGGCCTACCGACGTAACAAGTCTGAACCAATCTGCCGACACCAGAGGGATGGAAGGATTGGTGGGCCATGGGTGCGGGAATTGATTCCACGTGTGTGTTGCAGTGGCGCTTCCAAACACTGCGCTCCGCCGAAACGTTAGCTCAATAAAAGTTTCCATACCACATTCTTGTTAGCCCAACAATATAGAACTTCGTTAAAACTGCTTTATTTTTTCATTTGATTTATAAAACAACTTTCCACCATGCTTCTTAAAAAAATCTGCTTTTACATATGGAAGTGACAAAGCGACAAAATATGAAGAGGAGCACAGCATTTCGTTTACACATCTTTTGTATTCTCATGGAAAAGTCATTTCGTAGCAGTTCTTGCTTCTCCATTCCCCCGTCAAAATTGTTTCTAAACAGCATATTCGTCTCCAGTTTGAAAAGAAGAAGAGGTGGACAAAAAATATCTGTGACGTTAGGCCACACCTTCAATTCTCTCAGTGTACTCGCTGCTGAGGAATCTGCCATGTTTCCGTCGCTCCTTTCATAGTTGCACTCTGTGTATATATCTCCGTTTTCCAGAATGTGGTTGTAAAGAAATCTCGTAGCGACAACTAAAATCGACTTCTGACGTTTTTTCACATAATTTTTTCTAAGAAGTCCCACAGTCAGCAACTAGAACGCTGCACTCTGTCGGGTCCACACGCTTTTCGTCATAATTGGAATACTAGTGGTAGAACTCTTCGGTAGCTCTTTATTTGACAGAATTTCACTACCCAAAGTGTTTGCAGTTGGATTTTTGGCCCTAAACCAAAAGCGTACGCACGTGAAAAAGCTCCAATTAAGCCGGAACTATTTGAACTAGTTCGTGCGAGCAAATTCATACGTTAGGCTCATGCCCTCATAGTTCCGTAGTTATAAGAGAAATCGATACCTTGCTTACAATGCACACAAAAATCGACAATCTACGACGTATGCGTCGCTTTCTTGTTAGCAATCGCGACGTTGTTAAACAAGTACATTTACTTTCATAGAAAAAACAATGCAATACAAAAGTAGCTGACGTTTCGGCAGTATCGCCTTCTTCAGAGCCTGGAATGGTATACTGATTTACAATTTACTAGGCCAAATGCTTCAACATCGCAAAAAGACGAAAAACTCTATGGCAATTACATGATCAACAGCTTTTCGAAAAAACTCACCGCTTTTTTACGTGACTTCCAATGAGGAAGACTGGAACAGCTGATTATAGTCGCATAAGGTTGATGACTGCACCATCGCACATCAGAAATTGATGCGAACATACAGGTCGCGTATGACCTTTGGGCATTCATCCCTGCTATTCACTGCAAGGTTTTTTGGCATTTATCCAAAAGCTTCAAGAAGTTTCCGCGCTGGTGTTTTAGTCTCCTGCGCATGGATATTGACTATTACTTCAAATTCGTCCCCCGCTATGTTTTTTGTATCCTATGCGTGCCTTGTGGCGTGCCTTGTTCTGATTTTCGTTTGCCATCGAGTGTGTTCTTTTATGCGGATATATAAAAGTATGCCCGTTTCGCCAATATATTCATCTCCGAAATCATTACAAGAGATCAGGTATATCGTACCTGAACTCATGCAATCACCGTCCCCTGCCGTAAGGGCAAACTACGCAATTCGTTGTTTCACATAGACGGTCATACAGGCGGTTACGAACTAACTGACGACGTAGAGTAGCCGGTGGTATTTCAACCATCGCCACCGATTCCCCAAAAACGGCCCTCCCTAAGCATCGTTTAATAGCTCCGCTTAATTCATCGCTAATAAAGGGCAACATAAACGGGACTTTCTTTTGGCCAAGTGTTTCGCTTGGGCGCGTCGTTCTCCTTCTAAACTTATCTCGTGGGGTTACTATTTTCGTAGCCATTGGAAATGGCTATTTCACGAGCTGAGTTCTGCGATTCTTCCTTTAGTTCCCTACTTGTGCACACAGAGGTGGCTGTTCGAAACATGTTTCTCACGAGCGCCCTCTTTGTGTGTGAAGGGTGGGAAGAAAGGAAATGAACGAGGATGTTCTTGTTACTTGGCTTTCGGTACCATTTTGTAATGTAACCGCTACTTGATAGCTTTATTTGAACGTTTAAAAATGGAAGCCAGTTTTTTCTCGGTTTCTCCCGGATGAACTTAATGTACTCAGACTGCTCGTTCAATAATTCGAAACATTTGCCCATCTCCTCCTGCGTAGAGAAGATGACAAAACAATCATCTATGCACGTGCAGTAGAGTAGTGGCCAGAGACCGAGAATGGGAGGGCTTTCTACTTTAGATATAAAAGCGATGGCCAAGCTTGGTGCCAGTCGCTGTCCCATTGCCAACACCCTTATTTGCGCGAAATATTTTCCAGACCATCTGAAAATCGAGCATTTTGGGCTCTCGTTTAAGAGAGCCCAAAGACTGCTCGATGGACAAGCCATGCATATTTATTCTTCCTTCATGTTTCAACAAGAAGTTCGAAGATGGCTTGCATTGCGGAGTCATTCGATACGTTGGTGTACAACGCAGTAACGTCGAAGGACTCCATCACGTACGCGTTATTAGGAGACGCGTTACGTAGACGTTCTAGGAACATTTGGGTGTTCGTGAGGTGAGCTGGAATATGTTTAAGCAACTGGGTAAGTATTAGGCTTAGAAACCATGTTGTCCTATCTGTTGGCCGGTCTACACAGCTGATGATTGGTCTAACCTTAAATGATGACGATTAGTTGACGCAAGACCATCATTTGATACCAACTTATGTAACTCCCACGTCCGACTTTCTATTAACCTCGGCATTGATCAAGTAATTCTTCGTATTCTTGTTGAGCAAACACGAGGTGTTATTTTTTATTCTTTATTCACGAACAAGCCGACGCTTCGGCGGACCTCGCCTTCCTCAGATCCCGGAAAGGTCAAGTTGACAGCAATCTACTCGGCCAAACACCTCCATAACCAAACAGAGAAGACGCTGAACCAAGATTTCAATCACATTGAACACAGCTTTGCACACTCACCGCTTTCTATGAGGCTTCCACTGAGTATTTCGCGTGGAGAGAGTTCACATGGAGGCGTAATATGCTCCTCCCATCAAAATAACAGGCTTATATACTGCCCAATATCACGCGTGATAATGAGGCATTCTCCCCCTGCGGTTCATTTTCGGATTTCTGGAATTAATCCAGAACGCCTCGAGAGTTTTGCGCGCTTGTGTTCTCGATTCCTGCGCGAGGATCGTGACACGTACTTCAAAGTCCTCCCCGCTATGTCTCTGGGTACTATGCGTGCCTAGTGGGGTATTTGGTTTACGTTTGCCGACTAGGTGTTCTTTTATGCGGACACAGAGGGGTCTGCCCGTTTCGCCAATGTATTCGTCTCCGCACGTCTTACAGGAGATCAGATAAACTGTACCCGAGCTCATGCAAATCACCGTCTCTACCATTAGGGCAAACTATGCAATTTTTGCGTTGCACATAGACGGTCATATAGGCGGTTACGAACTAGTTGGCGCCTAAGATTACTCGGTGGCATTTCAACTACGTTTACCGAATTCTCTAGACCCGCCCTTCTTAAGCAGCGTTTTATAGCTGCACTTACATCATTTGAGATGAAGGGTAGGATAAACGGGACCATTTTATCGCTAGAGTTGTCGTTTGGAGGCCTAGGATTTCCTCTACACCTGTCCCGAGCTACAGTTTCGTAGCCATTAGAAATGGCTATTTGTCGCGCCAAGTTCCGGGACTCCTCTCTCTGCTCTCTTCCCGTGCACACGTTGGTTGCTGTTCGAAACATGTTTCTTACCAGCGCCCTTTTCGTGTGAGAGGAGTGAGAGGAGAGGTAATGAACCAAGATGTTTTTATTACTTGGCTTTCGGTACCACTTCGTAATGTAGCCATTTTCTGACAGGCTAATTTGGACGTTCAGGAATGGAAGCCAGTTTTCTTTCGGTTTCTCTCGGGTGAACTTGATATACTCTGACTGTTCATTCAACAACTCGAAACATTTGTCCATTTCCTCTTGTGTTGAGCAAAGGACAAAACAGTCATCTATATATCTACAGTAGAGTAGCGGCCCGAGATCGATCACCGGTGCTTCCATATTAGACATAAACGCAATGGCCAGGCTTGGTGCCAGTCGTTCTCCCATTGCCAACCCTCCTGTTTGAGCGTAGTACTTTCCGGATCATCCGAAGACTGAGGAGCTCAAGCATTCTTCTAAGAGTACCATCAACTGCTCTATCTTAAAGCCATACATGCTTATTTCTCCTTCGTGTCGCATCAGGAGTTCGAATATGGCTTGCATTGCGGAGTCATTCGACACGTTTGTATAGAGGGCGCTAACGTCGAACGACTCCATCACGTACGCGCTGCTGGGCTGCGCAGTACGTAGACGATCCAGAAACATCTGGGTATTCGTAAAGATGGGCTGGAATGTGTTTCAACAACTGGTTAAATATTAGGGTTAAAAACCATGTTATCCCTATCCGTTGGCCCGTCTACACAGCTAATGGTTGGTCTAACCTTAAACAATGATGGAACGGTAGACGCAATATCATCGCTAGATACTAGCTTATGAGTTTTTATAAGCAAGTACAAGACGGGGACATGTTGGTAACTCAACTTTCAGTTGAGAAATAACTGATGGTTTTAAACCAGCAGCCCTTGCCATTTTGGCCCATTCGTGGTTCAATTTTCGGTATTTACTTTTAAACTCCTTCTCAGATGATGGACGATAAAGCGAAGCATCTTCAAGATGCTTTTTCGTTATTTCAACATCTAACTGATGGGCAATTACGACAAACTCTCCACCCTTATCACTAACGGATAGTCTTATGCTTTTTCAACTTTATCAGCTCTCGTGCCTCTCGCATACCACGTTTTTGCACTGCAGTGAGGTTTGAACTGTATCTTTTCGCGCGATAGTGATTAAGGACTTTGAAAGTTTCATTCGTAAACATCCAAAATTTAACATCAACTTCATTATTGGGCTCTTGTTGCTCTAAAGAACGGCTGAGGAAATGGTGCTATTGGTAAAGGGCCCCCACTTTTTTGTTCGCGCCTATTTTGCGCTTTCATCTCTAGCTTTGTTTTGAGGAGTCTCTCTTGAAGTTCATGTAAACTACATGCAACCCTACGCAAGGTTATCTTTGAAATGGGTTCAGATGGTGAGAAACTCGGTCCCAATTCTAATAACGAGCGCGCACCGTCAGGGAGAGTCATGCCTCTAACACGGTTAGCCTTGGATTTTTCTTGCACTTTATCTTTCCTACTGTGACCTGTTTGATGTTCGTTAGCGGTATTTCTGTGCGCTCTTGAGGCCGTGTTATGCGATTTACTCAAAAGGTCTTCGAATTTTCCCCGCAAAGTTACTTCTAGCATTAGACCTAATAGAGTTGCAAATCAACACTGACCTACCCACTATTCTCCTCCCAGAGGCGCGCCCTCCAAATACTGAGCACAGTGAATGCGTCGTCTGTTCAGCAATCGCAGGTTTATTAAACAGATACATTTGCTTCCATACACACAATACGGCAACAGTTTGACGTTTCGAGTATCGCCTTCTTCAGAGCCTCGGAAGGGTATACTGACATACAATTCTAGGCTCTGAAGAAGCGCGATACTGCCGAAACGTCAGCTACTGTTGTATTGTATTGTGTTTTTGTATGGAAGTAAATGTATGTTGCTTTAACAACCTCGCGATTGCTGAACAAGAAAACGACGCATTCATATTCCAATGCCGAGGTTAATAGAAAGTCGATCCTGGGAACTGTTACTGTGTTATCAATAGGTTTTCCTTCTTCTCGCACTTCTTCCACTTGGCGAACATATGATTGTTTGCTTCGTAGACAGGTGCGTAGTGCTTTCAACTCGATGTCCAGTACTCGGTGGCTATCCTCTGGCAGTCCGCATATTTCGTGAAGTCGTTTTCGATTTATGAATTTTGGAACGACTTACGGGCCGCTACTCTACTGTAGATATATAGATGACTGTTTTGTCCTTTGCTCAACACAAGAGGAAATGGACAAATGTTTCGAGTTGTTGAATGGACCGTCAGAGTATATCAAGTTCATCCGAGAGAAACCGAAAGAAAACTGGCTTCCATTCCTGAACGTCCAAACTAGCCTGTCAGAAAATGGCTACATTACGAAGTGGTACCGAAAGCCAAGTAATAAAAAACATCTTGGTTCATTAGCTCTCCTCTCACTCCCTCTCACACGAAAAGGGCGCTGGTAAGAAACATGTTTCGAACAGCAACCAACGTGTGCACGGGAAGAGAGCAGAGAGAGGAGTTCCGGAACTTGGCGCGACAAATAGCCATTTCTAATGGCTACGAAACTGTAGCTCGGGACAGTTGTAGAGGAAATCCTAGGCCTCCAAACGACAACTCTGGCGATGAAATGGTCCCATTTATCCTACCCTTCATCTCAAATGATGTAAAGTGCAGCTATAAAACGCTGCTTAAGAAGGGCGGGTCTAGAGAATTCGGTAAACGTAGTTGAAATGCCACCGAGTAATCTTAGGCGCCAACTAGTTCGTAACCGCCTATATGACCGTCTATGTGCAACGCAAAATTGCATAGTTTGCCCTAATGGTAGAGACGGTGATTCCATGAGCTCGGGTACAGTTTATCTGATCTCCTGTAAGACGTGCGGAGACGAATACATTGGCGAAACGGGCAGACCCTCTGTGTCCGCATAAAAGAACACCTAGTCGGCAAACGTAAACCAAATACCCCACTAGGCACGCATAGTACCCAGAGACATAGCGGGGAGGACTTTGAAGTACGTGTCACGATCCTCGCGCAGGAATCGAGAACACAAGCGCGCAAAACTCTCGAGGCGTTCTGGATTAATTCCAGAAATCCGAAAATGAACCGCAGGGAGAATGCCTCATTATCACGCGTGATAATGGGGCAGTATATAAGCCTGTTATTTTGATGGGAGGAGCATATTACGCCTCCATGTGAACTCTGTGCCGTTGGTCTCCACGCGACATACTCAGTGGAAGCCTCATAGAAAGCGGTGAGTGTGCAAAGCTGTGTTCAATGTGATTGAAATCTTGGTTCAGCGTTTTCTCTGTTTGGTTATGGAGGTGTTTGGCCGAATAGATTGCTGTCAACATGACCGTTTCCAGGCTCTGAGGAAGGCGAAATCCGCCGAAACGTCAGCTTGTTCGTGAATAAAGAATAAAAATAACACCTCGTGTTTGCTCAACAAGAATACGAAGAATTACTTGATCAATGCCGAGGTTAATAGAAAGTCGGACGTGGGAGTTACATAAGTTGGTATCAAATGATGGTCTTGCGTCAACTAATCGTCATCATTTAAGGTTAGACCAATCATCAGCTGTGTAGACCGGGCCAACAGATAGGACAACATGGTTTCTAAGCCTAATACTTACCCAGTTGCTTAAACATATTCCAGCTCACCTCACGAACACCCAAATGTTCCTAGAACGTCTACGTAACGCGTCTCCCTAATAACGCGTACGTGATGGAGTCCTTCGACGTTACTGCGTTGTACACCAACGTATCGAATGACTCCGCAATGCAAGCCATCTTCGAACTTCTTGTTGAACACGAAGGAAGAATAAATATGCATGGCTTGTCCATCGAGCAGTTCATGGGCTCTCTTAAACGAGAGCCCAAAATGCTCGATTTTCAGATGGTCTGGAAAATATTTCGCTCAAATAAGGGTGTTGGCAATGGGACAGCGACTGGCACCAAGCTTGGCCATCGCTTTTATATCTAAAGTAGAAGCCCCCATTCTCGGTCTCTGGCCACTACTCTACTGCACGTGCATAGATGATTGTTTTGTCATCTTCTCTACGCAGGAGGAGATGGGCAAATGTTTCGAATTATTGAACGAGCAGTCTGAGTACATTAAGTTCATCCGGGAGAAACCGAGAAAAAAACTGGCTTCCATTTTTTAAACGTTCAAATAAAGCTATCAAGTAGCGGTTACATTACAAAATGGTACCGAAAGCCAAGTAACAAGAACATCCTCGTTCATTTCCTTTCTTCCCACCCTTCACACACAAAGAGGGCGCTCGTGAGAAACATGTTTCGAACAGCCACCTCTGTGTGCACAAGTAGGGAACTAAAGGAAGAATCGCAGAACTCAGCTCGTGAAATAGCCATTTCCAATGGCTACGAAAATAGTAACCCCACGAGATAAGTTTAGAAGGAGAACGACGCGCCCAAGCGAAACACTTGGCCAAAAGAAAGTCCCGTTTATGTTGCCCTTTATTAGCGATGAATTAAGCGGAGCTATTAAACGATGCTTAAGAAGGGCCGTTTTTGAGGAATCGGTAGCGATGGTTGAAATACCACCGGCTACTCTACGTCGTCAGTTAGTTCGTAACCGCCTGTATGACCGTCTATGTGAAACAACGAATTGCGTAGTTTGCCCTTACGGCAGGGACGGTGATTGCATGGGTTCAGGTACGATATACCTGATCTCTTGTAATAGTTGCGGAGATGAATATATTGGCGAAACGGGCATACTTTTATATATCCGCATAAAAGAACACCTCGATGGCAAACGAAAATCAGAACAAGGCACGCCACAAGGCACGCATAGGATACAAAAACATAGCGGGGACGAATTTGAAGTAATAGTCAATATCCATGCGCAGGAGACTAAAACACCAGCGCGGAAACTTCTTGAAGCTTTTGGATAAATGCCAAAAACCCTTGCAGTGAATAGCAGGGATGAATGCCCAAAGGTCATACGCGACCTCGTATGTTCGCATCAATTTCTGATGTGCGATGGTGCAGTCATCAACCTTATGCGACTATAATCAGCTGTTCCAGTCTTCCTCATTGGAAGTCACGTAAAAAAAGCGGTGAGTTTTTCGAAAAGCTGTTGATCATGTAATTGCCATAGAGTTTTTCGTCTTTTTGCGATGTTGAAGCGTTTGGCCTAGTAAATTGTAAATCAGTATACCATTCCAGGCTCTGAAGAAGGCGATACTGCCGAAACGTCAGCTACTTTTGTATTGTATTGTTTTTTTCTATGAAAGTAAATGTACTTGTTTAACAACGTCGCGATTGCTAACAAGAAAGCGACGCATACGTCGTAGATTGTCGATTTTTGTGTGCATTGTAAGCAAGGTATCGATTTCTCTTATAACTACGGAACTATGAGGGCATGAGCCTAACGTATGAATTTGCTCGCACGAACTAGTTCAAATAGTTCCGGCTTAATTGGAGCTTTTTCACGTGCGTACGCTTTTGGTTTAGGGCAAAAATCCAACTGCAAACACTTTGGGTAGTGAAATTCTGTCAAATAAAGAGCTACCGAAGAGTTCTACCACTAGTATTCCAATTATGACGAAAAGCGTGTGGACCCGACAGAGTGCAGCGTTCTAGTTGCTGACTGTGGGACTTCTTAGAAAAATTATGTGAAAAAACGTCAGAAGTCGATTTTAGTTGTCGCTACGAGATTTCTTTACAACCACATTCTGGAAAACGGAGATATATACACAGAGTGCAACTATGAAAGGAGCGACGGAAACATGGCAGATTCCTCAGCAGCGAGTACACTGAGAGAATTGAAGGTGTGGCCTAACGTCACAGATATTTTTTTGTCCACCTCTTCTTCTTTTCAAACTGGAGACGAATATGCTGTTTAGAAACAATTTTGACGGGGGAATGGAGAAGCAAGAACTGCTACGAAATGACTTTTTCCATGAGAATACAAAAGATGTGTAAACGAAATGCTGTGCTCCTCTTCGTATTTTGTCGCTTTGTCACTTCCATATGTAAAAGCAGATTTTTTTTAAGAAGCATGGTGGAAAGTTGTTTTATAAATCAAATGAAAAAATAAAGCAGTTTTAACGAAGTTCTATATTGTTGGGCTAACAAGAATGTGGTATGGAAACTTTTATTGAGCTAACGTTTCGGCGGAGCGCAGTGTTTGGAAGCGCCACTGCAACACACACGTGGAATCAATTCCCGCACCCATGGCCCACCAATCCTTCCATCCCTCTGGTGTCGGCAGATTGGTTCAGACTTGTTACGTCGGTAGGCCACCACGAGTCACTGGAAAGGCAGGCCAGATATGTATTCAATCACCTTCAACGATACTTAATGAAGTCGAATGCATAGCGCATCCCTCAGAGATTGATCAACGACCCTTCATCCTTTATTCTTTAACGTTTCGGCATCTTTGCTTAAAAATGGCATTTTCGTTCTTCTGGTTTCTACCCACTCCCCTTATGTTACAGTGGGAGGTGTGTTACTAATTTCGCCGCGTCTAAAAAACTAATATATTTTTTAGCATGTGAACTGAGGAATGTTGTATGCCAACTACAATAAAAGACTGAGTGAATACTTAGAAGGAAAACGACCAGAGTTAGCTTTCAGCTTGCAGCACTCAAAACTGGATTGCAGTTGGTGTTGATCGTTTTTTCGACCTACCTTTCGACGCAAGAACTTTGCTCCTATAACGGCTTATTAATAACAATGCACAGCTAACTAAGTGGAAATACTCGAACCGAGACCGAGATGTCTCACATGTTGAAGTGACCTCCAAGCAGCAATTTGGAGTGATGCTCACTGAAACGTTGTTATGAGAAATGATGCTTGCAATGCTAAGTCAGTTTCAGCGCAACGTTACCGTGCGGTTGTGCCCAACGAGACTGTTCGAAAGCACCGTTTTTCATGCTTTTCAGATGTGATCTACCAAGTACTTTACAATGCAAGAGCAATACCAAGACTGGCCGATTAGCGTTTTTACACCTTAAACCGAAGTAATTGCTTTGATAAACTGTGAACGTCGTCATGTGAAATGGAACTTTTAAGAAAAAGTTCTTAGTTCGTGGACAAACATAATCTTCGTGTTTCGGTCGCTTCGACCAAGATGAACAGGTCTGTAATTTTTGATAAGAGAAACATTAACTAACCATGGATGAACGATGGCCACAAAAAACATGCTGGATTTTGCCACACTGCCAGCTTTCTCTCTCTTCTTCTTAATCGGAAATGAGATATCTAACTCCTTTTTAGTTTAACTGATCGTGGTGCCTGATGAAGCCTTAGGGTTAATCGCAGTTTAAAAAATGATGACACCCAATACCATGATTGTGCAGGTAGACACCAAAATTTGTGTTTGGGTCTATAACTAAATTACACCATAATCGAAAGTGAGAAGACAATGACACATCGACAAAGTGTCAAGAAGCACCGAGAGTCGGACACGCCATAGGAAGTTTGAGCACTGATAGCAAGGTGAAAATTGAAAGTGAAATCTGCAATTGAAGAGTTCCGCTTCCCTAACTCTATTAAGTTGCATGTTTGCACTTATTCTGACAGAAAACAGGAAGCACTTTCGGTCATGAAATGCCTTTTCTATGGGAACGCAATAAGAGCGTCATCGAACTATGTACTCTTAGTCACACTTCCAGGCTCACTTCCTTCGTTGGATGCAGTTATTAAGATAAAATGTCGACAATATTATATCACACCAGTGGAGGCAGCAAAAACGTAAGTTGTTGTTATTAGTGTTTCCATCAGAAGTGTTCATTACGTATTAGAATTAATTCAAAGGCTTTCAATTCAAAAACAGATTTTGTTTCTACCTCGTTTTGACTAGTCGGCATGCGTTTCCCCCATTGAAGCTTCCCTGGCTTGCTGACTAAAGTATCGTCCGGAAGAAAAAATGAAAAGAATTTTCAGGAAATAGTCAAGATCGCAACTTATCTTCAATACGTGTTTTCGAAATCGAACGAAAACAGTTTCCCCAAATAAAGTAACATTTCATGCAACTGTGCTGTATTACAGAATTTCCAGATAGTAGACGCTTTACCTTTAACGCCAATCATGAAAATGTTTTCGTTAATAGTTAGCTAAAAAGTCGATAAGACCAATCGACGTCGTGGAAACGAAAAGAAGGCTGGGAAAAAGGAATTTAAAGAAATCTGAATTCCGCGATCATCCAATCACTTGACATTAGGGATTTCTTCGGTTGAGTGAAGAAGGCTGTCTGTTGAATTGTCGTTGCAATTTAGTTACATGCTTAGTGAATGTATGTAAAAAAAAGAATGAGGACACTCCTCACAGGAGAATCTGTGAAAGATTGACTTTGTTCTCTTTTGTGCGAAACCTTCTATGTGTTGATGATAAATGCAGTAAAAGATCTCTTTGTGATTGAAGACGAGACAAAATCTCAACCAGAATGTCTCGATAGTGACTCATGTGGCAGTTTCGCAAACTTGATATTTCGAATATTTCGAATATTAATATTTTGACCTTGAATAATGCTGACATGTTGCTCTTTTCACCAGTGTGACGCGTACAAAATTTGTCAAGGCGAATAATTCTCTCACAAAGCAAGCACTTGCGTAAAGTAAGCAATGGGAAAAGAGATCATGACGAAAGCCTGAACTGAAATCACATGTATAGCGGATATTCGACGCAACAAACTAGTAGGTAACATTTGCTGTTCATGGGTAGTTTAATGGCGAGATAACCACGGAAATTTTGTCGACGTGGAAAAAAGTTCTGCCTACAAGTTTCCTAGAGTTCTCGAGAATATTGAAAAGGACACAAAAACGTTTGATCCGGAATTCACGCCATAAACTGTACTTTGAAACATCATGTCACGAATTCTACGGAGTTCTCCGTGCCAGTTGGTTCGGGCAACAGTCCTGTCAAGGCTTTCAAGGAACTATGTAATGATGGAGCATCCAACACCACCCACAAGTGACCGATGGCATGTTATAGCTTCAAACTGCGTCAACGGTCAAAAATGAACTATACCAATGTCATAAGGTTCAAAAAGGAGAGAGGTCTCAGCGTTGAGCAGTCCTTGAGATATGTACCATGCATCAGACTTCGCTAAGCATCGTTGGAGCTGACTGAACGAATATTTGGCCATTACAGTGAATCAAGCTGGATTACCACTACACCGAGCTAGTGCTGCCATCCTCGCATACAACACAGGTACCAATTTGCCGAAACAGGAGCGATGGAGGGCTTGGTTGGTCTTGGGCGCGGGAATCGATTCCATTCTGACGGTAGGGGTCCTTCGAGCGCTGGGCCACACGCGCGCTTCGTGACTGACGTCATACTATCCACCAGAATCATGTAGGTCACTTCGTGAATCTCAACAATAAACACTAGATAGAAATCGACGAAGTTTCGATTCTAGTGGGTGATAAATGAGAAAAAAAAGATATCGGCGAAGGCAAACTGTGATTCCGATACTTCCAAGAATGAAATGGAATCGAAATTTTAAAGCTGTTGTGTTAAGAGTCGTTCTACGCTGTTATTTTCGAAAGAGTATATCCGTTCTTACAGAATGTGTTTTTTTCTGGTATGAAGACGAATAGAATCACTAATCGGCGTTGTTAAAACATTGACATCTAATTTGACTATATTGCTGTATTAAAGCGCAACTAGGAGTACTGTAGCACAGAATGCTTTACATCCAGCATTGTTGAAGGGAATTCCGTATTTTCCTCAAAATCACTCTGTCATGAAGAGCTGACAGCTGCTCCCTTTAGTTAAGTACTCCCACAGATAATATTAGTTGCAAGAAGCTGTACTGTGTCTTAGTGCTATTATGATGAGCAGCATGGAAGTTCGTCCCAATATATATGTATGTATAGATTTGTCAACTAATTCCTAAGAATAATAAAAATACATAAGTTTACAAAACTCTACCTTCCTAGATGGTAGGAGAATTTTCAGCGAAGAGGCAGCGTAGAGTGCGACATTTCTATTGAAAAACTTGCTTTGTGTGATTAGTTCTGACTCGTTAAGCCGAAAACGCTTAGATAAGTCCATGCACAGATTTACGTCTTTCTTCTTGGTTGCGAATGAAACTTTCGTTGCCCTCAAAACTGTCCACACTTTGGAGGTTTCGGACAGTGGTGAGCAAAATTTAGTGGCGAGTCCGCAAAGCTCTCTGAGTAAGGTTGTCCGATTCCTTCTGGACTTGTTATCAGCGTGTAATGCCTACGCTCAATTCGAGAAAGAGCCACTTTCATGTTTTCAAGTGATGATAGTCAGTGATAATTTACAGTGTGTGATTAGTTTCCGCCTTCTTTACAGTACGCAGAAAGGACATTGACATTAAATCGCTTATAATCGAGTCGTGAAAGCAGTGATGTTTTCATCTGTCTTCTTTACGATTTAATGGCTTTGTTTCGAATTTTAATTCAGCATTAAGAAAAACGATATTTAATACCCCATAAGTTAATATCGAATCGCAGTGATACGAAATTCTTTCAGCCTTTCCAAACTACTCTCTTAACAAACAAACACTTTTCAGTTCTCCTGTTCTAAGAATTGCTAACATTTTAGAACTTTAGCCAAAACATGACAAGCTCAAAAACTATAGTGGAGCTGGGGTTCCTGATATGTCTACTTTTCGTGCTCTTCCCTGGCGTTGGAATGTGTCCAATTGCCATCTGGTCAAGGTTACGAGTAAAATAAATGCTGTTTTCTACGAACCAATCTTGTCTATGTTGTTGATGCTGAATAGTGGAAGCACGTGTTCGTGAAACAACAGAATACGGCCTTCAAAAAATGCCGCCATGAATGGAAATTTCTCGCAATTTTTTACAATTTGCCATTGTTCGTGAAGAATACTCACCTAGTCATTGGTCTCTACTAAATGTGTAGCGTTGGAAAACTATAAACGCTTGAAATATTTAGTCTACCCAAGCAAACATCAATGGGCGAATGTGTTAAAAGATCGTGTACTCGCGTTAACATTTAGTGCGGGCTTATCGAACCTGCTATTATAAAATAGAACTTATAATCCGTCAATTCTTAAAGTAAACCATGCATTGTCTTCGCCATCAAAAACTTATAAGCTCAACCTCCACTGCCAATCGAAATGAGAAGCGCAGCGTTTTTCTCGCGGCGTACTTTTCTCTCACTATTACTTCGGCTTCTCTAAGGAATGCAGCGCTATTCTAAGAAGCGAAATGAGTGAAGAAATCTGAGAAAAATAGAAAGAAAATATCTAACTACATCTGAAAAGAATGCGGCTATTTATTGCCAAATAGCAGACATAGAAGCAGTTTCAAAAAGGCGATTCTCTCTAAACACCTGTATTCATCGAGGAAATATTCAAGGGGTCTCCCCAGCTGAGAAGGAGTCCGGCGTTTCCATCAGGAAGCCTAGCTAAGAGTGAACCAATGCCAGGATCCACCACCGTCCTGGTATCAAACTAGTCGCATAGTGGCAAATCTCCCCTCTGATCCACAAGGGCTGCTACTGCCTATCGTGGTGACGACCTAGGGCAGACTATGGCTAGGCTGTCCTCGGGATTTCAGGGAAACACAATGGCTCAACAAGCAAATTCCCGAATAATGGTGGTTATGCTGGGGCCCGCACAACAAGTGATGACGGGCCGTTCAATCATCAAGTAAGTTGGTAATAAACAGAACTATCAGAGAAAATGAGGAACCGCGAAACCCCGGTCTATATCAAGCACTGTATAGAGAATTCCTCTATCAGATAGAAAATTCTCTATCTACCTTATCAATGCACCCCATGGGTCGATGGAGACCGCGTTACTACGAACGACGCGTGCGTACTCCCTGCGTCAATGTCCCGTTCGGGTCAATGGGCATGACTCCTCTATCAGATAGAGAGTTCTCTATCTTACCTAATCAATGCATCCTATGGGTCGATGGAGGTAGCGTAACTACAACGACGTGTGCGTAGCCTGCGTCAATGTCCAGTTCTGGCCAATGGGCAAGCTGCTCGCTGGGACGCAGCCACGCCTACCGCCACCGGCATTTGGCCTGGCGACGCCTTGGTGAGCGCAGTCGCCAGCTCCATCTTTGCCCCTCTCCCGATTGATCTTTCCTTACAGATTCATTTGCCTCAGGTCGTAGTGATAGGAACTGTAATCGTTAGGTCTTGCATTGTCATTACGTTAATGTTATCGTTGATTTTCGCATTTGTGTTGACATGAGTTCGATGCTCTCATCGTTCACAGGTACTTTACGAACGGCTCTCCATTATTATTCGCTCCCTCGAACATAGTTCTTCATAGTCTTGTGCTGTGACCCGTTACATTGGTGCATGCATTATTGTTAAGGCATTTTATTAGAAAGAAAAAGAAGCCCACTGAACCACCTTATTTGTAGTTTGTTGTGCATAACCTCATTGCATTGTTGTGTAATCAGTATGCATATGCAAATAAGGGTTTAATTCACCAAGTTTGAGGTACTCCACAAACGGCTCTCTACTATTATTCGCTCCCTCGAACGCTCTCCACACTCTCGCGCTGTGAGCCGTTACAAACTGAATTTTTTTTCATTTTACAGCAAGGAATATAAGCCTTGCCGTCAACAGATTTACCCTGCCTGCTAGAATGATTTACTTCTCGAGACAATATCGCGTCCCAGCTTCCAGGAATTTTAAGAAGTTGTGGGAAGTGCGATCGTTCGTACAATGTCTGATAATGCAGTCAGTGGGTTTTATAAAAGAAGTCAAGTTGCTGTTGCAGCACTTCCTTGGCGTTTCTGCTTTAGCTAATCCAGATCACTTCGATTTCCATGTGGGCTTCTTTAGGTGATTGATATACTGGAGGAACAAGGTCGTCGTGCTGGTCTCTTTCCTTATTTGATATCTGCCATTTTGGTCCAGCTTGCTGTAAAAACCACTTACTCTCCTTTTCAGTGCGATAATGTGCTCGTCAACAGAGCTGCAGGAAATCTTCAAATGCCTGTAGGAATGGGAAGGCAGTACAGTATACTTTTACAGAAAAAGAACAGCTTCTCACTTGAGGTCTATTAAAATACATCTTAGTATTCGAACACATAAACTGTCCTAGTTGCGACTTCTGTTTCCTGTATGCCAGTAAGATTCTCGTATCTCCTTGTTTAGTGGCTGCTCCGAACTCTAATCGAAGCTGCTAAAAAATAATTTCCGTTGCACCAGACAATGTTCCTTCTCCCACAGAACTAAAACTGGTGTACTATCTGCTACCGTGCAACGCCAGCGCTGAGCACCTGTTCTTGACACAAACAAATACTTAAACCCGTCTTAAGTGCAATTCGGTGTTTAAAAGATGGGGTAAAATGAATGTGAGCATCACGTGGAGACAATGTTTAAGAATCACGCTCACCAATCAGCAATGGTTTTCTTCTTCGGTACCTAAAAACCAGTCACTACAGGTCGGGCTAATCATTGCCACAACTCAGCTGTAGTCCTGCATTGATAAGTAGCGTTATTTAAGGCAACTGTCTTGCGATAATACAGAAAGTTCACATAAGTCAAGCAATATTCTATAGTTTTATGTAATCCACGGTAGTGGGAGTCTTGGTGAAGTTGTATTTGTTTTTGTATTTATTACACATTTCCGAATAAATGATTTCAATTTGAGACGAAATGCCTCCTCATCATAACTATTTTTGGACGATCAGTAGAGTTTGTTTTGCAAATGAAAGAAGAAAGAGAAAACCAGAGTAGCATGGTTGGTGCAAAAAATCTTACGAACATATTAGTCCATAAGTAAAGGTACTCCATTCGACCTGTGCTGAACTGAAGAAGATTCGATTCCATAAGACAGAGAAGAACACACATCGTAATGACGGGACTGTTGTGGATCATCAACGCACAACACTGGCTCTGAAGAAGGACGAAGATGTTGAAACGTTAACTGAATGAACGTTTGGTAACAACCTTGTGATGGCTTATGGATGAAAGTATGTACGTCCCTGATATAAATCGACGTAGTTTTGCGGAACTGTGAGCTCTTGATTTTTACATAATGTCGATTTCGCCACAGCTACATATGTTCTCTCCGTAACCAAATAGGGAATCGGCTCGACATCGAGTTTTCTTACTTTTGACCTGCTTTCTACACAATTGCTTTTAAACTGAATAATGATAAATTTAACACGTGACGATTGATCTCAACATATATGAAGAACAGTAATGGCTAGTGTGAACTGGTTTAAACTCATATCGTTTCTGTGAGTGCGTGCTGGCGAGAATCACCTTTCTCAGAGCGGATATTGCATCGGGCTTCCGACTTTTTAAAAAATATGCGCTAATTTGGGACTGGCCAAACCCAACCGTAGTCATACTCGAAGCAAAAACTTCAAGCCATCAACCCCTGTGCCGAACTCCGGTATGAATGCTGCAAGTGTTTCATCAAGACACTGAAGCGAACAAGAGGTGCTGGAAATTGCGTGTGAATATGGGTTATCAAAGTGTTTATGTAAGCAAAGTATGAAGAGTAGTGGGTGATCCGAATGTGTGTCATTGCATTTTTTCACTAAAAGTATTTTAGTTCCCTTCGAGACTAGGGATCTTGTGAAACAGCAGGAATTGCTTCAGGTAAGAGGCCTGGACAAGGATCTTGTTGTTTGATGAGCGGTGTCTCTTCGAAGGTACGTGTGTCCGATAATTAGTGACTTAAAAAGCTTTTGTGCACCGTTTCAATTATGTTCATATCTAATTTGTACAAAAACTGTTTGTATTATTTGAAACAAAAATGAACACATTAATGCTTGGCTGGCAATTGCTCCATGTATATTTTTAGATGCTAATGAATGTGGCAAGTCATCTACAAATGAGATTCACTGATTTGTCAGCTGGTTGTCACAGCAGACGTCACCCTCTCATATTCTAAGCAAGGAGAATCCCCATTATTAGTGGCTTTGCGATGTTTATTGTTCACTTTTGTGTATGCCTAGCCTTCTCTGTAATAAAGGGTGTTCAGTCTCCAAAAAGAGAGACAGTCTCATCCATTATTATAAGAACAGTACTGTAGTAGACATAGCATCCCACTAACCATGATGTAATCATTTTCTTCAGGAACGCATACAGTGCATTTGAAAACAGGGACGTTATTGAGATGTGATCTACGCTAGTTGGTGGATTCATTGCTTTTTTTTATACGACAATGGTCCGTCTTCTCTGGTAGCACGGCACTAGCACATTCGGCAACATTCGTTTTCCTCGCGCACAACAGCCATCCACGGTAGTTGTCTACTTCGAAAATGGTGACGCTTGCGAAGCCCATTCCGTAGCACTGAAAGGTTGATGCAGATGGTTGACGATGGCTACCATCGCTTCCACCCATCGTCTCGATGGTCGCCCAACTAAATGCTTACATTCTCCTCAAAGTCGACGTCACGATTCTTTTCGTGCATCCGCTATCTGTTTTTCTTATTATATCATTTGCTCATTTGTGCTTCGCTGTCGATGTATATTCGTGTTTAGCTCAAAAGATAGGAGGGATCCTGGAGACTCGAATTGCGCATTGAGGCAAGACGTTTCGGGAGCCGATTAAATTCAGGGATATTTTGCTCAAACACTGTCTAGGTGTATGCAGAGTTTTTCCACTTGGTTGAAATATCACTCCAACTCTTTACGGTATAGCAAAGAGATTGGAGTAGTAGTTAGTCGTTGGTTCCGTTGATAGCAAAAAGCCCGCATTGCTGCGTTTCTTCTGTCTGATTGTTTCTTCATGTTGTTTTCTTTGTTCCCCTTCACATCAAAGGTTCCATAATGGAGTGTTCGCTGCAATGAAAAGAACCTTCTAGTTAGATTTGTTCGCCTTTTGGCTAATCCCCCTAAATTTTTATCACATCTTTGACTTCACTAAGCACTGAAGAAGTTGCGGAATGCATATTTAGCGTATAAAGTAACTTTGGTGGTCTATCGAATGCAAGAAATCAGTGTTTTTATTCTCCCAGAGATCCCTGATATGAAATGAAGAGGAGGGTTTGGTTTTCGCACGGGAGTGCGACTTGAAAAGAAGTGACTACATATGTATTGTAGCACAGTTCTATTTACTGCGTGACACATATCCCCCTATAGCTCCACACTTATGCAAGCTAACTAAATACCAGATTATTATCGTTGACGGGTAATTGCTAATGGCTTCGTTAAATGGAAAACTGCCCCGAGAGAATGTAAAGCGGAAGTCCCCAGCGGTGCCCAGCATAAAACGTGAGCCCGCGGAAAGGTGTAATCGGCCCTCGATCCGGCCTGGAGCCCAGATTTCGCAAATATCTCAACATCATTGTAGTTGAATTTCAAATGATACCCTGCCTTGGAAAAACGATTGGCTGTAGGTAAGAGTTATATACGGCAAGACCTTTTATTTACAGCGCGGCTCGTACCCCCATAGATATAAGAGAAACCCTATACCTTGCTTGCACTGCACATAAAAGTCGCAAATCTACGACTTATCCTCATACTTCCTCTACCGGTACCTGGTTAACATGTTGCCATCCACTATTTGCGAATTGAAATTGGAGGGAATTTCACAAAAGGTTTCGCGTTCGACAAAATCCACTACGCGAGCAGTTGTTTGAACTACTACAAAGCAAGACAATATATAAATACAACATGCATATCCTTGTAGAAAGCACTTTCTTTATTTTATTACAACCGCCTTCACCTCTACTGTGCAGATCCCACTGCTCACATTCAATTCGTTTCCTCGCATCGCGTGCACTGTCTGCGAAGATCATCCAACTTTACGTTTGGCTTCGGCTGCTGTTTGAGGTTTTGCATTTTTATGTTGAATGTCATAGAATGCTAGTCGAGCAATTTTCCTGGAGTCTTGAAATAGCTGGGCTAGAGTGTTCCTAATTGGACTACAAAAATTGATTTTTCCCAGACATGTCCGGTACCAATTTCCCGATCCCATAGAGATGAGAGGCTTGGTTGGCCCGGAGCAGAATCAAACTGGCACGATCCTCATGATGATGGGCATCACTCACCAGTGAGCAACACACACCTTTGTAGAAGAATGATGGTCATAAAACTTAAACAGATTGTAAGTGGTGGTTCCTTTTAAGGAACTTTGGTATTTTGGTTGTGAATTCCTTACACTGGTCACGAAGAGTCTTTATATAATGACTAGAGAGGATCTCCAAAGCATCCACTACTGCTACTGCCTCAACTGACCCGAATCGTTTTATTCGAATCAAAGAAAGTGAAGCAGCACGGTCCGTTCTACTTTCGCCACACTTCAGTGAGTCTTGTTATCATGCGGGACGTGGTCCAAATGAATTATTTTCGAAATCTGGTGCTCGCAGGGCTGTCCTTCATCTATCTGTGTTTCTGTTTAGGACGACTCGAGTGAAGAGCTTGTAGACGACAGACAGCAAGTAGATTGGGCGATAGTTGGTGATATCGAAGAGGCAATATTCCTTGAAAAATAACACCATCATGCTGTTTTTCCATTGAATAAGAACTTTACATTCTCACAGGTATAGTGTCATTCATGAGCTAAGCTATTGTGTTGACGAGTACTGACGAATGGTCTTCCGGTGTTCAGAAACTTTCCTGTCCGGACCAGGTTTTGTTTAGCACTTCATCGACAAAATAGATTGTCGGATTTCGGAGGAGAGAACGGATAGGACAACATAGCCGCGCCCATTTAGAGATGAAGGTTAAATTTTTACAGATATTGTGCAGTTGTGAGTAATGGCGTTATTCGATTTTTTTTGACATACACTCAATAAACATGTCAGCATATCGTAAGATCAGGTCAGTACAAACAACACTCTCTTCATGTATAGGAAGAAATCATGAATGTTGAGAGATTCGATATATGTGGAAGTCGGGCTTCCACAGACTGTTTTCCCAATCTTCTCTGCGTTTTCACGACGTCGATTCTTCGTTTCCACTTCAAGTTGGTGGTATATGGAAACACGTCTATACTCGTAGAGGTAATGTGGACAATAGGAAAATCCCTTAACATTGCACTGGTACCCGAAATGCTACCTTATTTGGGAATTTTTTCTTCGCCCCTACCTTAAATGAACTCATTTAGAGCCTTATTTGAGAGATTGTATGTGCAAACAGCTTCATTGGTACCATAGTTGTTTGAGAGGCCAGATAGGAAAAGTACAGAGTAAAGCAAAATCTATACATAGACACTCGGATCACTTCAACAATCATCTCGAACGTAAAAAAGGAAAGTTGGTTGTCATTAGGTAGCGACAAGAACATTTTTCGATGTTTGACCACTTCCTGAACATTTCCCCTAATTCTTTTTGGACTAAATTTTAGTCGGACAACGCGTGAAAACTACTAATAACAGTTGTGGTGTACAACCTTTCAGTTCGTACCAAAATCACCTAACCAAAAAATCCTCAAAATCCAGAACAGAACACCTGCAGAAGTGCTTGATTCATCTGATTGAAAGCGTTGATAACCACGTTTTTCGGACTACCAGAAGACTCAGAAAAATCATTTTTCGACCTTGCTGGATGCAGTTAGCGACTGTTAATATTTTGAGCTGCTCAGATGCAGTAAGAGCACTCGATTATTTGGCCTGGTAGTAGTCTCATCTTGCGAAATGAACCACGCAGTTATGAATAACTTAGAAGTAAGTACGAACCAAATGAGCCTACGTGCAACCTTGGTGTGAACGCACATGAAAAAGCCAGAAAATTCGAGAAAATTTTCTTCTCCAATATTTCTTCACTTCTGAACCTTTGAAAATATTTCGAAAAAGAAAAGCTTTCTGGAAATGTTAACCCTCAGACTGATTAAGAAAATTTTTTGTTTGGCTAACCGTTCAGCGCGTTCCTCTTCTTCAAAGCTGGATTGATCAGAATCGATTGTCTCAGTTTTCCCTTCTTCCGATGTGGCTCTTCGTGGTTGCATCGTGCCGAAACCACCGGAACCATCGCTCGAATGGAGTAATCTCACTCGACATTGCTTTTTTGTGTATAGCGTCCGTTGGTGATGCTGCTTGCTCCTCGATAATCGCTCGGTTTTCTCCGGGTAGTCTGATTGTCAATTTTGTATTCGATGTTTTATTTTATTGCTATGTCATTATTGTTTTTACTATCAATGTTTTTTTTATTTGTATTTGCATTCAATTCGGTATTTGCAAAACACAAGACGGCAGTCGTCTGCGGTGGAGATCAAACAGGCCATTATCCTTTCTGGGGCTAACGCGCTCACCAGTGCACCAGGTCCTTCTTTTCGCCGTTCTCATTTTTTTGAAGCTTGGTGAACTATTTTCAACTATATAATAAACGCACCGGATGCGATCGTGAACAACGCCAAATTCTGCTTTTCGCTGTTAACACGTTTTCCAATTAATTGACTTGCCAGCATTTCATCATAACACCTGCTTTCATTGAAGGAAGTGAGCGAAAAAATGTGGCTAAGATTACCCTGTAACTTGATGGCAATTTCATTGTATCCTCGCAAAAAAAAGGCGTTTCATAACAACATGTGCCTCCGATTTTCTGCCAGAATAAGTGCAAAGATTTGAAAGTGGCAGAGGTAGAGAAGAAGAACTCTTTAATTTCAAACCTCATTTTCAATTTGCACAGTCCACTCAGTGCTGAAGCGTCCAATGACGTCTTCGTGGCTCCGTGCTTACTGACACAAAGCAGTTGCGCCTTTGTATTCTCAATCATGATTATGACACAATCTAATAAAGAAAACTATGGAATCACTGCAAACGTGGGAGACCTCGTTTGTTATAGCTACCACTTTTTTCACACTAAGGGAATCGCTCCCTTGCACGAGTTAGTTCAATTAATTCCGGCTTAACAGAAGTTTTTTTCTTGTTTCATATGCGTATGTTTTTGGTTTTGGGCTAAAAACCCAACTACTAACACAATGTGTGGTGCAATTCTGTCAAATAAAGAGCTACCCAAGAGTTCTGTTGCAAAATGTTCCAACTGTCACGTCGGACTTTCTATTAACCTCGGCATTGATTGAATAATTCTTTCTAGTTCTGTTTAGCAAACACGAGGTGTTATTTTATTTCTTTATTTACTTACAAGCTGACGTTTCGGCGGATTTCGCCTTCCTCAGAGCCTGGAAAGGTCATGTTGACAGCAATCTATTCGGCCGAACACCTCCATAACCAAACAGAGAAAAATGCTGAACCAAGATTTCAATCACATTGAACACAGCTTTGCACACTCACCGCTTTCTACGAGGCTTCCACTGAGTATGTCGCGTGGAGACCAACCGCACACGAGTTCACATGGAAGCGTAATATGCCCCTCCCATCAAAATAACAGCCTTATATACTGCCCAATGTCACGCGTGATAATGAGGCATTCTTCCCTGCGGTTCATTTTCGGATTTCTGGAATTAATCCAGAACGCCTCGAGAGTTTTGCGCACTTGTGTTCTCGATTCCTGCGCGAGGATCGTGTCACGTGCTTCAAAGTCCTCTCCGCTATGTCTCTGGGTCCCTGTGCGTGCCTAGTGGGGTATTTGGTTTACGTTTGCCGACTAGGTGTTCTTTTATGCGGACACAGAGGGGTCTACCCGTTTCGCCAATGTATTCGTCTCCGCACGTCTTACAGGAGATCAGATAAACTGTACCCGAGCTCATGCAATCACCGTCTATATCATTAGGGCAAATATGCAATTTTTCGTTGCACAAAGACGGTCATATAGGCGGTTACGAACTAGCTTGAGCCTAAGATTACTCGGTGGCATTTCAACTACGTTTGCCGAATTCTCTAGCCCCGCCCTTCTTAAGCAGCGTTTTATAGCTGCACTTACATCATTTGAGATGAAGGGTAGAATAAACGGGACCATTTTATCGTTAGAGTTGTCGTTTGGAGGCCTAGGATTTCCTCTACACCTGTCCTGAGCTACAGTTTCGTTGCCATTGGAAATGGCTATTTGCCGCGCCAAGTTCCGGGACTCCTCTCTCTGCTCTCTTCCCGTGCACACGTTGGTTGCTGTTCAGAAACATGTTTCCTACCAGCGCCCTTTTCGTGTGAGGAGGGGTGAGATGAGAGGTAATGAACCAAGATGTTTTTGTTACTTGGCTTTCGGTACCACTTCGATAATGTAGCCATTTTCTGACAGGCTAATTTGGACGTTCAGGAATGGAAGCCAGTTTTCTTTCGGTTTCTCTCTGGTGAACTTGATATACTCTGACTGTTCATTCAACAACTCGAAACATTTGTCCATTTCCTCTTGTGTTGAGCAAAGGACAAAACAGTCATCTATATATCTACAGTGGGAGTAGCGGCCCGTTAAGTCGTTCCAAAATTCATAAATCGAAAACGACTTCACGAAATGTGCGGGACTGCCAGAGGATAGCCACCGAGTACTGGACATCGAATTTGAGAAGTACTACGCACCTGTCTATGAAGCAAACAAATCAGATGTTCGCCAAGTGGAAGAAGTGCGAGAAGAAGGAAAAACTATTGTGCTCAGTATTTGGAGGACCGCCTCTGAGGAGAATAGTGGGTAGGTCAGTGTTGATTTGCAACTCTATTACGTCTAATGCTGAAGTAACTTTGCGGAGAAAATTCGAAGACCTTTTGAGTAAATCGCATAACACGGCCTCAAGAGTGCACAGAAATACCGCTAACGAACATCAAACAGGTCACAGTAGGAAAGATAATGTGCAAGAAATTCCAAGGCTAACCGTGTTAGGAGGCATCTCTCTCCCTGACGGTGCGCGCTCGTTATTAGAATTGGGACCGAGTTTCTCACCATCTGAACCCATTTCTAAGGCAACCTTGCGTAGGGTCGCATGCAATTTACGTGAACTTCAAGATAGACTCCGCAAAAAAGCTAGAGATGAAGCGCAAAATAGGCGCGAACAAAAAAGTGGGGGGCCTTACCAATAGCACCATTCCCTCAGCCCTTCTTTAGACAACAAGAGCCCAATAATGAAGTTGATGTTAAACTTCGGATGTTTACGAATGAAACTTTCAAAGCCCTTAATCACTATCTCGCGAAAAGATACAGCTCAAACCTCACTGCAGTGCAACAACGTGGTGTGCGAGAGGTACGAGAGCTGATAAGGTTGGAAAAACATAAGACTTTCCGTTAGTGATAAGGGTGGAGAGTTTGTCGTAATTCCCCATCAGTTAGATGTTGAAATAACGAAAAAGCATCTTGAAGATGTTTCAGCTTTATCGTCCATCATCTGAGAAGGAGTTTAAAAGTAAATACCGAAAATTGAACCACGAATGGGCCAAAATGGCAAGGGCTGCTGGTTTAAAACCATCAGTTATCTCTCAACTAAAAGTTGAGCTACCAACATGTCCCGTCTTGTACTTGCTTATAAGAACTCATAAGCTAGAATCCAGCGATGATATTGCGTCTACCGATCCGTCATTGTTTAAGGTTAGACCAATCATTAGCTGTGTAGACGGGCCAACGGATAGGATAACATGGTTTTTAACCCTAATATTTAACCAGTTGTTGAAACACATTCCAGCCCATCTTACGAATACCCAGATGTTTGTGGATCGTCTACGTACAGCGCAGCCCAGCAGCGCGTACGTGATGGAGTCGTTCGACGCTAGCGCCCTCTATACAAACGTGCCGAATGACTCCGCAATGCAAGCCGTATTCGAACTCCTGATGCGACACGAAGAAAAAATAAACATGTATGGCTTCAAGATAGAGCAGTTGATGGCACTCTTAAAAGAATGCTTGAGTTGCTCAATCTTCAGATGGTCCGGAAAGTACTACGCTCAAATAAGAGGGTTGGCAATGGGACAACGACTAGCACCAAGCCTTGCCATTACGTTTATGTCTAAGGTGGAAACACCGGTGACCGATCTCGGGCCGCTACTCTACTGTAGATATATAGATGACTGTTTTGTCCTTTGCTCAACACAAGAGGAAATGGACAAATGTTTCGAGTTGTTGAATGAACAGTCAGAGTATATCAAGTTCACCCGAGAGAAGCCGAAAGCGAAAGCGAAAGAAAAAAGAGTAGCGAAAAAAAAAGTCGTCTTTGTTAACTTTTTTTATTGCTTACTAGAATTTTTTCATAGTAGCGTAATATGTGAGATACAACAAAAGACAACAATGATGCTGAGATATGCACAAAACTCAAGACCGCAGTTGTCTGCGGTGGGGATCAAACACGCCATTATCCTTTCCAGTGCTAACGCGCTCACCAGTGCACCAGACTCCTTCTTTTCGCCGTTCTCATTTTTTTGAAGTTGGTGAACTATTTTCAACTATATAATAAACGCACCGGATGCGATCGTGAACAACGACAAATTCTGTTTTCGTTGTTAACACGTTTTCAATTAACTGACTTGCCAGCATTTCATCATAACACCTGCTTTCATGGAAGGAAGTGAGCCAAGAAATGTGACTAAGATTACCGCAATTTTGATGATAATTTTATTGTATCCTCGTGAAAAAGGTGTTTCATAACAACATGTGCCTCCCGATTATTTCTGCCAGAATAAGTGCAAAGATGTGAAAGTGGCAGAGGTAGAGAAGAAGAACTCTTTAAATTTCAAACCTCATTTTCCAACTTTGCATCAGTCCACTCAGTCGCTGAAGCGTCCAATGACGTCTTCGTGGCTCCGTGCTTACTGACACACAGCAGTTGTGCCTTTGTATTTCTCAATCGTGATTATGACACAATCTAATAAAAAGATAAATCTATGGAATCACTGTAAACGTGGGAGACTTCGCTTTGCTTATAGCTCAGCCATCTCTTTCACACTAATGGAATCGTTCCCTTGCACGAGTTAGTTCAATCAATTCCGGCTTAACAGAAGTTTTTTTCTTGTTTCATATGCGTATGTTTTTGGTTTTGGGCAAAAACCCCAACTACAAACACAATGTGTGGTGCAATTCTATCAAATAAAGAGCTACCCGAGAGTTCTGTTGCAAATGTTCCCACTGTGATCAGAAGCGCTTGCACATTATAGAGTGCAACGTTGTAGTTGTTGACTGGCCGACTGTCCTTTGAAAAGATGAGCATTATGTACAGTAAGGGCGCCTCTTGCCATTCACGTTACACCATTTAATCGCAGTTGGACCACCAGTAACACTCCCAACTGACGATAATGCAAGAAAAACATTCAAAAATTTGTTTTTGTTGTCACTAATACATTTCATCACAATCACGTTCGAAAAGACGAAGACACATACACAGAGTGCAACTATGAACGCAGCGACTGAAACAGCAGATTCCCTGAGCAGCGAGTACACTGGGAGAATTGAAGGTGTGGCCCTAACGTCAAAGATATTTTTTGAACACCTTCTCTTCTTTTCACATTTGAGACGAATAATCTGTTTAGAAATAATTTTGACAGGGAATGGAGAACCAAGAACTGCTACGAAATGACTTTTCCATGAGAATGCAAAAGTTCTGCCAACGAACTGCAGTGCTCCTCGTCTGAACTCTAATCGAAGCTGCTCCAAATTAATTTCCGTTGCACCAGACAACCTTCCTTCTCCCACAGAACTAAAACTGGTATACTATTTGCAACCATGCGACGTCAACGCTGAGCCCCCTATTCTTGGTACAAACAAATACATAAAACTGTCTTAAGTGCAATTCGGTGTTTAAAAGATGGGCTAAAATGAATATGAGAATTACAGTGGAGACAATGTTTAAGAGTCACGCTCACCAATCAGTAATGGTTGTCTTCTTCGGCACCTAAAAACCAGCCGTTATGGGTCGGGCTAATCATTGCCACAACTCGACGATAGCACTGCACTGATAAGTAGCGTTGTTCATGGAACGATAATCCAGAAAGGTCATATAAGTCAAGGAATAATCTGCAGTTTACGTTATCCACAGTAGTGAGAGTAGTGGTGAAGTTGTATATGTTTTTTTGTATTTATAACACAATTCCTTATAAATGATTTCAATTTAAGACGAAATGCCTCTTAATTATAAACATTTTTTAGACGAACTGTGGAGTTTGTTGCAAATCAAAGAAGCAAGAGAAAACGAGGGTGGCATGCTGGCTGCAAAAAATCTTAAAAACATATTAGCTCATGACTAAAGGTACTCCATTCAACCTGTGCTGCAGTGAAGAAGATCCGATTCTATGTGACGGAGAAGAACACACATCGTAATGACGTACTGTTGTGGACCATCGGCTCACAACACTGGCTCTGAAGAAGACGAAGATGTTGAAACGTTAACCGAATAAACGTTTAGTTACAACCTCGTGTTTAGCTTATGAATGAAATTATGTGCATCCCCGATACACATGCACATGGTTTTCCGAAAATCCGTGAACTATTAATTTTTACATAATGTTGATTTCGCCACAACTACACATGTTCTGTCCGTACCCAATAGGAATCGGCTCGACATCGACCTTTGTTACTTTTGACCTGCTTTCGACACAATTGCTTTTAAACTGAATAATGATAAATTTAACACGTACGATTGATCTCAACATATATGAAGGACAGTAATGGCTAGTGTGAACTGGTTTAAACTCATATCCTTTCTGTATGTGCGTGCTGGCGAGAAACACCTTTCTCAGAGCAGATATTGTATCGGGATTCCCGACTTTTAAAAAATATGCGCTGATTTGGGACTGGCCAAACCCAACCGTACTCATACTCGAAGCAAAACTTCAAGCCATCAACCCTCTGCCGAACTCCTGTATGAATGCTGCAAGTGTTTGCATCAAGACAGTGAAGCGAACAGTAGAACTGCTGGAAATTGCGTGTGAAGATGGGTTATCAAAGTGTTTGTGTAAGCAAAGTATGAAGATAGTGGGTGATCTGAATGTTTGTCATTGCATTTTTCACAAAGAGTATTTTAGTTCCTTCCGAGAGTAGGATCTTGTGAAATAGCAGGAATTGCTTCAGGTAAGAGGCCTGGACAAGGATCTTGTTGTTTGACAAGCCTTGTCTCTTGGAACACGTGTGTCCGATAATTAGTTATTTAAAAGCTTTTAGTACACCGCTTTCAATTATTTTCATGTCTAATTTGTGACAAAAAATTGGTTATATTGTTTGAAACAAAAATGAACACATTAATGCTTTGCCAGGCAATTGCTCCATGTATTTTTTAGATGCTAAAGAAAGTGGCAACTCATCTACAAATGAGATTCACTGATTTGTCAGCTGGTTGTCACAGCAGACGTCACCCTCTCATATTCTAAGCAAGGAGAATCCCCATTATCAGTGGGTTTGCGTTGTTGATTGTCTTCTTTTGTGTCTACCTAGCCTTTCCGTGAGAAAGGGTGTGCAGTCTCCAAAAAAGGGAACAGTCTCATCCATTAGTATAAGAACAATACTGTAGTAGGCATAGCATCCCACTAACCATGTTGTAATCATTTTCTTCAAAAACACATACCAGTGCATTTGAAAACATGGAGGTTATTGAGATGTGACCAACGCTAGTTGGTGGATTCATTGCTTTTTTATACGATAATGGTCCGTCCTCTCTGGTAGTACGGCAGTAGCACATTCGGCAACATTCGTTTTCGCTCTCGCACAGGAGCCATCCACGGTAGTGGTCTACTTCGAAAAATGGTGACGCTTGCGAAGCCCATTCCGTAGCACTGAAAGTTTGATGCAGATGGTTGACGATGGCTACCATCACCTCCACCCATCGTCTCGATAGTCGCCCAATTAAATGCTTGCGTTCTCTCGAAGTCGACGTCACGATTCTTTTCGTCCATCCGCCATCTGTTTTTCTTATTATATCATTTGCTCATTTGTGCTTCGCTGTCGATGTATATTCGTCTTTTAGCTCAAAGTTAGGAGGGATCCCGGAGACTTGAATTGCGCATTTAGGCAAGACGTTTCGGGAGCCGATTAAATTCAGGGATATTTCGCTCAAACACTGTCTAGGTCTATATAGAGTTTTTCCACTTGGTTGAAATATCACTCCAAGTCTTTACGGCATAACAAAAAGATGGGAGTAGTAGTTAGATCGTTGGTTCCGTTGATAGCAAAAAGCCCGTATTGCTGCATTTCTTCTGTCTGATTGTTTCTTTATGTTGTTTTCCCTGTTCACTTGACTTCAAAGGTAACATAATGGAGTGCTCGCAGCACTGAAAAGAACCATCTAGTTCGATTTGTTTGCGTTGGGCACCATGGGTTCTAAATGAACTGTCTCTTCGATCCATTTATGAGCAGCCCATTCTACTTTTCCTCATTTTTCACGTCACTTTCCATTGTCTCCAATTCGTAGCACACTTTTTGAGAAGGCGACGAAAAAATTCAACAAAACCGAAATTTGGTGAAAATTTCCAATCCGTGTAGCTGCCCTTCTCGATCCAATTAAACGACTACATTACTCATTGTGGAAAGGCGGTAAGCGATTTGGCGACGTTATGCCTTGTTTAATGCGTTTCCCTGTGGTTATGGTTAGCTATCCCATGGGAAAAGCTGTATTTTCGTGATGCAGTTCCAATAACATTCATTTAGTGGTCGCAAATATAATAGTTCCACTCCATGTTCCATCGAAAGAGCATTGAAAGAAATGCATTCATTCGACGCTTTCAAACGCTTCTTCATAGATGGTAGAAGTTAGGATTAGAGGGCAGACCGTAGCTTCCGACAGGCCTCCACGATCTGTAACACGGACTGAATGTAGTACCCGCAGCAGGGTTCTTGTCGGAATCTCGCCAGGTGAACTGGCTGTGATAATCCAAGGTTTTTGATAGGTGCTGTAGAATAATCCTCATGGACATCATGTAGAGTGAACTGAAGAAGGACATGGGATGGCGGTTACCAAGATCCCATCGCTCAGCCTTTTAGGGCTGCGTGGACGTACGCTTGGGAGAAGTCCGTGTACTCACGAGCTTGCCTTTCGAAGGAACGCGCTGCGATATTATCGGATCCTGAAGCTGCAGCCCTCCTCATGTTTTCTATCGCAACTCGATGCGCAGAGGAAAGAAACACGGGACAGCTTTTCTCCAGCGGTCATTTTGTGTTCTGATACACAAGTTGCAGAAAAGAAAAAAGAGTCCAATATTCCACACTGTTCAAACCGACTGTCATTTAAGCTGAGCATTAATAATCCACTGCTTGTTCGATTATTAAGCTAGCCAAGAAGGTCCTGATTACTAATGCTAACTTTATATGACGGTCAGATTAAAAAATGCTGATTTCCTGTGTCCTAGCTAATGTCCTAAATCCTGATGCCAACTGTTGGAGGATGCCAGGATGCAATATCCACCCAAAGTAGATCATATAGAAAGTGGCAATAGATCGACATCCGTCCTGTACAAAACGGGCGCCGGTAAGTAAATCTCCCTCATTCGAGCGGTGCTCCTCCACAAGATTTGACTCGATAACATAAAGAACATCCACATCGCGACAACGATCAGCTGTCGACCATCGACTCCGATAAACACAGCTTTGAAGAAAGCGAAGAGGTCGAAACGCTAGCCAAATAAATGAAAAATAAATCTTTTTATCAACATCGTTTTAGCTTAGCAGAACGTTGTAGTTGCGCCGGTACTGACAACACTTCTTTAGACTGCGTTGTTTTCAAGATTTGTGGTAAGTCGGCCTACAAAACTATTCCACTAGTGGGATTTATTCTCAGAATTGTTGAGTCTTTAAAAATAGGATCAAAATTTCATTCTTCTTTCTTATGGAGCAACTCCTTCGTTACTTCCCAACGGTCTACCGTCTCATCATGGCTGGGATGTGTTTCTTAATGACGGGCTGCGATGTACAGCGGAGGAATTCGTAAACCTGGGAGGGTCTTTCCAAGCTGAGAAGGAGTCAGACGTTGCAATTAGGAAACCCAGCTATGAATAAACTGATGCCAGGATCTACCGCCGTCCTAGTATCAAACTTGTTGCTCGATGACAAATTTCCCTCTGATCCATAACGGCCGCGACAACCTGTGGTGGTAGCGACCTGCGATAGACTTAGGTCTGGCTGATCTCGGGACTCCAGAGAACCACAATGGCCAAACCAGCAAAACTCCGCAAAAATGAAGATTATGCTGAGTGGCAGCACAACCGGTTAAGACGGGCCATCCATGTATCTAAGTAGGTAAGTATATGTGATAATAACTAAGTCGAATATCAAATGATAAGTTTTTTCAAGTTTAAGTTTTTCCAACTGCGTGGTCTATTTTCCATTCTGAGACTACTATTAGGCCAACAATCGATTACTCTGAGTGCATCTGAACAGCTTCGGCTTTTTTAGTGCAAGCTGCACTGGCACGAACTAACTTTCACAGGATATTAGCATTCGTAAACCGGTAGACGAGGTATGGGAACTGATGCTGTGAGTCTTCTGGTACTCCCAAAACGTGGTTACTGGATCTCTCAATCACATAAACGGCGTGCTAAGCACCAATGCTAACAAGAGCACTTCTGCAGGTGTTCTGCTCTGGGTTTTTGGTGTTGGGTAATCCTGGACCGAACTAAAGTTAGTATACCGTCATTGCTGTTACTATTAAGCACGCGGGTTACTGACTAAAATTCCATCCAAAAAAAATGGAAAGAAATTTTGAGGAAAGGGCCAAAACCAGAAATTATCTTTATCTGCTGCCTAAGAGAAACCGGATTTTTCTTTCACATTTAACACGGTTGTGGAGGTGATTCCAGTGCTTGCTTAGAACTTTTATATAGTTATGTACTTCTCGTCTCTACCTTTTGGACAGCAATGCATGTTTTCAATATGGGACAGAAAATGTTACCCAAATAAAGTAACATTCGATGTAACTGCGAGGAGTTAAAAATTATCCGGATAGTAGCCTACCTTCTCTTTAATGTCAACCATGGAAATGTTTTCGAAAAACGCCAACTAGAGCTGAATACGACCAACCGACATCGCGAAAAACGTTAAGAAGACTGGAAAAAACGATAAGTTTAAAGAAATATGACTTCCGAGTTTATCGAATACCTTAACATTCGCGATTTCTTCGGCTAGATGAAGGAAGCTGTCTATTGGACTAACTTTGCAATTTACTCAAATGTTTACTGAATATGTGTTAAAAAATGATGACGACATTACTCAGACCTCTATACTATTCACGAGTAGTGTAATGTAGAGATAACCATAGAAATTTCATCAATATAGGGAAAAAGTTTTTTCTTGCAAGCTTTCTAGAACTTTCGAGAAAACCGATGAAGACAAAAAACATTCGTTTCCGAACTCGCATCATCATGTAATCCACGGTGTTCTCCACGTCAGTGGGCTATAGGTGTTGTTAAAACATTCTCGCCTAGTTCCACGTTATTGCATTATAAAAGCATAACTAGGAACCCTACGGCCCATAACGCTTTAGGTCCAGCATCCTTGAAAAGGCAGCTCTATTCTTCGTACGCCGTCATTAGGAGCTGACACCAACTCCCTTTATTCAAGGACTCCCACACATATTATTAGTTGCAAGAAGCTGCGTTGTACCTGAATTTCATTACGATGAGCAGCACGGAAGCTCTTCCTAATCTATATAAATTTCTCAGCGTTGAGCGCATTCTATGGAATAATAGAGTTGTATAAATTTGAGGAACGCTCTAACTTTCCAGTTGGGATGAGAAGTCTCAGCGATTCAGCGATGGGAAAGCGTAAAGTGTGACATTTCCATTGGAAACGTTCTTAACGTGATTAATTCTGACTCGTTAAGCCCGAAACACTTAAATTCGTCCACGCACAGATTTTTCTCCTTTTCTTAGTTGTGAATGAAATTTTCGTCCCATTCAAAATCGTGCACAGACATGGGACGCTTCGAACAGTGGTGAGAAGATTTTTATAAGGAATCCGCAAAGCTCTCTAGGCAGGGTTGTCCGAATCTCCGAGACTTGTCATCAACTTATAATGCCCATGCTCAGTTCCAGAAATGACCACCTGCATACTCTGAAATGATCGTGGTCAGTGACAGTCAACTCCTGTTTAGGGATGATTGTAGTGGAAAGCTTGTAGACGACAGACGGTAACCAGATAGTGCGGTGCTTGCCGATATCCCAGAGTTCACCCTTATTGAGTTATTATACAGCCATACTAATCTTCCACTGAATGGGGACCTTGCACTCAGATAATTAATGTTTGAAGTGTCGAATCAGTGAGTTTTTGAAGACTGAAGGAGAATTCTTCAAGTGTGCACGTCTTATCTTATCTGGCTATGGTGTGTTCGACATTCAACCGACGAAATAGCACGTCGCACTTAGGAAGGAAGGACTGTTTGAGAGACATATCCATACTCCTTTGTTTCGTATGAGAGAAAGATGAGATGCAAGATGTTTCTAATGAGGGACCTCGCTGTTAAAGAGATTGGAGTAGTAATCGTAAATGATTTTCTCCATTCCATTTCGGCATGATGTAAATGTTACGTTTGGACGTCGTAGTGCAATCGACTTGGTTTTGTATTTCGCGAAGCTTCGGTGAGCTTTGCAAATGCTTTCCTCGGCCTCTGAGTTCGACAGTGACTGCTGCTGTTATCTCTTTTAGATAATTTTTTTATCGCCTGTCTGCGCGCTGGCGTATCAGCTCAAGTGTTTCTGGAGACAGTCGTCTCTTGGTGACTTTCAAACTCTGATCTTTTACAGTGTTAGCGTGAAGATGTTGACCCTCGATCGTATTCCTCATCGATATTATCGACAGCGGCAGCTTTCCAACAGCGCACTGGTGAGTTCAATAAGCCCCAGTTTATAGTGGTTTTGCGATTTCGTCTTTTGAATCTAGCTGGTTCTTTTCTTCTCCGCGAGAAATGGAATCTTGCACGAAGAAGGCGGTGGTCTGATCCCGTGTAGAATTTTGGGTCAACAGTGACATCGTAAGGCAAAACCTTTCGTTTACAATGATGTTGTCTAATTCGTTATAGTACTCTTCATTGGGAGACTCCAACGTCCAGCGTTGAGAGTAGAGTTTCGGGAATAGCGAGTTACCATGAATGGTCTTGGTCGTCATGATAAACTCAGATAGCCGCTCACCCTGTTCGTTCCATTCAAATCCATGGGTCCCAATGTAACGTTCTTCAGACGTTCTTCTTGGTCCAATCTTGGCGTAGAATTTTCCAATGTTGACCTTGAAGAATGTATGGTCTTCTCTGTAGATCTTCTCCAAGTCCAGATAGAACGCATCAACTTCTTCTTCGTCATAGTTTGTTGTCGGTGTGTAAACGATAAAGGTTTTGAATGCTACTATTGACCCATATCTCTTCAATCGTAAACGCCCGATTAGGGTTGTTAGTTGCTCAAATGAACCAGTGTTCATGGCCAAACTCGCACTGACGGGAACGCTGACGCCGTCGAATTCTCTAATGTCGCATGTTCCGAGGACTATGTTTTCTCCGGCATCATAGACGGCGTTGAATGTGTGGCGGTCTTCTCGTTTTTCCGAAGACGTCATGCGCTATCCTTCTAGCTTGCATGATCAAGTCTTCTATCGAGGACTCAGATGCAACAACCTTCCCAAATCCGACGTTTACGATTGAAGATATGTGGATCAATACCGACATTCACAACCTTCATCGTTTACGCGGCAACATCAAACTATGCCGAAGAAGAAATCGAAATGTTTTATATGGACTTGGAGAAATTCTACAGAGAAAAACCATACATTCTTCAACGTCCTCATTGGAGGATTTAACGCTAGGATGGGGACTAAGAAGAACGTCTGATGAACGTTACATTGGGACCCACGGATTAGAATGGAGCGAACCGGGTGAGCAGCTGTCTGAGTTTATTATGATGACCAAGACCATACACGATAACTCGCAATTCCAGAAGCACCACCATCAAGGCTGGACGTGGAAGTCTCCCAGTGGAGAGTGCCATAACGAAATAGACCACATGATAGTAAACCAAAGGTTTCGCTTAACCGATGTCGCTGTCGTAGCCATGTTCTACACGGAATCACGCCATCGCCTCCTTTATGAAAGACTTCCTCTCTCGCAGAAAGGAGAAAAAGCCTGCTAAATTCAAAAAACGAACTCCCAAACCACTATAAATTGGAACCTATTTAACTCATTAGCCGGCTATTAGGGAGATGCCGTTGTCGATAACATCGACGAGGAATGCGATGGGTTCATTCGACATCTTTATGTTAGCGACACCTGAGAGTTCGAAACTCACCAGCAGACGTCTGTCTCCAGGAACACTCGAGCTGATATGCCAGAGTGGAATCGCACGAGCTGCAGGTCACCGCTTGTTAACGTCCGAACTTGCATATCAATGCAAGCATTCGATAAAAGATGACCTTAAAGAGGGAAGAGCAGCAGTAATGGTCGAAGCTGCAGAGGCTAGGAAAAAGCATTCACAAAGCCCACCGAAGCTTCGCCAATTACAAGACCAAGATGATTGCACTCCGACGCCCAGACGGAACAGTTATAGCGTCCAGAAAGGCAGTGGAGAAAATCATTTACGAGTACTGCTCAGATCTCTTTCGATAGTCACGTCCACCTTTCGCCACATGAAATAAAGGAGGATGGATGTGTCGTATCACCGGTTCTCCCTTCCGAAATCCGATATGCCATTTTGTCGGTGAAAAATCGAGCAGCACCAGGTCCGGACAGGATAAGACCAAAACACCTGAAGAGCCTTTCGCCAGTCTTCACCAACGCACCAGCTTAGCTATTCACACGTCACCTGTCTGAACGCAAGGTCCTTATTCCCTATTCAGTGGAAGATCAGCAAGACCGTGCTATTGTTCTATAAGGGTGAACTCTACGATATCGGCAACCACCGCACTATCTGGTTACCGCCTGTCGTCTACATCCTTTTCACTCCAATCATCCCAAACAGGAGTTGACAGAACACTAGACGAAGGACAGCCATGTTATGAAGCAAGGTTTCGAGAATGATTCGGCGCGACAGGCCACATTCACTCACTGACAAGACTTCTTGAAGTATCGCGAGAGTGCAAGATTCCACTATGTCTCGCTTTCATCGATTTGGAGAAGGTTGAGATAGAAGCAGTCATGGAAGCCCTGGACGGCGAGGGCGTCCGTAGTCAGTAAATGAGGTTTTTAGTGAACTGTTCAAAATTTCACAACCAAGATGTCACCATTCTGCAACGATATTGACACCGACGTCAAACAAGGGGTTAGACAAGCGACACCACCTCGCCATAATTATTTACCGCCATCAACGAAAGTCGTCGCTCAAACATTGGAATGGGACAATAAAAAAGAAGGATAAAGCTCTCGGATTTGATCAATCCCTGGGAGATGCACCATGCACTGGACTTCAATAAGTATCGTTGGAGGTGACTGGATACATACCTGGCCTTTGCAATTACTAGCAGTGGCTCACCGATGTTTCGAGCCAGTGCTGCTATCCTCCCAGACAAGTCTGCTAATCCCTTACAAGTAATATTACCAGTGTTTTGCCCGAAATAGACACGGAAATAATTGTAGCGGCGTATTAATACTCTTAAGTCATTAATTATCGGACACATAGCTGCGAAGAGACTCCGCTTATCAAACAAAAAGGTACTAGTCAAACCATGTGGCCTGAGGCTATTGCTGCCATTTCACAAGATCCTACTCTCGGGCGAAACTAAAATACTCTTAGTGAAAAACTATGGAAGTCAATGCAACGATAAAAATTCGAATTACCAGCTACTCTTCATACTTTGCTTACACATACAGTTTAATACCCCATCTGCACACGCGGGTTCCAGCAGTTCTACTATTTCGCTTCATTGTCCAGATGCAATCACTGGCAGCATTCCTACGGGAGTTCGGTGAGGGTTGATGGCTTGGAGGTTAGCTTCAACTAGGAGTACCTTTGCCTCAGGCCAGTGTCATACGGTCGAATTGCCGCACTGCTTCTTAAAATTCCTGGAAGACGGGACGTGATTTTATCTGGGAAAGCCCAAATCGTTCTAACAGGTAAGGTAAATCATTTGACGGTAAAGCTAATATTCCCTTGCTGGAAAAATGGAAAAAAATGAGTGCTGTGCGTTGTTTAGGCTTTCATTCTCTCATTTTCGCCGATAGTTCTGCTTATACACGGAGTATGTAGGTAATATCGCTATTGTGAAACTGCTTGTATGCCTGCTATTTATAACACAAATGGCGGTATTCTTTTTAGCAGTAGTTGTGTATTTCCTTTCTATTTTTTTCTCCTAGTCATTCACTCGTTTTCGTTACTCAGAAAAGTGCTGCATTTCTTACATGAGACAGAAGTAATAGTGAGGGCCAGAACACAAAAAGGAAAACTCTGAGCTTTTTCATTTTGTTTTGCAGTGGAGGTTGGGCTTATTAGTTCTTGAAGCTGGGAACAATCCACTGTTTGCTTTAAAAAATGACAGCAAGATGTTCTATTTTATAATAGCAGGTACGATAAACTTGCAAGAAATGTTAACGTGAATAAATTATGGATCCTTTCGGCCTAATGAGGTGTTCTTAAGAAGACTAAAAATTTTCAAGCGTTTTTTAGTTTTCGAAGGCGACACAATTAGTACAGACAGAAGACGAGGTGAGTATCTTCCATGGACAGTGGTGAAGTGTTCAAATTGTACAAATTTTTCGTCCTTGAAGGAGTTTTTGAAAACAATGGTCTGCCTTTTTCAAGAACATATGCTTTTTCCCAGCATCAACCATAGAGACTGTTTCCTAGAAAACAGCGTTTATTTTACTCGATACCTTGACCAGATGGTAGTTGTCCACATCCCAACGCCGGCGAGACCACGAAAAAGTAGACATATGATAAATGTCAGCTCCACTAGAGTTTTTGAACTTGTCATGCTCTCGCTAAAGTTCTAGATAGTTACCAGTTCTTGGAAGAAGAGAGCTGAAAGGAGTTTGTTTTGTTAAGAGCAGTTGGTAAAGACAAAAAGAATGTCGTGACACTGCTATTCAATATTCACTTACGGGACAGTGAATATCGTTTCTCACAACGCTGAATTAAAATTCGAAACAAAGCCGTTAAATCGTAAAGAAGAAAATGAAGACAACATTGCTTTCGAGACTCGATCATAAGCGATTGAATGTCAATGTGCTTTCGCGTACTGTGAATTAACACGATAACTAATCACATACTGTAAATTGTCACTGACCACCATTATTTGAGAATATGCAGGTGGTCATTTCTGGAACTGAGCATGGGCATTACACGTTGATAACAAGTCTGGGAAATTCGGACAAACCTGCCAGAGAACCTTGCGGATTCCTTATAAATTTTCCTCGCGACTGTTCGAATCGTCCAAAGTGTGTGAACGATCTTGAATGAGACGAAATGTTTCACAACTAAACTCACAACTAAAAAAAAGGAGAAAAATCTGTGCGTAGAGAATAAATCTTAGTATTTAGCTTTTTTATTTTTCTGCCTTTTTGCATACTTTTTTGACTGGCAGTGTTACTATGCGAAATACAACCACCAAGATTGCTGAGATATTTGCAAAACTCCGGACCGCAGGTGTTTGCGTTAGCGAACGAACGAGCTACTGTCCCTTTCTTCCGGGGAGAAACGCGTTCACCACCACACCATGCGGATCCTTCTGCTCCGCCTGGTCTCCTCAGCTAAGTTCTTATCGATTCCCGTGCCGTCAGCAATCACCCGTCACCGGGACTGATCTGGGGGGCCCATACCGCAAACACCTGCGGATCCGGAACGCACTGCGAAATATCTCAGCAATCTTGTGGTTGTATAAATCTCCAGTGTTTTTGAGCTAAGGAGTTAGAACTAATCACATTAAGAACGTTTCCAATAGAAATGTCACACTTTACGCTTCCCCATCTCTGAGAATTCTCATCCCAACTGGAAAGATAGAGCGTTCTTCAAATTTATATAACTCTATTATTCCATGGCATAAAATGAGAAATTTATATAGATTAGGAAGAGCTTCCGTGCTGCTCATCGTAAATGAAATTCAGGTACAACGCAGCTTCTTGCAACTAATAATATGTGTGGGAGTCCTTAAATAAAGGGAGTTGGTGTCAGCTCCCTAATGACGGCGTACGAAGAATAGAGCTGCCTTTTTCAAGGATGCTGGACGTAAAGCGTTATGGGCCGTAGGGTTCCTAGTTACGCTTTATAATGCAATAACGTGGAACTAGACGAGAATGTTTTAACAACAACTATAGCCCACTGACGTGGAGAACACCGTGGATTACATGATGTAATGTGAAGTGAGTCCGGAAAAGAATGTCTTTTTGTCTTCATCAGTTTTCCCGAAAGTTCTAGAAAGCTTGCAAAAAAAACTTTTTCCTATATTGATGAAATTTCTATGATTATCTCGACATTAAACTACCCGTGAATAGTATAGAGGTCTGAGTAATGTCGTCATCATTTTTTTAACACATATTCAGTAAACATTTGAGTAAATTGCAAAGTTAATCCAATAGACAGCTTCCTTCATCTAGCCGAAGAAATCGCGAATATTAAGGTATTGGATGAACTCGGAAGTCATATTTCTTTAAACTTATCGTTTTTTCCAGTCTTCTTAACGTTTTTGCGACGTCGGTTGGTCGTATGCAGTTTTAGTTGGCTATTTTCGAAAACATTTTTATGGTTGGCATTAAAGATAAGGTGGCTACTATCCGGATATTTTTTTAGCACCTCGCAGTTACACCGAATGTTACTTTATTTGGGCAACTTTTTTCCCGTCCCATATTGAAAACATGCATTGCTGTCCAAAAGGTAGAGACGAGAAGTACATAACTATATAAAAGTTCTAAGCAAGCACTGGAATCACCTCCACAACCGTGTTAAAAGTGAAGAAAAAAATCCTGTTTCTTTTAGGCAGCAAGAAAGATAATTTCTGGTTTTGGCTCTTTCCTTAAAATTTCTTCCATTTTTTTTGGATGGAATTTTAGTCAGTAACCCGCATGCTTAATACTAACAGCAATGACGGTATACTAACTTTAGTTCGGTCCTGGACTACCCAACACCAAAATCCAGAGCTGAACACCTGCAGAAGTGCTCTTACTAGCATTGGTGCTTAGCACGCTATTTAGCGGATTGAAAGTTGCAATAACCACATTTTGGGAGTACCAGAAGACTCACAGCATCAGTTCCCTACCTTGTTCACCGGTTCACGACTGCTAATACCCTGTGAAAGTTAGTTCGTGCCAGTGCTGCTTGCACTAAAAAAGCCGAAACTGTTCAGATGTACTCAGAGTATTCGATTGTTCGCATAGTTGGCCTATAGTAACCTCAAAATGGAAAATGGACCACGCAGTTGGAAAAGCTCAACTTGAAAAAATTTATCATTTGATATTCGACTTAGTTATTATCACAAATGCTTACCTAATTAGATGCTTGGATGGCCTTTCTTCACCGGTTGTGCTGGCACCACCGTAATCTTCATTTTTTGAGGAGTTTTGCTGGTTTAGCCATTGTGGTTCTTTGTAGTCCCCGAGATCAGCCAGACCTGATGTCTGCCGCAAGTCGTCACCACCACAGGTTATCGCGGTCGTTGTGGATCAGAGGGAAATTTGTCATCGTGCAACTAGTTTGATACTAGGACGGTGGTAGATCCTGGTATTGATTTACTCCTAACTGGGTTTCCTAATTGCAACGCCTGACTCCTTCTCAGCTTGGGAGACCCTCCCGGGGATACGAATTCCCCCGCTGTACATCGCAGCCCGACATCAAGCAAACACATCCCAGCCACGATGAGACGGTAAACCGTTGGGAAAGTAATAAAGGAGTTGCTCCATAAAAAGAAGAGTGAAAGTTTTGATCTTATTTTTAAAGACTCAACAATTCTGAGAATAAAGTCCAACTTGTGGAATACTTTTGTAGGCCGACTTACAACACTAAAGGGAGAAAGAATTATTGGAAGAAGCTCGAAAACATCCCAGTCTAAAGAAGTGTTGTCAGTATCTGCGCGACTATAACGTTCTGCTAGCCCAACCCTGATGAACAAAGATGAGAATTCTTAGGGTTATTAGGCTAACGCGATGTTGATAAAAAGATTTATTTGGCTAACGTTTCGACGTCTTCGCCTTCTTCAAAGCCCGTGTTGATCGGAGTTGATTGTCCACAACTAATCGTTGTCGCGATGTGGATGTTCTTTGTCTTATCGAGCCAAATCTTTTGGAGGAGCACCACTCTATTGGGGATATTCACATACTGGAGCCGTTTTGTACAGGGACGGATGCCGATCTATTGCCACCTCCTATATGATCTACTTTAGGTGGGTGTTGCATCCTTGCATCCTCCAACAGTTGGTATCAGTGCATTAGCTAGGACATAGGAAACGAGCATTTTTTTAATCTGACCGTCATATAAAGTCAGCATTAGTAATCAGGACCTTCTTGGCTAGCTTAATAATCCAAGAAGCAGTTGATTATTAATGCTCGAGCTTAAATGACGGTCGGTTTGAACAGTGTGGAATATTGGGACATCTTTTTCCTCTTTGCAACTTGTGTACTTCTCAGAACACATAATGACCGCTGGAGAAAAAGCTGTCCAGTGTTTCTTTCCTCTGCACATCGAGTTGCGATAGAAAACATGAGGAGGGCTGCAGCTTCAGGATCCGATAATATCACAGACGCGTTCCTTCGAAAGGCAGGGCTCGTGAGTACACGGACTTCTCCCAAGCGTACGTCCACGCAGCCCTAAAAGGCTGAGCGATGGGATCTTGGTAACCACCATCCCATATCCTTCTTCAGTTCACTCTACAAGATGTCCATAAGGATTATTCTACAGCACCTATCAAAAACCTTGGATTAGCACAACCAGTTCACCTAGCGAGATTCCGACAAGGACGCTGCTGCAGGGACTACATCCAGTCCGTGTTACAATTCATGGAGGCCTGTCGGAAGCACCGTCTGCCTCCTGTCCTAACTTCTACCATCTATGAAGAAGCGTTTGAAAGCGTCGAATAGAATGCATTTCTTTCAATGCTCTTCATGGAACATGGAGTGGAACCATCCCATTTGCGACCACTAAATTAATGTTATTGGAACTGCATCACGAAAATACAGCTTTCCCATGGATAGCTAACTATAACCACAGGGAAACGCATTCAGCAAGGCATAATGTCGCCAAATCGCTTACCGCCTTTCCACAATGAAATAATGTAGTCATTTGATTGGATCGAGAAGGGCAGCTACAAGGATTGGAAATTTTCACCGAGGCGGTTGCCTTTCTTGGAGCCTGCACAACCTTTTCCACAGAAAGGCTAGGTAGGCACAAAAGTGAACAATCAACATCGCAAAGCCACTGATAATGGGCGATTCTCCTTGCTTAGAATATGACAGGGTGACGTCTGCTGTGACAGCCAGCTGACAAATCAGTGAATCTCATTTGTAGATGAGTTGCAACTTTCTTTAGCATCTAAAAAATACATGGAAGCAATTGCCAGTCAGGCATTGTGTTCATTTGTGTTCATTTTTGTTTCGAGCAATATAACCAATGTGCAAATTGGATATGAAAATAATTGAAACGGTGTACTAAAGCTTTTAAGTCACTAATTATCGGACACACGTGTTCCAAGAGACAAGGCTTGTCAAACAACAAGATCCTTGTCCAGGCCTCTTACCTGAAGCAATTCCTGCTATTTCACAAGATCCTACTCTAGGAAGGAACTAAAATACTCTTTGTGAAAAATGCAATGACAAACATTCAGATCACCCACTATTCATACTTTGCTTACACAAACACTTTAATAACCCAATCTTCACACGCAATTTCCAGCAGTTCTACTGTTCGCTTCACTGTCTTGATGCAAACACTTGCAGCATTCATACAGGAGTTCGGCAGAGGGACTGATGGCTTGAAGATTTTGCTTCGAGTATGAGTACGGTTGGGTTTGGCCAGTCCCAAATCAGCGCATTTTTTTAAAAAGTCGGGAATCCCCGATACAATATCTGCTCTGAGAAAGGTGTTTCTCGCCAGCACGCACATACAGAAAGGATATGAGTTTAAACCAGTTCACACTAGCCATTACTGTCCTTCATATATGTTGAGATCAATCGTGACGTGTTAAATTTATCATTATTCAGTTTAAAAGCAATTGTGTCGAAAGCAGGTCAAAAGTAACAAAGGTCGATGTCGAGCCGATTCCTATTGGGTACGGACAGAACATGTGTAGTTGTGGCGAAATCAACATTATGTGAAAATTAACAGTTCACAGATTTCGGAAAACCATGTGCGTGTGTATCGGGGCGCACGTAATTTCATTCATAAGCTAACACGAGGTTGTTACCAAACGTTTATTCGGTTAACGTTTCAACATCTTCGTCTTCTTCAGAGCCAGTGTTGTGAGTCGATGGTCCACAGAAGTCCGTCATTACAATGCGTGTTCTTCTCCGTCATATAGAATCGGATCTTCTTCACTGCAGCACAGGTTGAATGGAGTACCTTTAGTCATGAGCTAATATGTTTTTAAGATTTTTTGCAGCCAGCATGCCACCCTCGTTTTCTCTTGCTTCTTTGATTTGCAACAAACTCCACAGTTCGTCTAAAAAATGTTTATAATTAAGAGGCATTTCTGTCTTAAATTGAAATCATTTATAAGGAATTGTGTTATAAATACAAAAAAACATATAGCAACTTCACCAATACTCTCACTACTGTGGATAACGTAAACTGCAGATTATTCCTTGACTTATATGACCTTTCTGGATTATCGTTCCATGAATAACGCTACTTATCAGTGCAGTGCTATCGTCGAGTTGTGGCAATGATTAGCCCGACCCATAACCGCTGGTTTTTAGGTGCCGAAGAAGACAACCATTACTGGTTGGTGAGCTCGACTCTTAAACATTGTCTCCACCGTGGTGTTAAAAGATTGGATGAATGCGGAAGTCAGATTTCTTTGAATTTATCGTTTTCTCAGTCTTCTTTACGTTTTCACGGCGTCCATTGGTCGTGCTGACGTTTAGTGTGCGATCTACGAAAACATTTTTATGGTCGGCACTGAACGTAAGGTGGCTATTATCCAGAAATGTTTAATGCTGCACAGCTACATGGAATGTTAACTTATTTGGGCAATTATTTTCGCTCGACATTGGAAAAGGCGTATCGCTGTCCAAGAGGGCTAGCGATGCGAAGTATAAAATAAGGCAGAATGTTTAAATAAACACTAGAATCACCTCCAGAACCATGCCAGAAGTAAAGAAAAGACCCGTTTCCTATAAGGCAACAGGAAAGTTAGTTCCCGATATCGATCACTTCCTTATTATTTATTTCATTTTTTGACGAAATTTTAGTCAGCAAGCAGCGTGCTTGCCTGTTCTATTAGGGATAGTGTACAGTCTTTTACTTCGGCCCTGGATCACCTAGCCCCGAAATCCACAGCAGAACACTTGCAGAAGTCCTCTATACACTTTAAGAAATCTCTACTTCGGAATTTTGAAAATATTTCGAAAAGTGTGAGACTTATGAAAAGTCAACACCATGTTGATATAAAAACACTTTGTTCTGCTAAGGTTTTGGCACCTTCTTCAAATGTGTCTTCATCTTCAAAACAAAAACCGGTTTCTGAATTCAAGCCTTTGCATTATTTCTATTACGTAATGAACGTTTCTGATGGAGACGTGACCAACGAAAAGTTACGTTTTTGCTGCCTACATTGGGCCAGTGAAATTAGTTGTCGGCGTTTCACCATAACACCTACTTCCATAGAAGGAAGTGAGCGAGGGAAGTGTGACAAAGAGTACGTAGTTCGATGATGCTCTTATTGCGTTCTCATAAAAAAGGCATTTCTTGAGCGAAAGTGCTTCCTGTTTCCTGTCAGAATAAGTGCAAATAAATAACATAGTAGAGTTAGAGAAGCGGAACACTTTAATTGCAGACTTCACTTCCAATTTGCACCGTGCAGTCAGTGCTCAAACTTCCAATGGCGGGTCCGACTCTCAGTGCTTCTTGACACTTTGTAGATGTGTCATTGTCCTCTCACCTACGATTGCAATCTAATTACAGGCACTAAAACAAATTTAGGCGACTTTCTGCATAATCATCGTATTGAGTGCCACCATCTATTAAATTTAGATTAACCCTAAGTTTTCATCAGATACCACGATCAGTCAGCCTGTAAAAGGAGTTAAATATCTCGTTTCCGATTAACAAGTCCTAGTGAGGGAAAACTTGCAGTGTGGCAAAATCCAACATGTTTTTTGTGGCCATCTTTCATCCGTTGTTAATTAATGTTTATCTCTTCAATAATTACAGGCCTGTTCACCTTGGTCGAAGCGAAGCGAAACCCGAAGATTATCTTTTGTCCACGAACTAACAAATAAGTTTCCTGACGGAACTTTTTCTTCCAGGTTCCATTTCACATGACGACGATCATTGTTTATCAAAGAAACTACATCGGTTTGAGGTGTAAAGCCGCCAATCGGCCAGACTTCCTATTGCTGTTCCATTATAAAGTGCTTGGAAGATCACATTTGGAAAGTGTGGAAAAACGGTGCCTTCCGACAGTCTTGTTGAACACAACCGCACGGTGACGTTGCAGTGACTGCAGAGTCAGCATTGGATGCATCATTTGTCAGAACAACGTTTCAACGAGCATCATTAAAAGTTGCTGCGTTTAGGTAACTTCAATATGTGAGACATCGTCTCGGTTCCAGTATTTCCACTCAGTTAGCTATGCGTTGTTAATAACCGTGGAGGGATGGAATCCTCTTGCGTCGAAGGGTAGGTTGGAAAAAACGAACACCGCCAATCTCAACCCAGCTTGAGTGTGGTAAGTTGAAAGTTAACTCTGGTGGTTTTTCTTCTGAATATTCTGTCAGTCTTTTATTGCAGTTGATACAACACGTTTGTCAGTTTGACGTTCTAAAAAGATATTGCCTTTTAAAGATGGCGAGATTTTTTAACATAGCTCCACTATCCCATAAGGGCATTGGGTAGAAACCAGAAGAACAAAAATGCTATTTTTTAAGCAAAGATGCCGAAACGTCAGCCCAATGAAAAGTTTTCACAACATCCTCGTGTTAGCTCAGTAATCTCGAATTTTGTTAAAAATGCTCTATTTTCACTACCAGTACGTCAATCATAAAAGGATTTTCCAGCTTGGTTCATGGGAAAATTTGCTTGTACACATAGAAGTGACAAAGATGCAAAATGTGACGGGAGCACCGCAGTTCGTTGACAGAACTTTTGCATTCTCATGGAAAAGTCATTTCGTAGCACTTCTCGCTCCTCGATTCCCCCTAAAAAATTATTTCTAAACAGATTATTCGTCTCAAATATGAAGAAGAGAGGAGGTGGGCAATAAATATCTTTGACGTTAGGCAACATCTTCAATTCTCCCAGTGTACTCGCTGCTGAGGAATCTGCTGTGTTTCCGTCGCTACGTTCATAGTTGCACTCTGCGTATGTGTCTCCGTCTTCTCGAACGTGATTGTGATGAAATCTCTCAGCGACAACTAAAAATCAATTTCTGACGTTTTCTTGCATGATCGCAACTTGGGAGTGTTACTGGTCGTCCAATTGCGATTAAGATGTGTAACGATAATGGCAAGAGACGCCCTTGTTGTACTTAATGCTCATCATTTCCAACATAGTCGGCCAGTCAACAACTATAACGTTGCACCTTTTCGTTTCCAACTGCTTCTGATCACAGTTGGAACCTTTGAAAGAGAACTCTTATGTAGCTCTTTATTTGACAGAATTCCACTACACATAATGTTAGTAGTTGGATATTTGCCCAAAACCAAATACATACGCATATGAAATGAAACAGTTAAGCCGGAATTAATTGAACTAACTCGTGCAACCGAACGATTCCTTTAGTGTGAAGAAGTGGTTGCTGTAATATTATTATTAGATTGTGTCGTATTCGCGATTGAGAAAACAAAGACATAACAACTGAGTGTCACTAAGCAAAGAGCCACGAAGATTTCATTGGACGCTTCAGCGATGAGTGCACGATGGAAAATGAAGTTTGAAATTAAAGGCTTCTCCTTCTTTTAGAGCTGCTTTTTTCAGAGTCGGTAGTCCACAGCTGCTCGTTGCTGCGATTTGGGTATCGTTGTCGTATCGAGTCATCTAGTGGAGGGAGCACCGCTCGAATGGGGAACTTCGCTCAGCGGCGCCATTTTCTACAAGAGTGTCGATCGATTGCCAACCACCATGTATGCGAAGGAACAAAGCTTATTAAACGACATGGTCCTAGTCCAGGCCTCTTACGCAAAGTTATTTCATCCACTCCACAAGATCTTACTCTCTAAGGAAACCAACATACTCTTAACGAGAAGCTGTGGAAGTCAGTGCAGCAACCAACACTCGAATCCCCCAGTACTCTTCGTACTTTGCTTACATTTTAATAACCCATCTTCGCAAGCGAATTCCAGAAATTCTACTATTGGTTCATTGTCTAGACATTTGTTGTACTGATATGGAAGTTCGTTTCGACGGAGGGTTGATGGCTCGGATGTTGATTCTAGGTAGGAATACTGTTAGCTTAGGCAAGCCCCAAAATCGAGGGCATTTTTTCGAAAAGCACGACGCCTGGTGCAATATATATTCATATTGAGAAAGCTGCTGATCGCCAAAAAACACACTTGGAAACAATGTGATTTGATACTAGCTATTGTTCTCCCTACAGATATGTTGATATCAACACATGTCACTCGCTTTGGGATTTTAATTATTTTGAAAAGCAAGTGCGTCGAAAGCAGATCGCATTTCACAAAGCTCGATGTCGAGTCGACACCCATTCGGTGCTAAGAGAACTTTTGTCATATAACGAAATCAACATTGTGTGAAAATCAAGAGTTCAGAGCTTTCCGAAAACCATGTCAATATGTATCAAGGCGCACTTACCTTCATTTGATACGCTAACACGTGGTTGTTGCAAAACACTCGGTTAACGTTTCAACATCTTCGTCTCCTTCAAAGCCGATGTTGTGCGTCGATGATCCACAGCCGTTCGTCACCACGATGTGGGTTCCTCGCCGTCGTATCGAATCGAATCATTTTCGGAAGAGTACCGTTCGAATGAAATATCTTCATTCATGCACCATGACATTTTAAGATTCTTTGAGCCAAGGATCCTCCTCTGATGTTTTTTGTTTAAATTTCAACATATTCCACACTTCGCTTAAAAAATGTTTATGTTGACGACACTTTTTTCAAATTTTATCCAACTTGTTAGTTTTAAATAAACTGGCTAGAGACCAGATATGTACTTTTTAGTACTGACGAAACATAGAGTTGCAGATTTTCTGATGCCACCATCTGAAGATTTGAATTGGTGCTGAGTGTTTAAAAGCCGGAGGCACTCCGCCACAAATGAAAATCATTTATTTGCAACTGCGCAATAAACATAAAGAAAATAAAACTTCGTGGAGACTCTCCCTACAGTGTTTTACGTTGAGCTGTCGAATATTGCTCGACTTATGTGATCTTTCTGGATTTTCGTCAAGTAGTCGCCATAAATAACGCTACTCATCAATGCGGGGTTACCGTCGAGTTGTGGCAATGACTGGCCCACACCCATAATGACTGGAGCTTTTAGGTGCTGGCGAACGTAGCCATTACTAATTGATGAGCGTTACCCTTAAGCATCGTCTCCACCGTCGTACTCGTATGTCATACAATTAGCTCATCTTTTTAAATTGCCGAATTGTACTTACGGGATATTTTTACCTTGCCCTAACAAGCGGAGGATGTGTGCTTGCGTTGTTCATCTCCGTTGCACTTTTTCAAAACCATGGCATAAGCCAGCTATGGGACTGACTTCCGAGGCATTACTTAGAACGATGAGGCTTAGAGTGTATAGAATTCGCTGATTCAACGTCTTGAAACTGCCTTCGTTTTCAAATGACTTTATCTTTTTTATAAGTTCTTTCTTTAAATGTAGTTTTTAGGTATTTGTTTCTACTGAGAAGAAGTGCTCAGCGATGACCTTGAATGGTTGCAAATCTTATATTAGTCTTAATTCTGTTGAAGCAAAAAAGCGAGCTGGTGCAATAGAGATTATTTAGGTGCAGCGTCGATTACAGCTCATACTGGCTTCCAACTAAGGAGCTACGAGAATGGCACTGGCATATCAAAACAGAGGCCGCAACTAGGACAATTTATGGCATCAACGCGTGAGATGCATTTTAATACATCTTGAGCGAGAAGCTGTCTCTTTTCCCGCTGTTAAAATATTTAACGCTGTCTTTTGATTCCCAGAGACTCTCGAAGAAGATACACCTCGTCAAATATGAAATTTTTTAATTCATAGAAGATGAAACCTCGTTGTGAAGGATTGTTAAGAAAAATTCAAAGGAAAACAAACATTTGTGATGAAATTGTGCCACAAATTTCATTTTAATGAATGATTTGTTTGACGAAAAACGTGTTTTATGAGCTTCATTTTTCAGCCTTTGACAGTGAAAGAAACTCCAGCGAAGTTTGATCCCGAATGGCCCCCACTCTCAAGGCACCAGCCACCCTGTTCATTACGCCCTGCCACATTTGGATCGACGAATTTGCCATGATGACATTAGTGGTCGTTAATAGAAGGCTTACGTTAACATGAATATCGTACCAACTAACAAATTGGAAGTAATCTGACCGAGGCTCTTCCAGAAATGCTCAAGTGTTGTGCTGGTATAGACCCAATATTCGTAAATGGGCTCTCGAACGTATACATTTGGGTCGCCGTTGCGTTGCATACACTTGTCACTGTATTAGCGATAATAATGCAGTTTCATGGCACGTTTGCCATAACTCTAACAAATGTCGAGCTATTATCTATTCTCGACGACATAGTGGGCAGACGAAGGACCACCTGACTGCATGCAGTTCTTAAAAAAGGGCGCGATTTTGTCGTTCTCTATTACCTGCGAAATACAATGAAATCATTTAGAAACAACTATGCATGATTAATGTAGAACAAAAAGCATTGAAGAAGTGAGCTTCTGTTCACACCGACGGGAAGCTCAAATCTCATTCAACTTGTATCGCCCTCGCATTTGGGCTTGTGAATAAGTGCTTTTATTAACACAAACATTATCTGGGGTTTCTATATTTAGCCCTGGTTTTATCAAGGAAACTAGCAAACCACTTTTGGTAAAGGTTTGAAGAGAATCGATTCGTGGATTTTTATCGCGAAGATCCTCGAAGCCTTTATAAGGTGAACACGACCCGCAATGAATTATCTTCGAGCAATCGATGCGCTTCGCGTAGTTGAAATGATCATGTCCAAATTGCAGCTGCACGATACGTGATTTCTGAGTGTTGCTTTAATGCTCAGTTTATACAAATCTAATAAGCGATAAAAAAAGCTCTCGGCGTTGATCAATCCCTGAGGCATGCGCCATGCATTCGCCTTCATTAAGTATCGTTGGAGGTTATTGAATGCACATCTGGCCTTTAAAATGACTCGCGGTGGCCTGCCGATGTATCGAGCCTGTTGCTGCTAACCTCCAAGACAAGTCTTGTACCAATTTGACGAACCCGGAAGGATGGAAGGATTGTTGGGCTATGGGCGTCGGGATCGATTCCACTTGTGTGGCGCAGTGGCGCCTCCCACCACTGCGCCAAACGCGCCCCCTCTTAATAAGCGATAAATAGATTAATCTCGTGCTTTAGGCCCGTGAGATTTGTCATCACGTATGGTTAGCTGGCGTAAATCTGGCGTAAATCTCATGTGCGCATCTGCGGATGATGTGAAACTAATAAGCAGGATTAAACACTGACCTGTAATTTGCCTGCTTTCCTGCCGCTGGATTGACGAGCACTTTACCCAGCTGTACATCGCAACCCGACACCAAGGAACACATCCCAGCCACGATGAGGCGCTAAACCGTTGGGAAGCAGTAAAGAAGTTGCTCCATAAAAATGAGACTGAAGTTTGATCTTGTCTTTTAATACCTAACAATTTCTGTGAACAAACTCCACCAGTGGAATAATTTTGTGGGCCGACTTACAACAGTAAAGGCAGAAAGAATTATTGGAAGAATCTCGAAAACAACCCATTCTTAAGAAGTGTTGTCAATATCAACGCAACTATAACGTTTTGCTAACCCGCCCTGAAGAACGGAGATGAAAATTCTAGAGTTATTGAGCCAAGTCGAGGTTGATAAAAAAGATTTATTCGGCTAATGTTTCGACGTTTCCTTCTTCTTCAGAGCCGCCGGAGTCGATGGAGCGCAGCTGTTCCTTATCTTGATGAGGGGTGTTCGTTGTCGTATTGAGTCAAATCTGGTGGAGGGAGCACCGCTTCAATGTGAAACTTCGGTCAGCGACGCCATTTAATACAAGATGGGTATTGATCGATTGCCACCTCAATATGACCAACTTTGGCCAGCCATTTGCATCCTTCAACAGTTGGCACTGTACTATCTAGAACACAGCGAATCAGCATTTTTTCAATCCGACCGTCATTTAACGTGGGCATTAGTAATCAAAACCTTCTTGGCTTGGCTTAGTAGTCCAAGAACCAATTTATTACTAATGACAAGCTTAAATGACGCTCGGCTTGAACAGTGTAGAAACATTGGAATATCGCAATATCCCACCCTGATATTGAATTGATGAATTGACTAAACTTTTTCCTTTTTGCAACCGCTTTCAGAGTACAAAAATGACCGCTGGTGAAAAGCCCCCAAATGTCTTCTTTCTGGACTACTAGATGGATTAGAAAGCAGGAAGAGAGTAGCAGCTCCAAGACCCGATGATATCATAGCGCCTTCCTTCGAACGCAGGCTCCAAAAATACATGTACTTCTCCCAACTTGTACAACATCTTGCCACCAAAAAAAAATCCGGGAACAGGGAAGGGCTTCGTGCACATCCATGCAGCCCAAAAAGGCTGAGCGAAGGGTCTTCGTAACCACCATCCCTATCCTTCTTTACTTCACTCTATAAGGTGTGCATAAGGATTATTCTACAGCACGTGTCAAAAACATTGGATTAGCACAACCAGTTCAACAAGCGGGATGCCGACAATGCTGCAGGTCATGGAGGCCTGTCGGAAGCACTATCTGCCTTTTGCTTCCAACAACTATGAAGAAACGTTTGAAACATCAAATAGAATGCAGTCTATTAGTGCTCGTCGAGCAAGCAGTGGAGTAGTTCTATATGTGACGACTTGTTAACGTTATTGGAACTGCATCACGGAAATAGAGCTTTTCCACGGATAGCTATCTATAACCACTGAGAAACGCATTCAACAAGGCATAATGTCGCCAAATCGTTTACTGCCTTTCCGCAGTGACTAATGCAGTTTACTTGATTGGACACAGAAGAGTATCTACAAGGAGTGAAAATTTTTATCAAGCTTTAGTTTTGCTGATGTCATCGTCTCCTTCTCAAAAGGTGCGTGCGAATCAGATGTAAGCAGTGGAGCTATACGGGCTTATTCGGGCCTATCAAGGAAATCACACACTAACTGCTACTCCCATCTCTTTGGTGCCGTAAGGACTTGGAGTTATATTTCAACCAAGTGGAAAAAACTCTGCATACACCAAGACAGTGCTTGAGCCAAATATTCATGGATTTAATTGGCACCCGGGAAATGCCTTGCGTAAATGCACAGTTCAGGCCTCCAGGATCCTTCATGTCTTCGAGATCAAGACGAATACACATCGAGAATCACAAATGGGAGGATGATGTAATAAGAAAAACAGATGGTAGATAGACGAAAGGAATGGTGAAGTAGACCTCGACATACTGCAAGCATTCCACTGGACGACCGCAGAGACGGTGGGCGGAGGTGTTGGTAGCCAACGACAACCATCTGCATCAGCATTTTGGTACTTGGCTACTTGGATACTTGGACGGTCCGTCTTCACGAGCTGTGCGGACCCCTGCATATATGCCATTCGTTCCTTTCTCTCGCAATCGTAGTCCATGGTGGTGGCCTTGTTCGAGCATGGTATTGCATGCGAGTCTCGTACCGTGATCTGTAAAACAACTGCAGCTGCGGGTACAGCTGATTAACTTTGTTTACGAACACGTCCGCCCAACGTGTAGGTGGCCGTCCTGGGGGACGTTTGCATTCTCTTGGAGTTCACTGTACTGTTCGTTTCGTCATCTGTCGTCCGTTCACCTCATTATAGGACCGGCCCATCTATGTTTCGCTATCGATGTATATTCTCCTGGATCTCGAAGATGTGACAGATTTCGTAGGTCAGAACTTCGCATTCCGGCTAGATATTGAGAGTGCCGGTTATGTTTCAGAAGACATCGCTCAAGCGCTCTGTGAGTAGTGCGAAGCATTCTTGACGTAGTTAAAGTATCAACCCATGTCTCCGCAGCATAACAGAGCGCTGGCAGGATCGTAGAATCGAAGAGATGAGCGCGGATTTTCGGATACTTCAGTTGGTCGGTGGCTTCTTTGAGAGGCCCGAATGCGGCCCAAGCTGCTCCCCTTCTTCTATCTATTTCCTCCATTATGTTGTTTTCCATGTTCATTGAACGCCGAAGGTAGACGTAAGAGGTGGTCCCTGCAATGAGAGAGCCATCCAATTCAATTTTTTTCGCCTTCGCACCATGGGTTTTTCATGAACTGGGTCTTCTTTCGATTAATGCGAAGTCCGATCTTTTGCCCGCTTCGTTGAGCTCGTTGATCATCATCTCTGCTTCGCTAGTACTTCTTGAGAAGATGACAATTTCGTCGGCAAAACGAAGGTTTGATAGGAATTTTCCCATCAATACGTATGCCTTTCTCATCCCAGTCGAGTGACTTCGTTATCCACTGCAGTGTGACACTGAAAGTGCTTTGGAGATATTGTGTCGCCCTGTCAGAACCCCCTTTTTTATGGGTATGGTAAGACGTCGATGGAAAAGCTGTATTTTTCGTAATGCAGTTCCGATAACAGTCGCACAGAGTTCTTATACAGGACGGGTCCACTCCTTGGTCGACGAGCACTGATAGGATTGCATTCGTTTCGACACTGTCAAACGCTTTTTTCATAGTCGACAAAGGTTAGGACTAGAGGTAGGTGGTATTCCCGACAAATTCCGATGACCCTGGACACGGTTTGGATATGGTCCATACAGCAAAATCCTTTCCGAAATCCTGCTTGTTCGACTGGTTGCGCCTCATCCAATGTCGCTTGATCTGAACAAGAGTATATTTTTCGTGAAGAGCTTGTAGAGTACACTCAACAAGCATATGGGACGATAGTTACGAAGATCCCTTCGGTCTCCTTTCTTGAGCAGGATGACCGTACGCGACGTCCTGCACTGGTCTGGGATTTTTTCTATTTGGAGGTAGGCTGTCATGTGATTTGCCATAAGTACATGTAAATTGTGGCCTCCAGCTCTGAGGAAATCGGCGGTGACATTGTTTGGTCCTGGGGTTGTGCCTCTTTTCATGCTTTCTATCGCAACTCGAACCTCCGACGAAGGAATTCCAGGTGGTTTTGTTCGAGCGGGGATATTAGAGCCCGGGACAGGGATTGTGGAACGGAAAGGGTTGGTTTAGAACTTTTCCACTATTAATTGCATCTCATGGCAAGAAGTTTCGACGATCCCATCTTCGCTCTTCAGGACTGACAGCGAAACCTTATAATCATAAAAGTCTCGACTTCATTTTCTCAGAGGGCTTCTTTTCTCTGCTGCCTCTAGTAGTTTCTTTTGCTTGTACCGTTGTAGATCTTCCTGCAAAGCTCTTCTGCAGCTGGCATTTATTACTAGCCATGTCAAAGGTGTTGCATCAATGTCAAGCTTCAATTTCCTTCTCGTTTCGAGCAACTCCTTAGTAGTGATGGAGATGCGATCCGATCTTCTTGCTTGAGGAACTGAAGCGAATTCTGCACAGCTTTTCAGTCCTTCGACAAGCAGCTCTTAGTCTTCGGTCTTGATAGTGATCTTCTTGTGATGAGGCTTGAAGACGGTCGGCTATGCGAGGGAAAAGGATCACGTATGAGTCGACGAGATGGACAATGGACGGGTGGACGACAAAGCCAACGCCACCGACATTTCGTGAAGGGACCTTTTCGCCACGAATCACAAGGGTCCCGTTGTTTAGTTGGCGTATGTCGGTCCTCTTCTTAATTTTTATTTCTTGTAATGCGACCACGTGAAATTTAATGCTAACTGCGGCTACAAGAAGGGCGTGAAGATCGGCGCCTATGGAGAGTGTTCTGGCATTATACGTGCATATTAAGAAACAATCTCCAAGACGTGTCGTGCGTGCGTGCGTCAGATCCGGTTCCAATGACGTCCTGTCTAACCCGAGGTTTTTCTGGCCTCTCACTGGTCGCCTCACAGCCTGACGTCATAGACGGGAGTATCCATTGTGCGGGATACTGAGGCTGGCCTACTGCTGGTCGTGCAACTTGGTCCTCCCTGGAGTCTTGAAGTAACCTTGCAAGGGCGTGCCCAGGTGTTCACCACGATGTGGATCAGAGGAAGGTGTGTTTTCGGCGACGAATCCTTCGCTCGGTCCTCCTTTCCCAAAGCTTGGGTAATGAAACCCGTACTCATCAGCATTTCAGTGCTACGGAATGGGATTCGCAAACGTCACCGTTTTCCAAGCAGACCGCTACTGTGCATGGCAGTTTGTGCGAGAGGGAAACGAATGTTGCCGAATGTGGTTGGGTGCCCTGCACAAACAGTGAAGAAAGGCGGCTAATGCATCATAACAAAGCAATTAGTCTATCATCTAGCATAGATCGAATCTCAATAAGCTCCCTGTTTTGCAATGCACAAGGATGTGCTTTCGCTAGAGCAGCATGAAGAAAATGGTGGCATCATGGTTAATAAGATGCTATTTCTACTACTGTGCTGTTCTTCTAATAATGGACGAGGCGGTTGACCTCTTTGGAAACTGCACGTCCTTCTCATGGTAAGGCTAGGGAAGACACAAACGTAAACATTGGACATCACACAGTCACTGTTAATTGAGATTCTCCTTGCTAGGCTATGAGAGGATAATATTATATCCTCTTTTTCAGCAAATGCCAGGTGTTATTTTATTCTTTGTTTAAGAACAAGCTGACGTTTCGGCGAATTTCGCTTTCCTCAGAGCCTGCAAAGGTCATGTTGACAGCAATCTACCCTCACAAACATCTCCATACATAGCCAAACAGAGAAAGCGCTAAAAAAAGATTTCAACCATTGAACACAGAATAGCTTCTTTGCACACTCACCGCTTTCTATGAGTCTTCCACTGAGTATGCCACGTGGAGATCAACCGCACAGAATTCACGTGGAAGCGTGATGTGCCCATCCCATCAGAATAACAGGCTTATATACTGCCCAATATCACGCGTGATAATGAAGCATTATTCGCTGCGGTTCACTTTTCGGATTTCTGGGTTTAATCCAGAAAGCCTCAAGAGTTTTGCGCGCCTGTGTTCTCGATTCCTCTGCGAGCTACTTCAGATTCTTCTCCGTTATGTCTCTGTGTCCTATGCGTACCCTAGTGGAGTATTTGGTTTAACGTCTACCGACTAGGTGTCCTTTTATACGGACACAGAGTGGTCTCCCCGTTTCGCCAACGTATTCGTCCCGCACGTTTTACAAAGGGATCGGATAAACTGTACCCGACCTCATGTAATCACTATCTCTACCATTAGGGTAATTAATAATGCGATTTCGCTTCACATAGACAGTGATTTAGGCGGTTACGAACTAACTGGCACCTAAGAGCACTCGGTGACATTTCCACTACGTTTGCCGAATTCTCTAAACCCGCCCTTCTTAAGCAGCGTTTTATAGGTGCACTTACATCATTTGAGATGACGAGTGGGATAAACGGGATCTTTTTATCGCTAGAGTTGTCGTTGGAGGGCTTGAGGTTTGCCGTACACCCTATCCCGAGCTACAGTTTCGTAGCCGTTAGAAATGGCTATTTGCCGCGCCAAGTTGCGGGACTCCTCTCTCTGCTCCCCGTTCCTGTGCACGCGCTAGCAGCTGTTCGAAAAATATTTCTCACAAGCGAACTTTTCGTGTGAGAGTGGTGAGAGGAAAGGTAATGAACCAAGATGTCTTTACTACTTACTAGAATAAGGACAATAGCACGTTCGTTCCCCACCTTAGAAACCTGTGGTCCAGAGTTTTGCAAATATCTCAGCAACATTGTGGCTCCACCCAGTTGGTTCGTATCCGCCTATATGACAATCTATGTGAAACGCAGAATTGCATAATTTGCCCCAAGGGTAGAGACCGTGAGTGCATGGGTTCGTGTACAGTTTATCTGATCTTTTTGTAAGGCGTGCGGGGGACGAATACATTTTCGAAACGGGTAGACTACTCTGTGTCGGTATAAAGGGACACCTTAAACCATATACTCCACTAGGCACGCACAGGACGCAGAGACATAACGGAGACGATTTTGAAATAGGGGTTAAGATCCTCGCAGTGGAATCGAGAACACAGGCGCGCAAAACTCTTGAGGCTTTCTGGATTAATTCCAGTAATCCGAAAATGAATATTAGGGGACGAATTTCTCATTATCACCCATGATATTGGGCTGTATACAAGCCAGTTGTTCAGATTTGATGGGCACATATCCAGTGGAAGACTCATAGAAAGCTGTGAGTGGGCAAAGAAGCTATTCTGTGTTCAATGTCATTGAAATCTTGGTTTAGCGCTTTCTCTGTTTATTCGGAATTGTGTAATAAATATAAAAACAAACACAACTTCTGCAAGACTCCCACTGCCGTGAGGTCACGTCAAGCTGTCGAATATTGCTTGAGTCTTCATTAATAAATCTACTTATCAATGGTGTGCTACCGTCGAGTTGTGGCAATGATTGGCCCGACACATAATGGCTGGAGTCCTTAGGTACTGAGCAAGGCGAAAATTACTACTTGGTGAGCGTGACTCTTAAAGATTGTATCCACCGTGATGCTCATATTCATTTTAGCCCACCTTTTAAGCGAAATTTTTAAACACCGAATTGCACTTAAGACAGTTTTAAGTACTTGTTTCTGCCAAGAACAGGTGCTCAGCGATCACATTGCATGGTTGCAAATATCCTAGTTTTGGTTCTGTGGGAGAAGGAAGGCTGTCTGGTGGAACGGAAGTTATTTAGGAGCAGATTCGACTAGAGTTCGGAGCAGCCACTAAGCAAGGAGCTACGAGAATCTTACTGCCATACAGAAACGAGAGGTCGCAACTGGGACAGTTTCTTTGTTCAAATGACGAAGATACGTTTTAGTGCACGTCGAGTGAGAAGCTGTTCTTCTTCTGTGAAAATATTCCGTACTTTGTCTGCTGTGAGGGAACGAACGCGCTATTGTCCTTTCTTCACCACCACAACATATAGGTCATTCGTTTCGCCTGTCTCTCAACTAGTTCTATCGATCTCTGCCATCAGCAAACTGACCCATCGAGTGCTGATGGCATCGATCTCGATAGAACTAGCTGAGAGACAGGCGAAACGAAGGACCCTGCATGGTGTGGTGGTGAACGCGTTACTCCCCGGAAAGGACAACAGCGCGTTCGTTCCTCACCGCAGAGACTTGCGGTACGTAGTTTTGCAAATATCTCAACATCATTGAAGTTGTACTTCCAATATACCCTGCCACTAAAAAGAGTAGACAGTAAATAAAACGGTTAAGATTCCGTACTGTCTTTTCATTCCCACGGACAATCAAAAAAATTAACAGCTTTTCAAATATTAAAGAGAAAAAACTACGCACTTAAGATAAAATTGTGTTAAAAATTGAGTTTATGAACGATTTATTTGGCAAAGATGTATTGGATGCAGTTCATTATTCAACCTCTGACAGTGACAGAAACTCCAGCGAAGTTTGATCCGAAAGGCCCGGCTCTCAAACCACCAGCCACCCTGTTCAGTACGCTTTGCCACATTTGGATCGACCAATTTGCCATGATGACATTGGTAGTCTAAACAACAGGCTTACATTGAGATTAGCATTGCTGTAATAACAGATTGGAAGTAATACTAACCGAGACTGTTCCAGAAATGGTCAAATGTTCTGCTGGCACAGGCACGATATCCGTAAATGGGCTCATGAACATACACATTTGGCCCATCATTGCAGTGCATAAACTTGTCACTGTATTACCGATAATAATGCAGTTTCCGTTCATCATAACTGTAACAAATTTCTCAGGTGACTTTCTTTTCCTAATGAAGTGCTAGACAGACGAAGAACCGTAAAGTGGATTCTCTGACTCTATGCATTTTTTAAACAAGGCGTGATCTTGAAGTTCCTTGTGTTCTACGAATGCAATGGAATCCTTCGGGAACAACTGTGCATTGAGTAAAATGGAATAAATAGCCTTAAAGAAGTATGTTTCTGATTACAATAAAAAGAAGCTTAAATACCCACTAAGCTAAGGTTGTTTCGAATTTGAGCTTGTGGAAAAGTGCTTTCGTTAGTATAACGGCTTTTGTATTTTGCACTGCTTTTCCAAGGAAACTAACAAGTTGCGTTTAATGAAAGACTGAAAGGAATCTATGCATGGATTCTGTCATCATGTCATGTCGTCTTGAAGCTCACCAAAATCTTGTATACCGCGAACAATTCCCGTAAGGAATTGATTGCAAGCAATCCATGTGCTTCGCGCAGTTGAAATGATCAGCTCAAGAATGCGGTATTATTCCACATGATTTTCAAGCGTCTTTCAATACCCATCTCATAAAAGATTGCTGACATTAATAGACAGCAGTCTTCTCTTCGAAGCCGTGGGGAAATTTGTCGTTACGTATAATTAACTGTTATAAATTTCAAGAGCGCATCTTCGAGTGGTTTGAAACTAACAAACAGAATTAAAAACTAACCCGTAATTTCAGCATTCATAGCTGGATTGACGAGCACATTATCGCATTGAAGTGGGGAGTAATTGGTTTGTACAGTAAGTTGGGCCAAAATGGCAGATATCACATCAGGAAAGAGGCCAGCACGACGACCTTGTTCTTCCAATACATCAATCACCTAAAGAAGCCCACCTGGAAACTGAAGTAAATCTGCATTAGCTGTACCAAGAAACGTACGAAGTGCTTCAACAGCAACTTGACTTTTTCTTTATAAAACTCACTGCCTGCATCAGTAGACGTTGTACGAACGACTGAACTGCCCTGCCGCTTCTTAAAATTCCTGGAAGCTGGGTTGCGATATTATCTTTTGAAGTCCAAATCATTCTAACAGGCAGGGTAAATCCATTGACGGTAAAGCTAACACTCCTTGCTGTAAAATGAAAAAATTTAGTTCTTGGTTTAGACTGGGGTTTCACCGTTCCTCATTTTCCTTGATAGTTTTATTTATTTACTGGAGTGAATATTGCTGTTTAGATAGCATCGTTGTTGTGAAACTGCTTCTATGTCTGCTATTTGGCACATAAATAGCGGCATTCTTTTCAGATGTAGTTAGATATTTTCTTTTATTATTCCCATTTTTATCCACTCATTTCGCTACTCAGAAAAAGGCTCCACTCCTTATAGAAGCTGAAGTAGTGGTGAGAGAAAGTACACGAAAGAAAAACACTAGGCTTCTCATTCTGTTTGGCAGTGGAGGTTGAGCTTACGAGTTTTTGATGGCGAAGACAATGCATGGTTTGCTTTAAGAATTGACAGATTAGAAGTTCTATTTTATCACAGCAGGTGCGATAAGCTCGCACTAAATGTTAACGCCAGTAGATGATTTATCAACAACTTAGCCCAATGAGGTTTTCTTGAGAAAACTAAAAATTTCAAACGTTTTAGTTTTCGAATGTGAGACGTTTAGTAGAGACCAATGACTACGTGAGTATCTTTCACGGACAACCGTAAATTGTAACAAAATTGTACAAATCTCCATCTACGACTTCATTTTTTGAAGGCCGTGTTCTGCCATTTCACGAACACGTACTTCCCATTATTCAGCACCAACAACATAGACAAGACTGGTTCCTAAAGAAACAGCATTTAGTTTACTAGTACCTTGACCAGTCGGCAGTTGTCCACATCCCAACGCCGGTGAGATCATGAAAAGTAGACACATTAGAAATGCCAATTCCATTGGAGTTTTTGATCCTGTCATGCTTTAGCTAAAGTCCTTAATGTTAGCAATCCTTGGAAGAAGAAAGTTGATAAGAGTTTGACTGTTAAGAGCAGTTGGGAAAGACTGAAAGAATTTCGTGTCACTGCCACTCGATATTCGCTTACGGGGTATTAAATATCGTTCCCATAGCGCTGAATTAAAATTTCGAAACAAAGCCATTATATCTTAAGGAAGACAGATGAAAACAACGCTGCTTTCGAGACTCGATCACAAGCGACTGAATGTCAATGTCCTTTTGTGTACTGTAAAGAAGGCGGAAACTAATCACGCATTGCAAATTATCACTAACCATCATCGTTTGAAAATATGCAAGTGGCTGATTTCTGGAATTGAGCTTTCTGCAATATACGCTGATAACAAGTCCAGAAGAAATCGAACAACCTTATTCTGAGAGCTTTGCGGATTCGCCCCTAAATTTTCCTCACCACTGTTCGGAAGGTCCAAAGTGTGGACGATTTTGAGTGCGACAAAAGTTTCATTTCCAGCCAGAAACAAAGAGAAAAATCTGTGCTTGCACGTTTCTAAGCGTTTTGGGCTTGACGGGTCAGAACAGCTCCTTGCAACTAATGATATCTGTGGAAGTATAGGGAGTTGTTGTCAGCTCATCATGACAGCGTGATTTTAAGAAGAATATAAAGTCTTTTCAAGATTGCTGGACGTAAAGCATTATGGGTTGCAGTACTCTTACGTGCTATTCTATACCGCAATATAGTCAAAGAATGTCTTAACAACTCGATAAGTCACTGTATTCCCCGTCACACCAGAATAAACACATTGCTGGACGAGCAGATATGTTCTTTCAAAAAATAACACCATGTAACAACTCTTAAAACAACAACTTGAAAATTCCGATTCTATCTCATTCTAGGAAGTGTCGGAATCACTGTTTTGCCTTCCTCGAAATACTTTTTTCTCATTTAGCACCCAGTAGAATAGAAACTTCGTCGACTCCTATCTAGTGCTCACTGTTGAGCTTCACGAAATGACCTCCAGATTTTGGGTTTGTCATGAATCACATGTGTGGCACAGTAGTCGTAGGAGCACTGCAATATGCCTGGGATCGACTACCGCACCCAAGGCCCGCCAAGGCTTCCATCCCTCCGATGTCAGCAAATTGGTCCCTGCCTTGCTTGCATGGGAGATGGCAGCACTGGCTCGATATATCGGTAAGCCACAACGACTCATTGGAAAGGGCCAGATATGAATTCAGTCACCTCCAACGATGCTTGATGAAGTCGAATGAATAGCGTATTAGCTAAGGATTGATCAACGCCAGCAGCTTTCTCATTTTTTAACCTAATGAAGTGAATAGAGCTTATTTTTTAACCACTAAAGCAATTTGAAGCCTTAGCTTACCATCGGTCACCTGTGTGTGGTGTTGTTTGCTCTGTCATTGCATCGTTCCTTAAAAGCCTTGGCTGGACAGTTACACACACCAGCTGGCGTGAAGAACTCCGTAGAATACGCGAAATGATGTTTCAGAGTAGAGTTTATGGCGTCAATACGAAACCGTATGTTTTTGTGTCTTTTTTTCAATAATATCGAGAACTCTAGAAAACTTGCAAGCAGGGCTTTTTTCCCGATCGATAAAATTTCCGTTGTTAAGTGGACATTAAACTACCCACAAATGGCAAATGGTAGCTATTACCTTGTAGTTTTGAATATCCGAAATGCATGTAATTTCAGTTAAGGCTTTCGTCGTGATCTCATCTTTTCCTATTGTCTACTTTTCCACAAGTGCTATCTTTCTGACAGAAATATTCGCCCTTTGTAAAATTCTATCCAGTTCGCAGAATGGTGAACAGAACAACATGTAAGCATCATTCATAATCGAAATATTCAATAATTCAAAATGTTCGCCCTTAAGTTTGCGAAACTGCCGGGTGAATCACTGTCGACACATTTTCGTTGAGATTTTGTCTCCCCTTTCATTTCAAAGGCATGCTTTGCATTGTTTCCCATCGTAAACACACAGAAGGTTTGGCTTAAAGAGAACGAAGTCAAACTTACATGGATCCAGTAATGTTGGGAGCAATGTATTTATCCCATTTTACAAACATTCAATAAACATGTGTTTGTATTGCAAAGCGAATTCAACAGACAGCCCTATGACATCATAGCCAGAGAAATTCCGAATGTTAAAAGACTGGGAGACCACGGAATTCAGTATTCTTTCAATTTATCATTTTTACCCAGTCTTCTTTACGTCTCACGACGTTCATTGGTCGTATCCACTTATAGTGTGCCATTACGAAAACATTTTTATGGTCGGCACTAAAGGCAAGGTGGCTATAATCCAGAAATTCTTTAATGCCGCACAGCACCTCTCAGAACCATGCCAAAAGTAAAGAGAAGATTCGTTTCCCTATTAGGCAGCAGGAAAGATAATTTCCCGATTCTGATCGTTTCCTCACTATTTCTTTCATTTTTTTGACGAAATTTTAGCCAGCAAAGCAGCGTGCTTTCTTATCATATCAGGGATGGTACACAATCTTTCTACCTCGGTCCTGCATCACCTAACCCCGAAATCCAAAGCAGAACACCTGCAGAAACTCCTCTACACACTTTAAGACTTTCTACTTCGGAATTTTGAAAATATTTCGAAAAGGTGAGGCTTCTGAAAAGTCAACAAAAAGATTAGTATAAAAAGACTTTGTTCTGCTAAGGTTACGGGACCTTCTTCTTCTTCAGACCCATATGGATTCATGTCCATTGTCTACAAATTTTCCTTCCTCCGATGTGGCTATTCGCGACCGCATGGTTTTGAATACAGTGGAACACCATTCGAATGAAGTAGCGTCACTCGGTGCGCTTTTTTATACAAGGCGGTAGTTGTTGATACTGATTTGATAATCTTCGTTCTTCTTTTGGCAATGTGACTTTTGGTAGTTTTCTCTGATTTCCCGGTGGGAAACAAACTCTTACGATTAACCACTGGATCCAACACGAAGACCCACATCCGAAGAGCTAAGAACTGTGGACAATCGACACGTCTCAACCCTGTGCTGAAGAAGACGAAGGCGTCGAAACCTTAGCGGAATAATGCTTTTTTATCGAAAATCGTGTTGGCTATTTCAATGAGGGAAGCGAATGCTGACTAGCTAAACCCACGTAGAAACAAAGATCCGGTTTTTGAATTATAGCCTTTGCATTAATTCTATTAAGTAATGAACGTTTCTGATGGAAACATGACCAACAAGAGGTTACGCTCGTGTTGCCTACATTTGGTAAGTGTAATGATTTGTCGGCGTTTCATCATAACACCTGCTTCCAGAGAAGGAAGTGAGCGGGAAGTGTCACTAAGAGTACGTAGTTCGATGACGCTCTTATTGGCTTCTCGTAGAAAAGGCATTTCATGACAGAAGGTGCTTCCGGTTTTCTGTCAGAATAAGTGCAAACATGTAACGTAGTCGAGTTAGAGAAGCGGAAGTCTTTAATTGCAGACTTCACGTTCACTTTCCACCGTGCAGTCAATGCTCAAACTTCCTATGGCGCGTCCGACCCTCGGTGGTTCTTGACACTTTGTAGATGTGTCACTGTCTTCTCACATGCGATTATGATGCAATCTAATTATGGGCACTAACACAAATTTTGACGACTTTCTGCACAATCATGGTGCCGGGTATCATCATTGATTAAACTGCGATTAACCCTAAGGCTTCATCAGGTACCACGATCAGTGAGACTGGAAACGAGTTAGATATCTCATTTCCGCATTACAGAGTCCTAGATGGTGAAAACTTCCAGTGTGACAAAACCCAGCGTGTTTTTTTGGCCATCATTTCATGCGTGAGGAGTTAATGCTTCTCTTATCAAAAATTGCAGGCCTGTTCACCTTGGTCGAAGCGAGCGAAACCCAAACATTATCCCTCGTTCGTGAGCTAAAAAATAAGTTTCTCTGACGGGACTTTCTCTTCCAAGTTTCATTTCATATGACAACGATCATGGTTAAACAAAGAGTTCCAATCGGCCAGACTTTCTATTGATGCCGCATTGTAAACTACTTGGTAGATCACATTTGAAAAGTGTGGGAAACGGTGCATTCCAGCAGTACGTTGAACACAACTGCACGGTAAGGTTACGGTGAGAGCAGACTTTGCATTGGATGCATTCATTTGTCAGAACAACGGTTTTCAACGGGCATCACTTCAAGTTGCTGCGTGGGTGTCTCTTCAATATGTGAGACAACGTCTCGGTTCGAGTATTTCCACTCAGCTAGCTATGCGTTGTTAATAACCGTGGAGGCATGGAAGCCTCTGGCGTCGAAAAGCTAGGTCGGAAAAACGAACCACGCCAATCGCAACCCAGCCTTGAGTGTGATAAGTTGAAAGCTAACTCTGTTGGTTTTTCTTCCGAATATTCAGTCGGTCTTTTATTGCAGCTGATGAAAGACATTTGTCAGTTTAACCAGCTAAAACAGTATTGCTTTTTAAACATGGCGAAATTTGTAACATAGCTCGACTATCCCATAAGGACATTGTGTAGAAAACAGAAGAACAAAAATGCTATTTTTTAAGGAAAGATACTGAAACCTTGGCCAAAAGTTTCAATAATACCTTCTTGTCAGCCTAATAATCAAGGATTTTGCTCAAAATGCTTTTTTTTTACTACGAATACGTCACTTATCAAATGATTTTCCAGTGTGGTTCAGGGAAAATCTGCTTTTACACATGGAAATGACAAAGCTACAAAATGTGACGAGGAGCACTGAAGTTCGTTGACAGAACTTTTTGCATTCTCATGGAAAAGTCATTTCGTAGCAGTTCTCGCTCCTTTGATTCCCCCATAAAAAATTATTTCTAAACAGATTATTCGCCTCAGATATGAAAAGAAGAGAGAGGTGGGTAGTAAATATCTTTGATGTTAGGCCACACCTTCAATTCTCGCAGTGTACTCGCTGCTGAGGAATCTGCCATGTTTCCGTCGTCGCTCCGTTCATAGTTGCACTCTTTGTATATATCTCCGTTTTCCGGAATGTGATTGTAAAGACATCTCTTAGCGACAAGTAGAGTCGACTTCTGACGTTTTTTCGCATTATCGTAACTTGGGAGTGTTACTGGTGGTCCAGCTGCGATTGAGAGGTGTACCGATAATGGCAAGAGGCGCCTTTGTTGTACTGAATGCTCATCTTTTTCAAGATAGCCGCCCATAGAGTGCAACTAGAACGTTCCACTCTATAATGTGCAAGCGCTTCTGATCACAGTTGGAGCATTTGCAACAGAGATCTTGAGTAGCCCTTTATTTGACAGAATCCCACTACGCATAATGTTAGTAGTTGGATTTTAGCCCAAAACCAAAAACATACGCATATGAAACAAAAAAAAACTTCCGTTAAGCCAGAATTAATTGAACTAACTCGTGGAAGCGAACGATTCCATTAATGTGAAGAAGTGGGTGAGGTAAGCAGCGAAGTCTCCCACATTAACAATGATTCCATAGTTTTCATTATTATTAGATTGTGTCATAATCACGATTGAGAAAACAAAGACACAGCTACTGAGTGTCACTAAGCACGGAGCCACGAAGACGTCACTGGATGCTTCGGCGATGAGTGTACGATTTAAGCAGGAAATAAAGTTTGAATTTGAAGGCTTCTTTTCTAACTGCCACTTAACATCTTTCCACTTATTCTGAGGAAAAAATCGGGAGCACATGTTGTTATGAAACACCTTTTTTTACGAGAATACAATAAAAGTATCTAAAATTGCGGTATTCTTAGTCAGATTTCTTGGCTCACTTCCTTCCATGAAAGCAGATGTTATGATGAAATGCTGAAAAGTCAATTAATTGAAAACGTGTTAACAACGAAAACAGAATTTGGTGCTGTTCACGTTTGCATCTGGTGAGTTTATTATATGGTTGAAATTAGTTTACCAACTTCAAAAAAAGAACGGCGAAAAGGAGCTGGTGCACTTGTGAGCCCGTTAGCACAGGGAAAGGATAATGGCGTGTTTGATCCCCACCGCAGACAACTGCTGTCTTGAGTTTTGTGCATATCTCGGCATCATTGTTGTCTTTTGTTGTATCTCACATATTACGCTACTATGAAAAATTCTAGTAAGCAATAAAAAAAGTTAACATTGGCGACTTTTTTTTTCGCTACTCTTTTTTCTTTCGCTTTCGTTTTCGCTTTCTCTTGGGTGAACTTGATATACTCTGACTGTTCATTCAACAACTCGAAACATTTGTCCATTTCCTCTTGTGTTGAGCAAAGGACAAAACAGTCATCTATATATCTACAGTAGAGTAGCGGCCCGAGATCGATCACCGGTGCTTCCATCTTAGACATAAACGCAATGGCCAGGCTTGGTGCCAGTCGTTCTCCCATTGCCAAGCCCTCTTGTTTAAGCGTAGTACTTTCCGGGCCATCTGAAGATTGAGCAGCTCAAGCATTCTTTTAAGAGTGCCATCAACTGCTCTATCTTAAAGCCATACATGCTTATTTCTCCTTTCGTGTCGCATCAGGAGTTCGAATATGGCTTGCATTGCGGAGTCATTCGACACGTTTGTATAGAGGGCGCTAACGTCGAACGACTCCATCACGTACGCGCTGCTGGGCTGTGCAGTACGTAGACGATCCAGAAACATCTGGGTATTCGTAAGATGGGCTGGAATGTGTTTCAACAACTGGTTAAGTATTAGGGTCAAAAACCATGTTATCCTATCCGTTGGCCCGTCTACACAGCAAATGATTGGTCTAACCTTAAACAATGATGGATCGGTAGACGCAATATCATCGCTGGATACTAGCTTATGAGTTTTTATAAGCAAGTACAAGACGGGACATGTTGGTAGCTCAACTTTTAGTTGAGACATAACTGAAGGTTTTAAACCAGCAGCCCCTTGCCATTTTGGCCCATTCGTGGTCCAATTTTCGGTATTTACTTTTAAACTCCTTCTCAGATGATGGACGATAAAGCGAAGCATCTTCAAGATGCTTTTTCGTTATTTCAACATCTAACTGATGGGCAATTACGACAAACTCTCCACCCTTATCACTAACGGATAGTGTTATGCTTTTCAACTTTATCAGCTCTCGTGCCTCTCGCATACCACGTTTTTGCACTGCAGTGAGGTTTGAACTGTATCTTTTCGCGCGATAGTGATTAAGGACTTTGAAAGTTTCATTCGTAAACATCCAAAATTTAACATCAACTTCATTATTGGGCTCTTGTTCTCTAAAGAACGGCTGAGGAAATGGTGCTATTGGAAAGGCCCCCCACTTTTTTGTTCGCGCCTATTTTGCGCTTCATCTCTAGCTTTTTTGCGGAGTCTCTCTTGAAGTTCATGTAAACTACATGCAACCCTACGCAAGGTTATCTTTAGAAATGGGTTCAGATGGTGAGAAACTCGGTCCCAATTCTAATAACGAGCGCGCACCGTCAGGGAGAGTCATGCCTCCTAACACGGTTAGCCTTGGATTTTCTTGCACATTATCTTCCCTACTGTGACCTGTTTGATGTTCGTTAGCGGTATTTCTGTGCGCTCTTGAGGCCGTGTTATGCGATTTACTCAAAAGGTCTTCGAATTTTCTCCGCAAAGTTACTTTAGCATTAGACCTAATAGAGTTGCAAATCAACACTGACCTCACCCACTATTCTCCTCCAGAGGCGGTCCTCCAAATACTGAGCACAATAGTTTTTCCTTCTTCTCGCACTTCTTCCACTTGGCGAACATATGATTTTGTTTGCTTCGTAGACAGGTGCGTAGTGCTTTCAATTCGATGTCCAGTACTCGGTGGCTATCCTCTGGCAGTCCGCATATTTCGTGAAGTCGTTTTCGATTTATGAATTTTGGAACGACTTACGGGCCGCTACTCTACTGTAGATATATAGATGACTGTTTTTGTCCTTTGCTCAACACAAGAGGAAATGGACAAATGTTCCGAGTTGTTGAATGAACAGTCAGAGTATATCAAGTTCACCCGAGAGAAACCGAAAGAAAACTGGCTTCCATTTCCTGAACGTCCAAACTAGCCTGTCAGAAAATGGCTACATTACGAAGTGGTACCGAAAGCCAAGTAATAAAAACATCTTGGTTCATTACCTCTCCTCTCACCCCTCTCACACGAAAAGGGCGCTGGTAAGAAACATGTTTCGAACAGCAACCAACGTGTGCACAGGGAAAGGAGCAGAGAGAGGAGTCCCGGAACTTAGCGCGGCAAATAGTCATTTTCTAATGGCTACGAAACTGTAGCTCGGGATAGGTGTAGAGGAAATCCTAGGCCTCCAAACGACAACTCTAGCGATAAAATGGTCCCGTTTATCCTACCCTTTATCTCAAATGATGTAAGTGCAGCTATAAAACGCTGCTTAAGAAGGGCGGGTCTAGAGAATTCGGTAAACGTAGTTGAAATGCCACCGAGTAATCTTAGGCGCCAACTAGTTCGTAACCGCCTATATGACCGTCTATGTGCAACGAAAAATTGCATAGTTTGCCCTAATGGTAGAGACGGTGATTGCATGAGCTCGGGTACAGTTTATCTGATCTCCTGTAAGACGTGCGGAGACGAATACATTGGCGAAACGGGCAGACCCCTCTGTGTCCGCATAAAAGAACACCTAGTCGGCAAACGTAAACCAAATACCCCACTAGGCACGCATAGGACCCAGAGACATAGCGGGGAGGACTTTGAAGTACGTGTCACGATCCTCGCGCAAGAATCGAGAACACAAGCGCGCAAAACTCTCGAGGCGTTCTGGATTAATTTGCAGAAATCCGAAAAATGAACCGCAGGGAAGAATGCCTCATTATCACGCGTGACATTGGGCAGTATATAAGGCTGTTATTTTGATGGGAGGGGCATATTACGCTTCCATGTGAACTCTGTGCCGTTGGTCTCCACGCGACATACTCAGTGGAAGCCTCATAGAAAGCGGTGAGTGTGCAAAGCTGTGTTCATTGTGATTGAAATCTTGGTTCAGCGTTTTTTCTGTTTCGTTATGGAGGTGTTTGGCCGAATAGATTGCTGTCAACACGACCTTTCCAGGCTCTGAGGAAGGCGAAATCCGCCGAAACGTCAGCTTGTTCGTCAATAAAGGATAAAAATAACACCTCGTGTCTGCTCAACAAGAATACGAAGAATTACTCTTTAGTGTTTCTTCAGCCTGCTTTCACCGTACACGCTATGTTCTCAAATTCTAACGACTGTTCATGTTTGTGACTTTCTAGTCTTTCCGTGAAAAAGGCGTGCAGTTTCCAAAAAGGGCAACCGCCTCATTCATTGTTAGAAGAACAGCACAGCAGTAGATATAGAATTCCACTAACCATGATGTAGTCATTTTCTTTGTGCTGCTCTAGCGGCAACACATCCTTGTGCATTGTAAAACAGGGAGCTTATTGAGATTTGATCTACGCTGGGTGGTAGAATATCTTCTTGTCTTGAAGGATTAGTCGACCTTCTTCACTGGTGTATGAACACCAGCAATTCGCCAACATCCGTTTCCTTCCCGCACAACAGCCATCCACGGGTGTGGTCTACTTCGAAAATGGTGATGTTTGCAAAGCCAATTCCGTAGCATTGATGCAGATGGTTCACGTTGGCTACCATCACCTCCCCCCATCGTCTCGATGGTCGCCCAGTTGAATGCTTCCGTTCTCTCAACTCTACTTCACGATTCTTTCTCGCCCGTCTACCATCTGTTGCTTTTTATTTTATCATTCGCTCATTTGTGCTTCGCTCTCGATGTATATTCGTCTTTTAGCTCAAAGTTAGGAGGGATCCCGGAGACTTGAATTGCGCAAAAAAAAAACATCAGTTAAGCCGGAATTAATTGAACTAACTCGTGCAACCGAACGATTCCGTTAGTGTGAAAAAGTAGTTGCTGTGACAAGCGAACTCTCCCGCGATTACAATGAATCCAGAGTTTTTATTATTAGATTGTGTCATAATCACGATTGAGAAAACAAACACACAGCTACTGTGTGTCACTAAGCACGGAGCCACGAAGACGTCACTGGATGCTTCGGCGATGAGTGTACGATTCGAGCTGGAAATAAAGTTTGAATTTGAAGGCTTCTTTTCTAACTGCCACTTAACATCTTTCCACTTATTCTGAGAAAAAATCGGGAGCACATGTTGTTATGAAACGCCTTTTTTTTGCGAGGAAACAATGAAATTGTCATAAAATTGCGGTACTCTTAGTCAGATTTCTTGGCTCACTTCCTTCCATGAAAGCAGATGTTATGATGAAATGCTGAAAAGTCAATTAATTGAAAACGTGTTAACAACGAAAACAGAATTTGGTGCTGTTCACGTTTGCATCTGGTGAGTTTATTATATGGTTGAAATTAGTTTACCAACTTCAAAAAAAGAACGGCGAAAAGGAGCTGGTGCACTTGTGAGCCCGTTAGCACCGGAAAGGATAATGGCGTGTTTGATCCCCACCGCAGACAACTGCTGTCTTGAGTTTTGTGCATATCTCAGCATCATTGTTGTCTTTTGTTGTATCTCACATATTACGCTACTATGAAAAATTCTAGTAAGCAATAAAAAAAAGTTAACATTGGCGACTTTTTTTCGCTACTCTTTTTTCTTTCGCTTTCGCTTTCGTTTTCTCGGGTGAACTTGATATACTCTGACTGTTCATTCAACAACTCGAAACATTTGTCCATTTCCTCTTGTGTTGAGCAAAGGACAAAACAGTCATCTATATATCTACAGTAGAGTAGCGGCCCGAGATCGATCACCGGTGCTTCCATCTTAGACATAAGCGCGTGTTGTTATGAAACACCTTTTTTACGAGAATACAATAAAAGTATCATAAAATTGCGGTACTCTTAGTCAGATTTCTTGGCTCACTTCCTTCCATGAAAAGCAGATGTTATGATGAAATACTAGCAAATCGTTCTATTAGCAGCACTTCGCTAGCGGAAACAGAATTTGGCGTTGCTCACGTTTTCATCTGGTGCACTCATTACGTAGTAGGAATTAGTTCCCTGACCTCAGAAAATGAAAAAGCTGAAGCGAAGGGATGCCCATCGAGTACTGGTGAATGGGTAGTCTCGAAAAGAGTAATAGCGTGTTCGACCCTCATCGCAAACAACTGCTGTGTGGAGTTTTGCAAATATCTCAGCATTGCTGTGGTTGTATCTAATATAGTACTCTGCAGTGAAAACTGTAGTAGGCAGGAAAAAAAGCTAATATTCAGTAACTTTATTTCAAAGGCGGACTTTTTCTTACTCCTGAAAGACTACTGTACACGAATCCTCTCACTGACAAGCCAACACAAAGTTGATAAAAACCCGTATTCAGCTAACGGCTGGGTGCCTCCTTCCTCTTCAGAGCTAGATGGGATGGAAGTCGATTGTCCACAGCTTGCGCTTCTTCCGATGTGGCTTTTCGTAGTCGCGTCGAACCGAATCCGCTGATGCACCGCTCGAATGGAGTTACTCATTCTGCATTGCTCTTTTCATACAGAAACGGCTGTTATTGATAATGATCTCCCTTTGATAGACGTTCGTTCTTCTCACGGCAATCAGAGAAATCAGTCAACGATTAAAAGTATTATTATTGTGCAGAGAAGAACGAACGATTATTAAGGATCAATCAGTATCAGCAACGAACTGTATACAGAAAAGCAGCATTACCGAGTGAGGTTACTTCATTAGCGATTCTTTGGTGGTTTCGGTTCGATGCGATCACGATGAGCCACATCGGTAAAAGGAAAAATTGTGGGCGATCGACTCTGGATCATCCCACCTTTGAAACAAGACGAAGACGGTGAAACGTTAGCCCGAATAAAGACTTTATTTTAGCAAATATCACGGTAGCTTTCCAGAAACCTTCCCTTTTTTCGAAATAATTTGAGAAACCTAAAAGTAAAGGAAAAATTATAAAAGAAAATTTCCAGAGTTCCCTGAGTTCGCGTTTTGAGTTTAGATTGACGCCAAAGTCACATGTACTTCCATTCGGTTCGGACCAACTTTGAAGTTTTTCACAACTGCGTTGTTCACTTCGCGAAATAAAACAACTTTTAGGACAATAATCGAGTGCTCTGACTACATCTGAGCAATGTCGATCATTTTGTTGCGCAAAGAAGTATTGGCACAAACTAACGTTGACAAAATAAAGTCTAACATCGATCCACAATTCCGAGAACTGATGCTCTGAGTCTTTTGGTGACCCCAAAACGTTGTTACTTGAGCTTTTAATCAGATGAGTCGAGTGCTAAGCAGGTGCTGCAATGCAAAGCAGTTCTGCAGTTGTTCTGCTTTGGATTTTCACATTAGGTGATCCACGTTCAAACTTAAAGATTGTACACCGTCACTGTTACTACTAGTTAGCACGCATTGCGCGACTAAAATTTCGTCCAAGAACAGTAAAGGAAAGAGTTCAAGAAATGGCCATAAATGGAAAGAAATAGTTTTGCCGTTACCTAATGAGAAACCGAATTTTCCTTTTTACTTCCAAAATGGTTGTAGAAGTGATCCAAGTCCTTGCGTAGAGATTCTCAAGAGCGGCTTTCTGTTAACGACGACACTGGTTGATAGTTTGCTGTTTTTTCTTCAACAAGCAGACACGAAGATTGGTATTATAGAATTTATTAGCATACAATAGCTGACGTTTCGGCGTTTCGCCTTCTTCAGAGCCGTTTATTCCTTACAAGCATTTCATCATTTGGTGGAGACCAGCGGCACATGCATTGGGCCAGGACTGTCCTGCCTAATAAGGACTGAGCGCTTATTGAAGAAAAGACAGCGAATTATGTAGAGATTTTCTATTTGTTGTAATTTCCTCTCTGGTCTCTCAAGCAACTGTGGAACCAATGAAACAGTTTGTACATATAATGTCTGCAATACAGTGTTTCATTGAGTTCATTCAATGTTAGTCGAAAAATAAATTTTCCAAGTAACGTGGTACATCGTGTAACGGTGCAATATCAAGGAGTTTCCTTATAATAGCAACGTTTCCTTTAATTTTGAGCATAAGAATGTTTTCGCAACCAACAGAAAGTGGAAACGACGAGTCCACTTCATAAGAACGTAAATAAGGTTGGGAAAAGCAGTTTCAAAGAAATCTGGCTTTCGCATATATCGAACCCCCCAAAATTCATGACTTTTCTTCTTTATGAAGAGTGTATTAGTTGTGTCGAGTTGAGTTTAGAATATACTAAGATCTTTATTGAGCGTATGCGAAAAAAAAATCGGGCGAAAATTATTCGCAACTCAACAATTCTTTCAAATATACCCTAAAATCCTATTCAGTGGAAAAAGCAGCATGATTGTGCTATTTTTCAGAAATGGTGACCTCAACGATATCGGCAGCTATGGTCCAATATACTTGCTGTCTGTCGTCTACAAGCTCTTCATTCGAGTCGTCCTAAATAGAAACAGAGACAGATGAAGGACAGCCCCTACGAGCAATCAAAGGTTTCGAAAAGGATTCATTTGGACCACTCCCGCGTGATAGCAAGACTCACTAAAGTGTTGCGAGAGTAGAAGGGACCGTCCTGCTTTCACTGTCATCGATTTAAAGAAAAACAATTCTGGGTCAATTGAGGCAGTGGCAGTCCTGGAAGCTTTGGAGATTTTAGGAGATCAACGGTCTTTCTACTCATTACATAAAGACTTCGTCTAGTCTCGTCTTCGGCTTAGTAGTCTAAACAACTGCTCGCGTCGTGGATTTTGTCGAACGCGAAACCTTTTTGTGAAATTCCCTCCCAATTTCAATTCGCAAATAGCGGATGGCAACATGTTTATCAGGTACCGGTAGGGGAAATATGAGGATACGTCGTAGATGGGGCGATTTTTTGTGTGCGGTGCAAGCAAGGTATACTGTTTCTCTAATAGCTATGGGGGGGTATGAGCAGCTCTGTAAATAAAAAGGTCTTGCCGTATATAACCTTTTACCTACAGCCAATTGTTTTCCAAGGCAGGGTATCATTTGAAATTCAACTACAATGATGTTGAGATATTTGCGAAATCTGGGACTCCAGGCCGGATCGAAGGCCGATTACTCTTTCCGCGGGCTCACGTTTTATGCTGGGCACCGCTGGGACTTCCGCTTTACATTCTCTCGGGCAGTTTTTCCATTTAACGAAGCCATTAGCAATTACCCGTCAACGATAATAATCTGGTATGAGTTAGTTGCGTAAATGTGAAGCTATAGGGGTATGTGTCACGTAGTAAATAGAACTGTGCTACAATACATAGGTAGTCGCTTCTTTTCAGTCGCACTCCGTGCGAAAATCAAACCCTCACTCTTCATTTCATATCAGGGATCTCTGGGAGAATAAAAAGCACTGATTTCTTTGCATTCGATAGGCCACCAAAGCTACTTTCATACGCCAAATAAGCATTCCGTAACCTGTCGAGTGCTTAGTGAAGTCAAAGTTATGATGCAAAATTTAGAGGGATTGGCCAACGTCAAACGTTTTCCTCTACGAAAGAACACTTTACGCATTATGTGACTAATCTCATATGAGTAATTCCTGAAAGCACTATTTGCCCTATGAAACAAATTAATTTTGCAGCAAACAAATTTCACCAACTGCGTTTGAACTGGGATTTAACGAGGAAGAATTGGAAAGCAGCAAAAATATTTTAATCATTTCTTACCTCTGAGAACTACAAGTTGTCGACAAACTCACTGTGCCGAGTTTAAGTGGTCCCAACGAGAAACGAGCCAGTAATTTTTGTTTGTGAAAATTCTTTATCAGCATTATTTCACATCTCATGCCTCTGCATGCCTGTAGTACACGAGATGTGTCCAGCCATGGTTCTTGGTATACTGATGTCGTCAACAACAACAAATGAGGGAACTTATTTAGGTATTTTTAAGAAACAAGCTTCCGCTGCCGATTTCGTCGTGATATTGACCGGTCTGTTTTCACTTTCAACGGTGTGTCCACTAGCAGCATTAACGAAGTTCCAGTAAAGGTTTTAAGAAGTCATTGTTATTGCCTTAATCTTTTCACTGCTTGTGATCACTTGATTTTTTACCAACTCTATTCATCCTTGTTTTCCTAGTCAGAACTGTGTAAAAGAAGGTTTCCCTGAAATGCTTGTTGTTGATAAATCATCGGTTCATAGAAGATTTCGCGTTAGTGTTGTTTGGGTTGCGTCGAACAGTAAGCCATTTCGGTTCCACGACGCGGCAAGAAATTCCACCTCATTTCAGGAGCTCTCGTAGAACGACGACTAACTATGGTGAGCTGCTCACTGTAACTGAGCCATAAGAGTACGTCTAAACGAATTTACCAGTATAAGTTGTAGTTAGTGAACAATCTAGCACAACTATCCTGTAAAAATGGGCTCTGCCGAGAGAAGTCCTCAATCAGCTGGTGCACCATTCCAGAAGAATTTCACAACAACTTCGTGTAAACCGAACATTCTGAGAAGAAATAAGCTGTGGTTACTGTTGAGATCGTTTTGCTAAGTATGCTTTAAGTATAGATTTATGGATAATTTCTCTGTCCAATAGAAAATTCGCTATCTACCTAACAAATGTTTTCTACAAGTCCATAGAGAACATTTTTCGCAGCTGCATTTAACCAGTTGCATAGTGAAATATTTGCAACAAAGCCTGCTTAAGTGCCCTGCTTTCGCATTCCGTCTTAACCATGAGGCACCCCCACCAGGCGTGCTACCGGGCACAACTCATTGCTTAGAGGCTAGACCTTGGGCCCGTGCCTTGACCCTGCGACCCATGCTACTCGCTTGGGTCAAGGCGCTCCCTTTAGCCCTACCCTTCGCGTTCCAAAGTCGTCATGATTGCTAGAATCCTCAATTGTATGTGCAATTTATTCCATAACATTGTCATTTCAACTTTGTTATAATCTTCGTACTCATTAATGTAGCTCAATACCTTACCATACAGTTGTCTTCTACTGGCAATCTAAGCAAGTTTACTCTATGAGCCATTAAAATGTCCTAAGTTTTCTTTCTTTAATAAAAACTACAGCTAAATGGCATCGCCTATTTCATAGGTTTCTACCTAATCAAGAACGTGAATTTTTTTCAGCTTGTAGGCATCAACGAAAGTTGTGGCTCCGAGTGTCATGTCTAGATTATCGTACATATCATCTAATACTTCGTTAGGCTGAATAGTGATGTGTGCCATTTGCATATGCACGGTTTTTCTAAGGCGTGGAGAACGATAAAGTGCAAAACATTCCTATTGATTCGAAAATCGGATTTGATTTCACCTGAAGTGGAGCAGTAAATAAAGGACAAAGGATAAAGCTCTCGGCGTTGAGACGGATGCGCCATGCCTTCGACTTCATTAAGTATCGTTGGAGGTGAATTGAATGCATATCTGGCCTTGCTATCGAGCCAGTGCGGCTATGCTCCCAGACAAGTCTGGTACCAATTTGCCGACCCCCGAGGAAAGGTTTGGTGGGTCATGGGCGCGAGGATCTCATTCCACGTGTGTGTTGCAGGGCGCCTCCGACCACACGTGCCCTCAGTGGAGCAATGTTTAAACTATTCATCACTCAAGTAGTTGACTTAGCTGATATTCGACAGATTCTAATAAAATATCAAGCATTTCCGAACACTTTGTGGACATCAAAGTACTCGTTCATCGTTTATTTGAAACTTTTTTGAGCAAATCTCGAAAGTACTGGGCTAGAAATATCCACTTTTTTGGCTTTTGTATTAGCTTTGCTAAAAAGTAATTTTTTTATATAGTATTTCAGTACAAACGGGAAAAAATCTCTTGGCAAAAATGGAATCATCCATCAGCAAAGATGAGGCTCTAATTCAACTGGAGTAATAAAATGATGTTTCTCTCTGAATGCCTAATTAATACTGAAGCTATGCTACGCCAATGCTCGGTGCCCAGTTAGTAGGTATCTTTTAGTTACAAGCAGTTCTAGAAAAGTGTCTTATACAAAAATGTGGTGCTAATTATATCACTGAGCGAGTGAAGGACGTTTACTGAGCACCGTTGACACACGACAATGGCAAATGGAAACTTCACTCTTACCCTCTCAGATCATTCGGTACATGCAGATGGTGTAGGAGATTCCGTAAGGTGTTCTCGTTGTGTCGATCCATCCATTTTGTCTATTTCTAAAGAATGAGAATTTTCTTTTTTTCACTGGAGGCAAATAGCATTCACTCAAAATGGTACTCATTATGCCCTCCAGGTTGGTTTCACTTCAAAGATGGATATTCCACGTCTCTGATATTTCAGAGTCGCCCGGGCTTTTAGGGAGTGGGAAAGAAGTGGAGCTCATTAGATTTCTTTGAGTTGTTCAGCACACACGAGGTTGATGTGCAACTCTTATTCCGCTAAAGTTTCGACGCCTTCAGCTTCATAAGAGTCGATGATCGGACACGGTGATCAATAGTCGTTTGCCTTCTCGATGTGGTATCTTTCTCGACATACCGAGTCTGATCGTCATCACTGTATCGCTCGAGTGAGCCAATCACACCCGGGCAAAGCTCTTTTATACAGGACTGTTGTTGAGATGATTACCTTCATTCGGGCGGTCGTCAACTGAAAAAGATCCGATTCCATACGAAGATGAAGGGACCACATCGAGTGAATAAACGATTGTGGACCATTGACTCGGATCATCTGCTCCGATGGAGAAGAAGTCGGTGAGACGTTAGCCGAATAAACATCTTCATCAACTTCGTGTTAGCTTGAAAATCGGAGAAGGTTCTGATTATTACTACTGGGGTTTAATGAGGGCCGGTTCAAAAAAAAAGAAGTACAAACTCAATTTTTTCAACTCATAAAAAATACAAAAAGTACAAAAGTGGTTGAAATTTTATCGTCGATAATAAGTGGGAGGCAAAGCAGTAACAGGCAGAGAGAGGCGTTTGTCCCAATGGAGCGACCAAAGTGAAAAATTGTTCGACATTTTTAAATCTTGCGTTAGCTAATCTTTCAAATTTACGTATCGCTTGCAAAAGTGAATTCTGCTTTCTCTAGGGATCCGCTAATCATCATGCCCTTCTTCCACGCTCTTCGTGAAGAATTCTGACCATCGGGTTGGTGGTCTTCCTGCACTACGTTTGACATCGCGAGGAATCCAGTCACTAACGGCTGTTGTCCATCGGTTGTCATTCATACGCATTACGTGCCCGGCCCACCTTATCTTCGACTATTTGGCGTATAGAACGGCATCTTTGATTTTTGATCGTTGACGCAGCTCGGAGCTTCGAATTCCTTCCTTTGCTTGCGTGATACGGGTTACTCCTAGCATTGTCCTTTCGACTGCTCGTTCAATAACGCTGAGTGATTTCTCATCCTGTTTACGCAGCGGACAGGTTTCTGACGCATACTTTAAAGCGCAGGAAGTACCGTTGAGCGGAAAATGTGGGCAGGGAGTCGGGTGTTCCTTGTTCTCTTCACGACATCGTCGATGCTCTTAAAAGCACCCCTAGCCGCTTGTTTCCTTCTGCTCAGCTCTGGAGCTAAGTCGTTCATCGTATTGATTTGCCGACCTGGATAGACATAACTGGAGCATTCGGAGATATTCGTTCCGTTGAGCGTGGATGGGGCATACGAAAGCAATGCGTTCTTCATAAACATCGTTTTTGTGAGATTTAGTCGGAGACCAATCTTTCCACAGGCGTTATCAAAGTCGGCAAGCATACGTTTCGCTTGGCTAGTGTTTAGTGTTATAACGACGATGTCATCAGCAAAGCGAAGATGGTGTAGCCGCCGACTATCGATTTTCACTCCCATATTATCCGATTCCAGTGTTCGCATGACATTCTGCAGGGTGGCGGTGAATATTTTTGGCGAGATCGTATCGCCTTGCCTAGCCCTCTTCTGACGTCAATGTTAATATCGTTGTAGAATGGTGATATCTTGGTTGTGAAATTGTTGTACAGCTCACGAAGAATCTTTATGTACTGAGTAGGGACTCCTTGACTATCAAGGACTTCCCATGACTGCTTCTATATCAACTGAGTCAAAGGCCTTCTTTTTAATCGATGAAAGTGAGACAGAGCGGTCTTTTGTACTCTTGCGATACTTCAATGAGTTTCAATGAATGATCGTTTTCAATCGTTTCAATGGTAATTCTGTTTCAAATGAGTCGAAAGCTTTCGTTAAGTCGATGAACAGGAGAGAAAGTGGTCTCCTGTACTATTGCGGTACTTTTATCATGTGAAAATAGTCTATCGTACTGAATGATTTTTGGAATCACTTGCTCACACTGCTGTCCTTCGTCCAATGTTCTGTCAATCCTGTGTAGGACTACTTGAGTGAAAGTTTGTAGTCGACAGGCAACAGGCAGATTGGACCATGGTTGCCGTATCATCAAAGTCACGCGTCTTAAACGGTAATACAATCTTGGTGGTCTTTCATTGAATAGGACCCTTACATTCTGACAAGTGAATAGAAGAGTCGAACCACTTTGTTGATGACGTCCAGAGGAAGGTCATTCAGGTGTTCAGGCTTTTTCCTTTATACTCCTCCGCCCCGAAAAACATCGAATATCGGAGGGGCAACCCCATGGGGCGATATATCCGTTCTCCTTTATTTTGTGTTTAGGGCAGGAAGACGTGAATATTGAAAAAGTCGAGCAGTATTCGCAAGCGATTTTTCCCGCTGACTTTTTGAAAGCTGTAATTGTACTCTATGGACGTCGGAGTGTAACCACACTATTTTTGTAATTGGCGAAGCTACAGTGGATTTTCGGATGTTTCCATCCTCTGCAGCTTCGACCATAACTGCCGTTCCTCTCACCTTTAGATTTTCTCTTAGCGCCTGTCTGCAGTGTTTTGCAAGTTCGAACGGCAGCGCGCAGTTGCCCTCTGGTTCGAGCTATTCCACGCTAGCGCGTCATTCCTAGAGAAAGGCGTCTCTTGGAGACTTTCGAACTCTAACCTTTCACAGCGCCAACGTGGAGATGTTGAATGAGCTAATCGTATTAGTGGTTTATGTTACCATAACATCATCTTCCCAAGAGCCGGTAATTAGCTGAACAAATCGTAGTTTTTGTTGGTTTTGGGATTCTGTTTTGTTCAATTTAGCTATTTTTTCGTTTTTCCGTGAAAACGAAATCTTGCACAAATTAGGCGACGGTCTGATTCTGTAGAGAATTTTGTGACACCAACGACATTGGTTAGACAAAGCCTTCGACAAATGGTGTTGGTCGTCGTGATAAACTCAAACAGCCGCTCACCCTGCTCGTTCCATTCAAACCGTTGGTCCACGTGTGACCTTTTTTAGACAGTGTTCTTGGTCTACTCTTAGCCTTATAAATCTCCAGCGTTGATTAAAGAAGTTAGTGTAGTTTTATTTGAAGGATTTTTCCGAGTCCACATAGAATGCTTATACTTCTTTGTCATAGCTTGATGTCAAGAGATAGGCGGCAGAGATTGTTAAGGCCTATGTTTGTCTACATCTCTTCAAAAAGTATACGTCCGATTCGGGTTGTTAGTGGCTCGAATGAATCAGTGTTCGTGTTCGTGTTGAACTGGACCGGCGCTGTCAATTCTTCTGCTGTCATATGTCATGTGGAAAAGTGCTTTAGTCTTATAGATGCCTTTGAATGGCCGCCGTCTTCTCTTCTCGGCCATTTCTAGTGACGTCGTACCTTGTTCTTCTTATTTGCATGAGGAAAGCACTCTGTCGCGGGAGGAAAACAAGCGAGCCTGCATTAAAGGGGCGGATGGTCACCCTGTCCTTTCTTTGTTTAGGTAACCCAGAATGGTTATGAGAATTAAGCAACTTTTCGTATTCATCCTTCTGCACACCGCCGTATCATAGCCCCTCTCGGGAACAGGCCAACTTATTTTACTGTCATTAGCACTTGATGCCGGCGTGTAGATTGCTGAGGTCTGAACATAGAGACGGATATACTCCCATGCACCCTGCCATTCTCTCCAAAACTAGACAAACAGCTTATTTGATTGAAAGCGACTCCTAACCGCCTCCCGTACACTTCCCAATCGGTTGATAGCTTTTGGCAGAAGTGACTCGTTGAATAGAATCAACACTTATCCGACGTGTTTACATTGAAAGGCCTGCTTACCTCTCTTTGAATGGGTGTCCTGAAATAGCCCGTGAACATCCCTAACTTTTTTCTGGTCCTTCATCTGTCAAATAGTGACGTAAAATTTATTAGGGTGAGTTTAACAGCGAGGTCGAAATTTAAACACCATTGCCAGGTCTTAACTTCTTCTACAGTGTTTACAAAGCCTTGGTTGTTATCAGAAGCCGTTCACATTTGTTATGTATGAAAACAAGCACTTCACAAGAATTAATTTTCTCCAACGTTTTGCGTAATACAACAGTATGTAATCAGTGAAGTTATGGGCTTGATTAGCAAAAAGATGGAGAAGTTATTCATCAGGAGCTTCTTTTGTTAGGGAATTTGTTCTAGTGAAGTACGAACCAACGGCATGCTCAGCGCAAGCTGGTATCGTGGGTCAATTGAATCCGTATTCTTTTGGTATCACGAGTCATCGAAAGGGGTAACCTGAAGGGGAGCGGTGCTGTTGACCTAGGAAATCAACTGCAGACTCCAACTTCGTTGCTGAAGACTAAGAATGAGAAGAAGCTAGATAATGCTCTATTTTGAAGAGAGCTATGGTTTTATTCAATGTTTCCTTTTTAGATCGTACCTTCGACCTCTTTTCAGGTGTCTCAGTCGAACTGACAAAGTGGAAGAATTGGAACTAGTTTTATAAATCCTCTCATGGTACGAAGATGTCCGCAGCCCACCAGTGTCAGCCGTTATCAATTTTGGGAAGCGCTGCTTCTCAGTTCCGTCTCAGTTTACACCTTCTCACCCATTATTCAATGCTGTCACTTTTTTGCTTCTGCAGTATTTATCAGAAATCTAGCTCTGCAGAAAGCTTTACTGAGTTAGCCATAATATGCTCGTCTTTTTACGTAATTGAAGAGATGGTGGTAGTTCTGTTTCTGTTTTTACTTTGGTTTTTTTTTGTTCAGATGTTTCTTCAAATGTTTCTTATCGCAGCATTTATTCCGTTAATTTCACAGTTTATTAAGATTGATGATATAATCTTGTACCAGCTGTAATTACTTTAGCACAACGATTATTTCATCGCACGGTCTTTTATACTTAGTTGTATCAAACACTGAAAAACGTCGTTCGCCAAGCGTAGAGAGCATTAATCAAGTCAGTCCAAAAGTTGCTCTGAAGAAACATCCGACTATAGTAATTCAGTATCATCAGTTATTTTCAAATTATTCCTTGATTTGCTACCGTTTTACTGAAAACTTCTCTAATCGATTGTTGTGCCGTTGACTGCCAAACATGGAACTCTACTCACACTGTTGAAGCGCACCTATATTCAGCTATATTAGATTTTTTGAAATGTGCTTCCATAGTTTTCATAAACTTAATATGTAGAGCATTAATTTCTAAAGATGTTCACTAAATACTTGTCCTGATCGAAATATTGTCGACCATCGCTTAATTTTTCATTTGGTCAGAAGCATCATAACAGTTAAGGATAAAGAGAGAACTTGAGTCACTCATTGAGGTCGGTAAAATCTTCCGGTAAAAGCGAGTGTATTATTGAAATGAATGTATAAAATTCCTGAAAATTGGTTCTGCCATATCAGTTGCTACGTCTAACATGGTTATATTTCATATATTTTATACTTTTTAAACTTTGTAAACCTTCGGGGCTCCACGACCAGGCCACGCGGAATTTGTTGTGGCTCAGATGACAAAAAACGCTGCATCCGGTGCTGCAGCTGTTTCAGCGAATCCTTCATCGCGGTTAGTATCCCACTGCGTAGATTTCCGAACGCTAACCATCTGACGTCTTACGGAAAGGTAGGCCAGTATTATGCCTATTCAGATGCACAAACACAAGGTTTTCTTGCTACACCTAATGTGAGTGGAATAGAGGGATGCATCCTAACAGTGCTGTTGGGATCTCGGACCAACCCATCAGAAATATAACGAGTGTTTTGTTGAAGTTCATATTTCAAAATTTATGACGTCACTAATTCCAATTCCGACGTCTTTAAGGGCTAACGTCAAAAACTAGGGAATATTACGTGTTAACATGTTTGGTGCTCTTGAGGGGGTTTTTCTCGTGTGATTTAAGTACATAGTGGGAACTAGCCATAATCTCTAATCATTAATTTGTAGGTGTTCATTTCAGTATTGCATACAAATTAAGATAGAACGATTGCTTCTATAACGATGGTGCTGTGGGTGCCACGTAATAGCATCAAAAAGAAAAAACAAGGGTTTAAACCTTTATCAACCCAAGGGAATCTGACTCTTACTTAGTACTAATAAACTGATTTCCTGATCTTGCATAGTATGCTGGCTAATGGAGAATCTGCTATCGATTAAAAGTATGTGACTATCAGGATATATTTTGATCACTATTTTGAATGAATTAGGGCGCGTGTTGCGCAGTGGTTGAAGCGCCACTGCGACACACATGAAATCCATGCCCCGCGCGCATTTCCCATCAAGCCACCCATCCTTCCGGGGTCCGCAGATTAGTGCCAGACTTGTTTGGGAGGATAGCAGAACTGGCTGGATACCTCGGTAGGGCACCGCGAGCCATTGTAAAGACCAGATATGCATTCAAGCTCATCTCCAACGATACTTAATGAGGTCGAATGCATGGCGCATCTCTCAGAGATTGAACAGCGCCGAGCAGCTTCATCCTTCATTTTTGTGTTTAAAATGACGTGGTGGTAATCAGTAACAGTAGAGTTTTCCCTAGCAACGTGATATCCGAAGGATTTAAGTAAATATGGGATTTTCTAGCAGCATACACTCCACGCAGTGCTGCTAAAAACTAAACGTGGCCACTGCAAATGTTGATGATCTTGAGCGGGGACAATTATTTAAAGTTAGTGATAACATTGACTACTTCACTATAAAGAGGGAATTTTTCAGCATCAGCATGCTCGTCAGAAGTACACGTTTTCATGGTATGAAGATGGATATACGGCAATAGAAATTCGGTGTAAAGAACCAGATTCAAATTGCTTTTTTCGACAAGGGTGAGTTTTCGTTCCCGTAGCACGTGCCGTCCAGGTTTTCGACTGATGAATATGAATGCCTTACCCTCATTTCCATCTGTTATCAGCTAGCACCTTTTGCACAAGGGTGGTTTCTGCTCCATCTACTTACTCGATACTTGATACTTGGTACTTGAACGGCCTATCATCACTGGTTGTGCGGTCCTCAGCAGAATCTCCATTTTTCGGAGATCTGCTGGTTAAGCCATTGTGGTTCCCTGGAATCCCGAGGTCAGCCTGGAGAAAGTCTGCCATAGGTCTTCACCACCACACGAAGTCACAGCCCTTGTGGATCGGAGAGCGATTTGCCACCAGGCGACTTCGATACCAGGATGGTGGTGGATCCTGCTATTGGTTTACTCTTAGCTAGGCTTCCTGATGGAAACGCCGGACTCCTTGTCAGCTCGGGAGACCCTGCCAGGGGTATGACTCCCCCTCTGTACATCGCACCTCGACACCCAGGAACACCTCCCAGCCACGATGAGACCGTTGGGAGAGTTCTATCTACTAGGCAGATTATTATTGTATAAGTCTTACAACATGGTGTCATGTAAACACTTGTGGTTTGAACGTCTCTTCTCTAGTCTTTATGTACTCGAGTTATTCCCGTTTTCATTTTGTGTTGCTGCCCTAGTCGCTTACTGCATATGTATTCCTGCATTTCTTCGTTATTCTACCACATGTTGACCTTCCATTTGTGATTAAGGAGAGGGCTACATCCGTGAAATCCATGGGTACTATTCTACGTACCATAAGACTCGCATTACGATCTTGCAATATACAATCTTTTCCCTCACCAACGCAAGCAATTTATCACGGCGTTTTCTTCCCATGCTTGTTCCTGTTCTTTTCACAAAGAAATTGTTCCATTTTCTCTTTCGTTCTACCTTTTGCTGTTTTATTATAATAAATGTTCTTATGCCGGAAATCTCTTCTTTTCGTCTCACACTTGCTCAAACCTTTTTTAAGTGTCGCTTCCCAATTTTACCTCGTTGTGGTGTACTGCAGTGTAAATAAATTTTCGATTGTTGTCACAAATATATTATTAGGTCAAAAATGGATTCCCGATGTCCACCCAGTATCTATCGTTTTTCTGAAAGTGAATAATATCTGCTATTTTTAATCTGTCTTCCTACAGGAACACTTTTAGCGTCGTAATGATTTACCGCCGTTTGGCTCTAAAAAGTCGAAATGGCGGTCGCCTTTGCGGTAACGTTTAAAATATTTTATCTCAAAGCTTTGATATTATTATATTATTCTGCATCGGAATCGCTGGAAGTTCTCTAACATGGAAGTAGTGATGGGAAACTATTTGCGAAATGGTATTTGATACCATTCTTCTGATGCCAAGTATTTTATTTATTTATTTTATTTATATGACGCGTGTTCACGTCTACTGTGCAGATCCCTGCACTTCTCACATTCGATTCTTTTCCTCGCACCCATAGTTTACGACGATTTTCCAACTTTTACGTGTGGTTTCTGTTGCAGTTTGAGGATTTACATTTCATCTTGAATGTCATAAAATGCTGGTCTAACAATTCTAACAGGAGTTCTGAGATGGCCGTCTGGAGCGTTCCCAGTTGGATTGCAGAGAGTGGTTTTCTCCCAGATAGGTCTCGTACCATTTTCCCCGGAGAGATGAGAGGCTTTGTTGGCCTGAAGCGGAATCGAACTAGCACCATGCTCGTGACGGACATCACTGACACTGTACTATCCACCTCCTGATGTCAAGTGTAGATGTAGGAATTTACGAAATGATGGAGTCGAAGACCGAGGAAACGACTGGTCGACAAAGACCTAATATCTGTCTTTAAACACTTCCTTAAGTCACGTCTTTAAAAGAATTAGTCGTTTGTTAACTTTATTTGCAAATAAATTTTCTTGCTAAGAATTGTGTTTGAACTGCTGAAGTTGCATTAGTTCAGGCCATGGTCCTTTTCTGGAGTTATTTGATGTCGAAGGTTCTCGGAAGATTGCTGCTCATAAGTTGTTCGACGGCGACGATATCTACAAAATTGGAAATGCTCTAGGTACGTTTTTCGAACAGATCGTCAATCTTATGCTGGCTAAAAGTGCATACATGAGTTTTTTCACGACTGGGTTTATAACACGTAGTAGAATAGCACAGCATAGGTTGTTGTAGTAGGAACAACAATACACTTACTGTAGTACTACTCACAACTGTCTGCTGCATTGGTAATAAAATTGTTCAACATTCATAACGAAAATCTAATTCGGTTCGCCACTAAGTTATCGCTGCTTGTAAATCCCTTACTTGCTCATGCAGCAGACTCAGAACAGTCAACGAACTAATCACTCATTAATTATGAATATTTTTTTCTTACACATGGTTTCACGAAAGTTTATTCACGCGAATAGGTGCTTGGAGAAAATACGTTAATCCAGTAGTATTCCAGCTATTGTATTTCTCACTAGACGATTTCGTAATGTCTGTAGTTCTTGATGGATTTCGAATATAGTATGCGACGACGCTCAGACAACTGAATGCACACAATAGGTGGACGAAAAGGCGACATATAGCGTAATGGTCAAAGACCCCATTTAACAGATACCTAATCATTGTTCCGACCTCGCACCAATTTTAACCAAGCTCCATGACGTTAGCGAATTGGTTGCAGACTTCTACGAGCACCATAAAAGAAACTCATGAAACATTGGGTGGACCATACAAAGCCAGTTTAGCCTGTGAAGCACTTCTTCAGTGCTTGATAGAGTCCAAAGCATGACACAGCCCTAGAGGGGATTATCAACAAGTAACACTTTATCTTCTACTTTTTATGCTGTTCAGAACATTTGCACTTTATATTCCATCATACTATTCCATGCTTTTCGACAGACGAGTTTTCCTCGAGAAATCCGTCCTCACATTTCGCATAAACACAGTGCCGCTTTAAAGTTGATTTTTCAAAATGGTACGAACATCTTGGTGGAGTGTCGACACATCAAACTACCGTTAGCGAAACTGAAAATTGTTATACAAGTATGCCATCATGTGTTACGTGTGCGACAAATTTGATCTCTTTGTTGCTTGTATTTTCAAGTGAGAAAAAAATTCTGATTTTCCTCGTGCTGCTTTATCGGTATGTCTACTAGCTCGTTTTCTTAACGATCCTAAGCTTCTACTCGAGGGAACAAATTTAAGTTGTCGTTAGGCTGGAGCATCTGTGTATCTTGAAGCACATACACATTCTATCATAGCTGTTGCTATAGTTAAACATTACTCAGACGTTTCCTAGGGTCAATGTTGGAACGGGGACGCGTGGCGCAGCGGTCGGAAGCGCTCTGCAACACATACGTGGAATCGGTCCTTGTACCCATAACCAACCAAGCCTTACATCCCTCCGGGGTCAGCAAATTGGTACCATACTTGTCTGGGAGGATAGCAGCACTGCCTCGATACATCGGTAGGCCACCGCGAGTCATTATAGAGGCCAGATATGCATTCAATCACCTCCAACGTTGCTTTGTCAAGTCGAATGCATGACTCATCCCTCAGGGATTGATCTACGCTGACAGCTTTATCCTTTATCCTTTTATGTTGCAAAGAAATAATTTCGAAACTAGAATCGTTGAAAGGTAGCGGTGTACGGCGGCGACACCATCAGCTATTTGACATGGACATTAGTAAACATTGCTTTTCTATTACTAAGTAATAGCAATAGCTAGCAAGTAAATGTTCTGAAGCTGATTCTGCTTAGGTGGTGCTTTCATCCTTGGTAAACGATCGATATCGACTGACGAAAGGCTGTTCGGAGAGAACACAGAGGAACGCTTAACATTTTGCACATTGTTCGAAGTACCTTTGGAGGTTGCACCTTTGGATGAAGGAAACGAGGTGCTGTTGATTCCATCGCTTCAATTTCGTCCTTTTTATGCGTCAATTTAGGTTGCTATATCGTTTCGGAACTCTTTGACAGCGTTGTATCGTTATGAAGAGCCGCCGTTCGAAATGGCTATGCTAAAATGTGTTTTGTTGAAGGGGTTTAGTTCTATGTGCGATTTAACACAAATTAATTTCGCTTAAATCTCTTCAATTTTGAGGCACCGTTCCTCCATTTGTTCAAAACTACCTGATTTCAGCACAAGTTGCCTGCCATTAGGATCGTCGTGGAACAGTTTTATTGTGGTTGCTGGAACTAACGATGGTAAAATTTTAATAAGTTTGCCATCCTTAGGGGATGCCATTCGTGCTAAGCTTAAATGTCATCGAGTGAGCGAACGAGAATGTGAAACTCATGCCGAGAGTGTTCATTAAATAATCCAGCGAAGGATCAGCGATATTATTCGATAGGATGGGTTGTTGTATTCTGTCGCTAACGACTGCACTTTGGCTGTGTGGGACGCATCCAACTTGATGGATTCATGTGATGCTATGTCGGTACCAAAGAATATTATTTTATCACAGAGTAACGCATTTTGTCATGTTCATTTGAAGAAATGGTCGACATCTTGCGAAATTTACTGTACATTTAAATTTGAGCAGGGTGAAGAAGAGCCAAGTGTTTCAATAAACGAATCAGCTTTCACTAACGTAATACCGTATTTCACACAATGTTATTTTAGCGATAATATCTCTTTCAAGGACAATGGCTTACTGGGTCAAGAGCATTGCCGAAGTGATTGCCGCTGGTGCCTTTGTGTCGATACCGACGGTTACATTTATACGGGCGGTGTCGATGGGTTAGCTTAAGAATGAATGTTCTTTCATCGATGCTTGCGCATATGTAGACAACAAACTGAAAAAAGTCTATGGGAGAAACATCGACGATCTCAGTTATAGCACTTCACATCATTAATCGACGATTGTTCGTGGCTTGCGAAAGCGGTGTCCTCGTCAGTGTTCCCGTACAAGAATTTTGTGAGCAGCGAAAGATCCAGAACTATCCAATGCAACATGTTGTGGCCTTTCTTACTGGGCACGGCGTGATACATCATGTAGCGAGAACTAGTGGGTGAGGGCTCAATTCAAAATTGCTTATTCTGAGCTGTTTTATTTTCTCCATAGAACTGCTTTGAAACTTATAGTGGTGGTCAGAAAAATTTTTCCAGATTCCTTTCCAGGAGCCCGCTCAATACAACTACAATATACGACAATGAAAAATAGAAGATTTACTGGCGCCCAGTCGAGTCACTCTACTATGAACGGGCGGACCACTGTTACAGGTAATATGACAAATTACTTTCAAACGATGAGGGTTCCATACCACTGTGAACTCGCATAATATCATCCTGCCCGAGATGAAATAGTATATATTTGTCGTCAGATATTTTCATTAAATGACTAAAGCGAAATGCCTCTCTCACCTGCCGATCTTGTTTTCTCTAAAATAAAGGGTTTGTTAGCGTATGACAACACGTTTCGCCCAAACCACTTTAATTTTGTGATTTTTCAACCATTGTTTGCTTGAGTGACAAATAAGATTTCAGATGTTGAATTTTCGACGTAATAACTAAGTCCCCTATAGTCCTAATCTTTTTTTATTTACTGCCTATTCTTTTTAATGGCAGGGTAGGTTGCGAAATATAACTTTCATAATGCTGAGATATTTGCAAAACTCCGGACTGCAGGTGTCTGCGGTGGGGAACGAACGCGCTATTGTCCTTTCCGAGAAGTAACGCGTTCACCATCACACCATGCGGGCCCTTCGTTCCGCCTGTCTCCCAGCTAGTTCTATCGATCACAGCCATCAGCATTCTATCGATAGAACCAGCTGAGAGACAGGCGAAACGAAGGACCTGCATGGTGTGATGGTGAACGCGTTACTCCCCGGAAAGGACAATAGCGCGTTCGTTCCCCCACAGCAGACACCTGCGGTCCGGAGTTTTGCAAATATCTCAGCATTATATAAGCCCCTATAGTTTCAGTGAATATATGTGATATTTTCTTCCTGACATATTGTGTAGATCGCATGGAAGTATGTTCTTAACCATTTGTAGAATTCCACCAATTTAGCTAGAATTTGTGTTTGTTCGTCCTTTGACAATATGAATCGAATGGTTCTCTATCTATCTACAATCATGAACTGATAAATTGCTGAAGGATTTCCAGAGAATGGTGAGTGTTCGGAATCAAGAACTGCAGACGAGCTTAGACTTCGATGCTATACTGCAACGATATTCGATAACGTCAACAATCAAAATCTTGACCATAGCAGTAGTAACTTCCGTCGAACTAGGAATATTCATCGCAGCTGGAGCGGCCTCAGGATACCTTCAGTCTGAATTCAATCTATGTTTACATGCACACTTCTCCTGAAGTTCGTTTGTGTCCTTTACCTGTAGAGACATGTCTTAGGATTGGTTGTCTCTAATCTGGTCATGGTTCCCGTTTTCGGTCTCATTGACAGATGAGCCAGCGAATTCTATTAAGAAACAACGAGCGTTCTATGAAGATGAAGAGGAAAAAAAGTGCTTCGTTTAGACTAAATCGTGCGCATATTTTACTAGAAAGTCAAAAGCAACGAATAGCAAATCACCCTAGGAATATTTTATTAGGTTCTTAGGAAGCTAGTGAACCGATTTCTGCCTATATTTCTGGATTGGTATATCTCTGCTCGGAATAAAAATTATTGACCGGAATAAAAGCCATTAGAGCCTACATAAGTTTTCCAATGAAAAGCAAGTTTATTCATGCTTGCACGAAAATTCTGGACCGCCGGAGGCAATGATGTCGTTGTCGGCAGTTTCTTCTTCAGCTGGCTTTGTGAACATTTATTACAGAGGAATTTGTCGAGATTCTTGAAGAAGCGGTGGTTGGTAGACGAGAGATCTGGCGACAGTGGCTAGCGAGGGAGGGTTTCGTAGCACAGCCCGTTTAACTTTTTTTTGCGTCTCTATTCCTACGTTTAGATGTCCGTTATCGTGGAGAAAATTTGATCGCTTTCTGTTGACCTATACAGGGTAGAGGCGTTAACGTTTATGGCACGTTTCTTCTATTCACAGGACGTGTTTCTCTGCTCCACTTGTTTTATCCACATGCTGAGAGATTTGATAGGTTAATAGAGCAGCAAACCACCAAGCGCTCCGCTTGACTTTCTTTTGGTGTAATTTCGACTTTTGGAATTGCTGCTGAAACCGTATTTCTGTCCAGTCACAGAACCAATTGTCGCTGGTTATCACAGTGAATTCATTTCTCGTCCGCCATCGCAGTGCGGTTCAGAAACGGATCGTTCTGCTTTTGCAGAAGTCTCGACGATACCTCAAAACATCGATTTCTTTGACTATCACTCAATTCGAGCAGCATTCACTTTTCTAGCCTCTTAGACTTTATTTTTTTTAAAGATTCTCCGAAACAGCTGATGTGATTTTTATGCCGAGTTTTTTGTATGTTCTCAAAAGGGTGTGCGTGTATTTGGTTCTGCTAAGCCCGTCAATCCATTGTTAGCAGTATTAGAAAAGACATTTGCACCGTGACATTTTCAACGTCGAATTAGCAATGACCAAATTTTCGGGAATGACAGTGCGCTTTAGGTTCGCTAAGACATTCCTGGTTCCATACCTCATTGAGTTTCAAGCCGTTTTCGCCGCCGTAGATCAGTATTTGAGTTCTTAGGAGCTTTGTCATCGTCGCTCTTCTTACATCTGAAATTGTAGCCTTTAAAATCTCTCGAACCGCAATGTATATTTGAATTCAGTTACACCGAGGCGGAGTGCATGAAACGTTATTTGTAATGGTTTATGACAATACAGGATTTGGGATGAAGAACAATTGCTAAAATGTATACGAGTGAAATAAAACTGCAATTCGGACAATCTTTTTCAGCAAGCTAATAACAACAGTAAATTTTGAGATGCACACTGAATAGAGGATACTGTTTGTAATTTGTATTCTTTCATATTTACATGTGTGAGTGAGTGTCTTCCCCATTCACGTATCTCAGAACGTAGCTATGTGGTTTCACACTGTAGCGTAAGTAGCAATGCTGTTTCCTTTCCGTTACCGTTCTCCTCTTTTGGAGAACAGAGTGATGACACACTTGATCGTCTGCCTTCTCAAAGTGTTCCGGTATGATTCTAGGGGTTCTATGGTTCCATTACAGACTCCAATCTGTGCTCAAAATCTCACGTCGAAAACCGTCCCAGTTTTATCAGGGTATTTTTCACTTTTTCATCGCATCAAGGCTCGACAGAAGTTATGAAGGCGTTCTTGGTCAGGCTCACCACTAATTTAAAAGCTTTGACAATTAATTGAATTCCAAATGGTTTTGAACGGAATCGACTCAGAGTTCAAATAATGGCTTTTTTGTTTTCTACTGCGTTCGAGTTTCCTACCCTCCCTCACTCCCTGATCAACTTTCTACGAATTCATTTAAAGGAGATGACGTGGTTTTGACGTCGTATTGTGTTTAGAATAGAGTCCATCATCGTTATTTGATCCTGTTCAGCGTGTGTGAAAGTTGACAGGCTTTTGATGTGATTTCTTCACTCCACTGCTGCCGGTTAAGCAAAGAGCGCACATAGCGCGTTTACTACATTGTGGCGCACACATGGTCCTTCGTTGCACGGGTAAAACGAGCATTATTGTGCAGACCAAATATGCAATCAATCACAAGGATACTATTTCGGTCTTTCAGCTTGCGAAGATATCTCAGCTGGTGAATTGTATCAATTCAGATAGCGCCTTAGTAATTTACGAGTTCTTGCTAATGAGTGCTTGTTTTATTTTGTACCTACAGTAATCTATGGAGCCCTGAGACGTATGTTTTGCTTTCTTATTTCGTCAAGGACCCTATTTCAATACAGAATCAATCTAGTAAGCAGACTTTTATCGGTCATAACCTATTGGTCTTTACCAGCATGTTATTGCTATTTAAGAGAATCACTCTTGCTTTGAAAAGCCTAGCAGAATTGATTTCTTCCCAAGTATTTCTTTAAATTTCAGCACTTAGCAAGTTCAAAGTTCCTTAACATTCGTTAAAACTTGTATATACGTTTAGAGCGAGGAATGTCAAGGTTTCTTCTGTAGGCGCTCCAAGTTATCAACTCT